>VZRZ01002844.1:97951-127227 GCA_013398175.1 Climacteris rufus
TTTTTTTTTTAAAAAAAAAAAAAAAAAAGAAAACTCCCCTAAGTTTCTAGTTCTGGCTGCCTTTGTCACTCACTGCCACGGGAGGGGTGTCCACGTTCACAGCTATGACTATGCTCTCCCCATCCTCTGTTTTGATGCGTTTGAGTTCCTGCTGTTCCTGCTGGTCTCCGTTCTGCCGCTTGGTGGGCAGCGACGCCGATGCGGACGCGTGGGTTGCCAACATATGCAAAGGACTTGCAGCAGCTGCAAAAAAGAGAATAAAGAGCTCAGCATCCTTGGCAAAGCAAGAGCAGAGGGGCAGCAAACCTGCATCATTAAATGATCAATTCCTTTATGGTGCCACGGGGGGTATTGGCACGCCCAGGTGAGGTTCTGGTGGGATTGTTCAATCCTCACAAACCCTTGGTGCAGGTTAAGGACATTTTCCCAAGTCACTCAACATTCACACAGATCTGGACACAGATGGAGAACAGGGAAGCAGCTCCATTTAGCACTGAGAAGCTGAAGATGGGGAAGGATTCAGTGACTGAAGATTTAGCACATCCACATTGTAATTTGTGACAGAACTGGGAAGCAGATCCACAGCCCCCTGTGGTGGGTTCTGGCCAGGTCTCTGATCACTGCAGATGTGTGCCGTGGCCTGGAAGGAGAGCAGGGCTGTGCCACAGCCAGCTGGGGCTGGAGGTTGCTGCAGGGAAGCTCTGGAACTCACAGGGCCAGGAGATGCACACGACAGGAGCAGCAATGCCTGTGATGGATAACGAGGCATTTGCCCACAGCTAAGGAGAAGGCAGGGCTGGCACAAGAACCAGTGGTCAGAAACCACCCAGGTGACAAGATGCAAGTGCACAACTGAATCAGATCTGCAGAGATACAGTTCCAACATCCTATACAAGATTTTCATCTTTCTCCTTCCGTGGATGAGGCAGCACAAGTCACCACCAATGGGTGATAAAGGCCTCTGAACCTTGAGACCCCAGAGCTTCCTCCCTCAGCCTGTGAGCAGCCCCCTCCTCAATATCACCGATTAAATTCACTATTTAAATGTCTTTGAAAAGAATGCAAAATGCTAATTACAGATTTACTTGTTCATTGCATTTAATGAAACTTTATCTAAACATTACCAAACCACCTGCTTTTTTCCTGCTCCCTTCCCTCAGCTCCACTTCATTGTGGAGCATTCCCTGCTAGTGGAGATTAAACATCAAATCCATGAGAAATTCTTATTTGCTAAACTTGTAGTTTGTTCTTAGTAAGCTACCCCAGAGTGTATCACCTCTGCATGAACCAAGCTGTAAATCAATTTGTTCTTGTATCTCAGCAGTCATTCAGCCCCCATTAGAAAAGATATTCCCTGTACCATTTCTGAATAGGAGCCATGGAGATGTAACTTCTAAATAAAACGCCTTCCTGCAAATTCTGTGTCACTGAAATAAAAAAAGAAGTTCACCCCTCACCTTCAAACACACATGAAGACAATCTCTGGACTATTCTATTGCACTCCTCTAGTGGAAGGTGTCCCGTGGGCAGGGAGATGGAATGGGAGGAGCTTTAATGTCCCTCCCAACCCAAACCCTTCTGTGATTTGCACTCTGGTGGGCAGCCAGAGACCCCCTGGCTGCAGCCACAGCTGCTGTGTGGGAGTAGGAAACACAACAGAATGACCATGTTTGAAATCGACACCGAAAGCTGAGATACAGAATTTTACTGTACAAGAAGAAACCTGAGTTTCTTCTGGGCCCCAGAGCTCTCAGCTGACTCACAGGGACCAGGCAGCACTGCTGAGCTGTTCTGCTGAGAGCAGGATCTGGAAGCACCTGCTTTGCTACACAGGGAAAACAGAAATTCAGAGCAACTCCTGTTCCTGTTCCTCCTTCTCAGATGGCACAGATCTTCTTTTGCCAAAGACAAACACACACAACTGTGTGTCAATACAGACATGTGCAGGGTACACAGACACGTGCAGGCAAACACAAACAAATCTGTGTTTCTGTGGGCCCAGTTCCCCCCTCAGATGCTTTGCCTGAGAATTACCTGTTTTCTCACTGGTTTAGGAGTTACTGTAACAGAGACCTCACTCCACAGCCCTGGCACTCACTGAGACACAGTGGGAAGCACCACAGCTCCACTCCTGTGTGCAGCCACCTTCCCTACACACCCCACAGCCACTGGATGCCCTGCCAAGGAACATCCTGAATTCAGCTGAGTTTTCAGAATCCAGGAAAAAGAGAAAAAGGATTATTTCTTACTTTCAAAAATAGCTTTTCAGTGTATTTCACAGGGCTCTCAGCCTGATTCACACATCCCTTCTGACACAGAAAGTGCACCTCAAGTCTGACTGTGATGCTTTTGCTGCTCTTAAGCTGGAAGTGAAGTGGCAGCAGCCAGAACACTGACCTATAAATGTCAGTGATGGCAAAGGAGTCACAAGGAAATGAAGCAGATAATTCACTCCATTAGAAAGACTTTGGAGCAGAAATGCAGGTAATAAATTGGTATGATAGTCCTAAAAATATTTCTGTAAACATACTTTATGACAAAAAACCTTGCTTCAGTATCAGATAATACTCAAAGCAAAACTGTTAGAACAAGCTGTGTGTGCCTGCCAGCAAACCAAACCTGCTCGTGCTGTGAGCAAGAGGGAAAGTATGGAATGATGACAGAGCTCCACTGCCCACTCAGCCTGCTGAGTCCCAGAGGGAAATCATGGATTCAGGCAAGAACCATCTCAAAATCTTATAGAATTTCAGTCCTTTTCAGTACAGGTTCAATAAAATCAGAATAAAAAGTAACAGTTCAAACAGCCAACCCACGAGCAAGTTCTGGTTTTCCTGTTGGTGGCTTCCAGCAAACCACCTGGGAGCAGGTACCATTTTAATAGCTCTATTTTACAGGAACTTCTTTGAAAACTTGTTTCTACCTGGCTTTAATGAGGAGAGAGGCCAGGCTGTCACCACCGAGTACATCCCTATATCGCCCACACAGAGAACAAATCCTCAGTGAGGTGTCCCTCTGCATCTCACCAACAGAGAGGGAACAAAGCCCTGCAGGGCTGCCAGCTGAGCTTCTGCAGAGCCCAGTGCTGAGGGTAGCTGTGCAAGGCCCAGGGAGAGCAGAGGCCCAGGGAGAGCAGAGGCAGAGGCCCAGGGAGAGCAGAGCAGAGGCCCAGGGAGAGCAGAGCAGAGGCCCAGGGAGAGCAGAGGCCCAGGGAGAGCAGGAGCAGAGGCCCAGGGAGAGCAGGAGCAGAGGCCCAGGGAGAGCAGGAGCAGAGGCCCAGGGAGAGCAGGAGCAGAGGCCCAGGGAGAGCAGGAGCAGAGGCCCAGGGAGAGCAGGAGCAGAGGCCCAGGGAGAGCAGGAGCAGAGGCCCAGGGAGAGCAGGAGCAGAGGCCCAGGGAGAGCAGGAGCAGAGGCCCAGGGAGAGCAGGAGCAGAGGCCCAGGGAGAGCAGGAGCAGAGGCCCAGGGAGAGCAGGAGCAGAGGCCCAGGGAGAGCAGGAGCAGAGGCCCAGGGAGAGCAGGAGCAGAGGCCCAGGGAGAGCAGGAGCAGAGGCCCAGGGAGAGCAGGAGCAGAGGCCCAGGGAGAGCAGGAGCAGAGGCCCAGGGAGAGCAGGAGCAGAGGCCCAGGGAGAGCAGGAGCAGAGGCCCAGGGAGAGCAGGAGCAGAGGCCCAGGGAGAGCAGGAGCAGAGGCCCAGGGAGAGCAGGAGCAGAGGCCCAGGGAGAGCAGGAGCAGAGGCCCAGGGAGAGCAGAGCAGAGGCCCAGGGAGAGCAGAGCAGCCATGCCCCAGGCAGGACGTACCGGGCGGGCCCAGGGCCGTGCTCAGGGGCACGATGTGCGTCCCGTTCTGCGTCACAGCCTTGATGGGCAGCTGGTGCTGCCCCAGGGCCGCCTGCTGCACTATGGTCACTGTCTGCAGGGGGGCCGCCTGCGATGGCTGCATGATCCGACCAGCAGCTCCTATTGCAGCGTGGCTGAGAGCAGGGAGAGGCTCCACTTTCACTGAAAAACAGGAGAGGAAACGTGGGTAAAAATAAGGAAGTGCTGAAGAACCACTTGGTTTCACTCAATCAACCCTCACAAAAAGTGAATTGTTTTATTGGTTTATTATTCGCTCTGACATATCTGGGAAATTGTGATTCCAGTTTTAGTCAAACACTAGCAGCATTCACCTGGAATATTAATGCCCCTTCACTGGAAGTGTCCAAGGCCAGGCTGGACGGTGCTTGGAGCAACCTGGGATAGTGGAAGGTGTCCCTGCCCACGGCAGGGGGTGGAACGAGATGGGCTTTAAGGTCCTTCCAAACCAAATTATTCTATGGTTCTGTGATTCTAAGTTTCAAATACTGACCCCTCTGAGTAAAGAGGTCCCAAAACAACCCCACAGGTTCTCACCTTTGACTTCCTTGTGGTCTCCATTCTCTTGAGGTTCTACCTTGGGCTGGGTGACCATGGCAGCTTGTGTGACGACGGCCTGTCCCGCGACAGTGTAGGTGTTTGCTGGTGCTAACCCAGTCACGTTGGTGACTGACACAGCTGGTATCTGGTGGACAACATGAACTGTCTGAACTACAGGCTGCTGGGATGTGGATGTTGTCACAGGAGTTGCAACAGTGTAGGTGACGGGTTTGATAGTTTGTGGTAGCTGCCTTTGTACAGTAATTAAAACTGGTTGGCTAGAGAGAGGTGATCCTACCAAGAGAAAGATCAAAATTAGCCTGCCAGTTGTAATTATTTATTTTAACCAAGTTGTTCTTTTAAACTTAGCACTAAAACCTCATGGGATTAACAACCTCCTTCACTAATATCTGAATGAGCCGAAAGATAATAGTGGACAATGAAGGTTAGGACACGTGGTTATTCCCAGCCACAGACTCAATGCAAGGGCTGTGCTGGCTCAGTAAGACCCACATCCCATCTGGGCACCCCACCTCTCCCCCCAGACAAAGCTGTGGTTAGCACTCCTGTAAGTAAACCCCTTTCCCCAGATGAACACGTGTGTGCCTCAGGAGTTGTGTGCGGCACGTCTGCATCAGGAGCGCTCCGTGTGCTGCACTGGGAATCCAGTGCCTGCTCAGGACCGTGTCCCCTCACCACTGAATGCTCACTGGCACTTCTGGAGTGCCACAGCACCACCAACAAACTGCATGGCAAATATACAAACCAAGGTAATTAAACAAACACGTCCTTATCCCATCATGCCTTATGCTCTTTTTATTTCAAACAGCAATTTTCTTATCTCTCTTTATCCTTTCAATTCTATTATCTCCCCTCTTTGTAAGCATGATGTGACCACAGAGGTGTGAAAGGCATTTCCTTATTTCTGTAACACAAACAACCTCACATTTTGGTTTTTTTCTAGAAAACTGTTACAAAAGAGCACAGTCCTACACAGTACAGAGGCACAACCTCTCCTCAGAAACAACGTGATCCACGGTTCTGGAGCAGTCCCCAGGTAACAACAGCCCCACGTCTGCAAACTGACTCTGCCTGGCTGTTTCTGAGTCTCTTACAGATTTGCTGTGATGTGAAGAGGATAAATACACACTCATTTTTGGTGTACCTGTTAAGTCTTGGCAATATTTAGGTGTCAGCCTCTGCCCCCAGCCCCCGGGGCTCCTCACCTGGGGCACTCTGTGCAAATCGCGCTTCTTGGATGACGGCGAGTTTTGGCTGGATAGCGCTGGGCTCAGGCTCCATGGGGACAGGAGATCCTTCCCTGGACAGGCTCTCGGGGGTCTGGACGCCACTGGAGTGTGCAGACAACACTCCAGAGTGATTAGGAGAAGCTGGGGCACTTCTGCAGTTAGAAATGAAAGCAGCAGCTGATGTGTTTTAACTTCTGACCTGGGAAGCGCGACCTTCCTCTAACGAGAGCGTAGGGCCGCCCACAGCAGGGGAGGGCACCTCGCACAGCTACAACCCAGACCTCAGGATCTTTTAACAAGCTTCTGTTAAACAGGGACAGAATTTAAAAGCAAACTCCAGGTACAGTTAAAGGAGAAGAAGTGGCTGGATGCCTTCTTAGGGAGACTCTAAATCTGTGCAACATGAACGTTTCTTCTGGTGGAGAAGAACGATGAGCAAATCTGAGGCTACAGGGCGAGCAGTAAAAGAACTGCACCAGCAGAAAGGCCATAAATTTACAGAGGGAATAATTTAAACCCAGGTATTTCCCCCTCATGAATTCTACTTGAGCATTATCAAACTGAACAACAATTGTCATCTCTAAGGTCAATAAAATGGTAGCCGGTATCTCAGAATTTTCTTTGCAAACAGTTTTAAAATCCAGTAGATGGCAGTTAGAAATTAAAATTATAATTCTGTAAAACCCACCAAAGGTACAGCAAGGCTTGCTTACATTAACAATCTGATAGTTAGCTATGCAAACCGAGTTCTTTAACACTAAAAACAAGCAATAAACACAAGCCTGGTGTATGGGGCAGCCTCCTAGTGAAACACACAGAATTCAAACACTGAGTCTGGATGAAATTAAATTACTAAACTCGTGACTGTATCCAAAACTATCAAGTCTGTATCAGCCTGAAGATTAAACAACAGCCATAGTCTTTTTGTTCATCTGGTTTTCCTTACCTAGAAGAGAGTGGTCCCAGAGGGGTTCTAAAGCAAGGTACTCCCCTAGGCCGCCTTTTCCTAAAAGCCTGCTCTATTAATTTGCTTTCAGAGGCAGGGTCTATCCTCCAGAATGAGCCTTTGCCTGGTTCTTCCTGGGAACGTGGTACTTTGATGAAATAACGATTCAGAGAGAGATTGTGACGTATTGAATTCTATGGAACATAAAAAAATATGTAGAATTCATATAACTTTTCCAAGTCAGAATGTGGCCTACTGCAGCAGTTTGTACTATAGGAGACTCGGGGTTCAGCTCTTTAATTCCTTAATTTAACAGAACTCAGAGCACTGCCAAGGCAGTGCCACAAACCTGAAAGGACTCTTGCATTTGTCAAATCTTTCCCAACAATTAAAAACCCAGTACGCTAATTGGAAATCACAGGAATACCATTGAATTCTCTCATTGAGAAACACAGTGATTGCAACCCACTGTTAGAACACTACAAATATTTGTGCAGAATGCAGGGTTAAAAACAAAAATAAAAATGATCAGTGCTTGTACACCACCCTTCCCCAGGTGTCACAGCTCCTACCAGGAGGGCCAGCAGAACACAGCACATACTGATTCTGATCCTATGTGGTAATTCTGTTTGTGTTCCACAGTTCAGAAAGAAAAGGCTAAATCACACAAGTTCCAAAGGCAGCTGGATTGTTGGGAGTTCACCCACAGCCCAGTCTGTCTCAGTGAAAGAGCCAAGGATTAAGTGTGTCTAGAGAAACACCAAGGGGCAGCAGGTCCTGCACCAGCTCTCCCAGATGTTTGTTACCATGGTCTCTTTGCACACTCCCAAATCCTCCATTTGCCGCAACCCCCCCACTCCTCCAGCAGAGCAATGCACAGAACTGCTGACACCCTCAAGTGGCTCTATTTGTGCTTGGCTTTGCTCACAGAATTTCTTTTTATTTTTTCCCTTTTTAACACAGATAAACCTCAAAATCTCTCTCAATGTTATCACTGAGAACAAGAAGAGACTGATGCTAAGCATACACACTGGAATACTTGTGGGGGAACAGAGGTAAAATGGGGGAAAAGCCTTATATTAACAAAAGCTCTCAAAAATTTGGAAAGAGAATGTAAAACTTGCTCAAACAGCTAAGTTCATGACCCTGATGGTAAGTTTGGAAAACTTAAAGCAATGATAACCATATATGATTTCTTAAACACAGACTGATTAAACCAGAGATGTTTTTTTCTCTGCCAAAAATGGAAACATACCTAGAAAGATGCCAAGAACATATTTATAAATTGTATTTATCTCTCCATATGCTAGAATAAAGGAATAGATCCAGAAGTATCTGCTAAAATAAGTTCACAGAGAGGAGTCTTCAAGTGCTGAACAAAATGAGACCATTGTATGATAAAGGATATAAATACCTCAGTTTCTGAAGGTATGGGACTGGGACACTGCTACATGTGTTTGTACTCTATGTTTTGAATAATATGTGCATATATAGCCTCAGATGTGATTTGAAACATCTATCCTAACTCATCCTAGCTGTAATCCAACTCCTGATGTGTAGAAGCTGACAGAGCAGTGACTGAACAGCATCTGATTATCAGCTTTTCCAGTGGTTTCTATGAATAGGTGCTAATTAATTACTAATTAACACACAGTCTGCTGTGCCTTATCCCCTTGGCTTTAGGAGGCATTACACCCCCAAATACAGCCCTGCTCTATGGCAGAATTCTTTACCTCAGCATGACAGGGGGGTGTGTGTGTGTGTGTGTTGGGTTCATGATGCTCACAAAGCAGCACCACACACACAGACACTCAAGGTACTGCAAAATAGGAAGCAAAACACACATCAACATTTTATAAACAGAGTCTTGTTGCTAAAACAACATGACTGCAGCCAGGATACTACACTGTTATGTGGGAAAGGGAAACAAAAGAGACTTCCCAGCCACAACAGCCAAGTCCTTGACTAACCAAACCCTTAGCAAATAGTCAGGAACAGCCACGTTCCCCACTAACCTTGGCAGAGTGATCCAACTTTCATTTAGGCCTTATGACAAATAAGGATGTGATTATTATTTAAAAATCTCTTGCTATATGGAGAAGGCTTGTATTCTTCAGTCTTCCACTTGTGCAGCCAGTGTTAACACTTCCTCACTTCTTCCCTCTCCCAATCTCTCTACATTTTACCTCTCTGAAAACAACTGCAGTGAGCAGCAGGCACTGAACTGAGCCCAGGATGGGCTGTGTGAGCAGCAGGCACTGAACTGAGCCCCAGGATGGGCTGTGTGAGCAGAGGGCACTGAACTGAGCCCCAGGATGGGCTGTGTGAGCAGAGGGCACTGAACTGAGCCCCAGGATGGGCTGTGTGAGCACAGGGCACTGAACTGAGCCCCAGGATGGGCTGTGTGAGCACAGGGCACTGAACTGAGCCCCAGGATGGGCTGTGTGAGCAGAGGGCACTGAACTGAGCCCCAGGATGGGCTGTGTGAGCAGAGGGCACTGAACTGAGCCCCAGGATGGGCTGTGTGAGCACAGGGCACTGAACTGAGCCCCAGGATGGGCTGTGTGAGCACAGGGCACTGAACTGAGCCCCAGGATGGGCTGTGTGAGCAGAGGGCACTGAACTGAGCCCCAGGATGGGCTGTGTGAGCAGAGGGCACTGAACTGAGCCCCAGGATGGGCTGTGTGAGCACAGGGCACTGAACTGAGCCCCAGGATGGGCTGTGTGAGCACAGGGCACTGAACTGAGCCCCAGGATGGGCTGTGTGAGCAGAGGGCACTGAACTGAGCCCCAGGATGGGCTGTGTGAGCAGAGGGCACTGAACTGAGCCCCAGGATGGGCTGTGTGAGCACAGGGCACTGAACTGAGCCCCAGGATGGGCTGTGTGAGCACAGGGCACTGAACTGAGCCCAGGATGGGCTGTGTGAGCAGAGGGCACTGAACTGAGCCCAGCATGGGCTGTGTGAGCAGCAGGCACTGAACTGAGCCCAGGATGGGCTGTGTGGTCCAGGTGTCACAGGCCCTGCAAACTGTGCTCCTTGGCCTCTGAGACACCCAAACCAGCAGCAAAGGCACTGAGTCTTCCTGTGTGTCTGGGAAGACTCTGCCAGACTGATTTGTACTCAGTTAGTCATCCTGGCAAAAGCTGAGGCTGCTCTTGTAAAAATGAAAAGAAAGCAGAAATTAATTCTGCAGGGTTGAAGGGTCTGGTCCAAATTGGTACAGGAATGGGCAAGCTCACAAACAAAACAGTGCCTGAACCAGTGTGAGATAATGAGAGATAACACACTTGTTCCTTCACCTGTTGCATGGTCAAGATCACTGTTTTCAAACAGAACTGAACTTGGAACATTTAATATCCTAATTTTATCTCAAGATAGCAATGCGGATGTTTACACACCTGTGAGTTACAGAACAGGACACCATTCCTAGATAGCATACAGGATTCAAACCCAGTGCCAGATGCACTTTCCTTTCCCCAAAGTCTGCCTGCATCCCTACTAGAGGTTTAGAGAATTCCATGAATAAAGCAATGTTTCTAATACAGACTAATATAATTGACCATTTGGTTGGAGAACTTACAATCAGGAGAAAGACAACACACTCATTTGACTAATTCTACTTCTGAAGGGTTTTGAGGCTCACCAACTGCCTGTCCATGACCATTTACAGCTGCCAGTACTGACCACAAGTAAAAAAAATTATTCCAGAAATCAAAATTACCTGCCAGCCCTTGTCTGCTGTCCTGTAGTAGGGATAATTTTTAGTTATGTGCGTATAAATTCCATTTAGTGTAAGCTGCTTATCCGGGGCCATTGTAATTGCTTGGACTATTAACTGTGCATAGGAGTAGGGTGGCTTAGAGTCATCCTGTACAAAGAACAAGAAAAGTCTGCATCAACAAACTTTTGAAGATACACACACTGCTTTCCAGATCAAAAGTCATAAAACATAATTAACTTGACTTAGGGCACTTTTGGACGACCAAAATGTTGAGGCAGGAAAGAAACTAAGATAACTTTGTTCTTCTGATTAGCAATTTTAAGATAACATAAATTCTGCAGATACATATAACAGCAAAGAATTTTCAACAGCCTACAAACAGATCTATCTGTGAGACAGCACACAGACCCTCCCCCAAAGGGGAGAGGGGTAAATCAATCAATCAATCTCACATCTGAGCACAAACCCCTACACATTAAAGCCTGGAATGTTAAATTACAACTCAGTGCACGCACTTCAGCACACAGAACACCCCAAGTCATCCATTCACCTCAGGTGTAATTTCTGGGACTGGTTTCAAGGCCTGCTTACCTTTGGGCTGTCTCCCCCCGAAGCTTCCTTGTCGTTCTCTGACTGTGAATTGTCAGCCATCAGATGTAGGTCAGATGCTATTCCACGGCTCATTTTATACCCTGAAGAGCCTGCGCCGCGGGGGCTCGATGGGCAGGAATTTGCAGCACTGTAGAGCATAAAAAGAAGATCCTACTATTTTGTTATACAGTATATCACCACATTATGTCTCATCAAAAAGCTCTTCCTGCAGCAAAGCCATAGCAGAGCTCTGAGGCTGCGGCTCAAGCTCTGTCAGGGCCTCCAGCACAAAGGCCCTTCCACGCCTCGCTAACTCAGCCCTGGGAATCACCAGCACTGCAGGGCAAACCTGGCAGGTACAGCCCAGGCTTTCCTCCTCAAAACAACAGGCATCAACTGATTTATTAGGCTGTACTGTATTTCTGTAAGATTTGCCAACAGAAAAGTCCACTTGAACTACATCAGCAACCACAGATTTTCAGACGCTCGCTGGAAACAAGACACACGTCCTGCACGGAATTTCTGCCACGTGCTTGTGTTCAGGCTGCTCAGAAAACAATCACCTCTCCTGTGCAGTGCCTTTGCACAGTGCAGAAAATACAACAAGCAGTAAGGAAAACAAAAGTTTGATTCTCATTTAAATCTAAACTACTATTACTTAAATGTTTACAGGTATGTGCACTTACACACACACAGATATATGTATAAAAACCATAAACTTGTCTCTAAATGGGATCAGCATCAGCCCTGACTCAGCTGATTTAATGCAGAATTAGTCCAACAGAGCAAATACACTGCTAGAAAGCAAGAGATGGTGCCAAACACTAAAAGAACATCTCTTAACATTTTCACATCTTTTCACATTTTGCCATCCATTACAGGAAAACAGAGATAAAACTGTGTATAATTCCACTGGACCATCTTTCTATCAGTGGTCCCCTGCCCTGCAGAGTCCACAGCAACTGCAGCTGCATGAAACCAGTTTTCTTCTATGATTTCTATTCAGCTAAGAAGAAAGGGACAGTCAGCAGGTGAGGTCCATCCCCTTCCCCAAAATAATTTTGGCAGCTCTCTGCAAGGACACACTCTCTCTGCAATTCATACTGCAGCTGATTTCAAGGCAGCCCTCAGAAATTCCAAAAAATTACAAATCCCAATAGCAGCACCTGCTGTGCCCCAGAACCAGCCTTGTCTGCAAAGATAATCTTTAACCTGGCTTCAATCTGTGGTTCAAACCATCAACAATAAATAAATCTAGACAATATTATTTAGATCTACACACTAAAACTTGAACGATTTTACATCTGTTGAGGTTTATTTGTCTGCCTGGCCTCTCACGTTTTTTGCTACCTCCTTTTTTATGTCCAGAAGGAGGCAAACACTGTAGATTGGGCAATATTTACTGATATTGAAAACATCAAAGTTTCACTTCACAAGAAACCCACCAATGACTTGCTATTAGTGATACACTTACTACAAGACAGAGATTGCATTTTTTAAGTGTTGTACAGAAGAATCCTTGATTAGAGCCAAGATGTGTAGCTAATTTATTTTTTTAAATATAGGTCACTGCTGCTCTGTGTTTTCACGTATCAGCTGACAACATCCCTCTGCTCTGCTCACTTTAGCATATATTGACAAAGCAACACATATGGTATAATCAAAGCAAGTTTACAAGTCTTCTACAAAACAGGATGATTTGCACAGAAACTGTCAAGCTTTGCTCTCAAAATAGACTCAAAACTGTCATCTTTTTTTTTCTGTAATAAACTACTCAACAGGTGCATAAAAGCCCTGAAGAGAATTACAGAATTAATAGTGAGGCATACAGTGGTGATAGATGGGATATTATCTGAAATATTTGTAAGCTGCTCTGTCATTTCTTGGGCAAGATGTGTTTTCCCTCAATTTTTATAAGAAAGCAAACCTGTTACACAGACAAGTCCAGGTATCTTTTCTCTCTGCTTCCATCATTTAGGCAGGTGTCATTAAACATTCCAAGACAGACACCAAGAGCTTGGCAAGCATGCAAGAAGTCAATTATCCTTACATTCAAATTTCATTAACACATTTTTAAAAAGCAAGCATGGACAGCCCTTTGCTCAAGTGAAGATGCAGGAAGTGAGAGGGGACAAAAAGGCTTTCAACAGGTGACTCTAAAACAACTTTCAGTGCCTTGACATGGAAGTTTTGCTCCTGAACTTTCCAAGAACTTTAAAAATCCATCTGAAGTAATTTTACCCCTTGTGAGGATGGGTCACTCATGTTTAACTGAGTTTGGTCCCAAGGAACAGGTCAGACAATGGCTGCAAGTGCCAGGGAAGCAGCAGGGCAGGGAAAACCCTGGGATCAGCCATCCCAGGATCAGCTGTCCTGACACTGAGCTCTGCACATCACCCTGTATTTCATTTACATCCAGCAGCATAATCAATAACACATTGTCTGCAGTAAGAGATCAGTCCATTTGCCACACTAATAATAATCCAAGCCACTATTTTTTCTGATGATGAACTTCAGAGGGACAGTGACAAATCAGAATGTTTTTCAATGGTTGCAATTTAAAATTATCTCATTTAAAGAGTTGCCATAAGCATGCAAGAGCAAAAAGCAATTGAAATCAGTTGGAATGCAGGAAAAATGCCAGGCTCTTGAGCAGACTGTTACACATTGAACATGTTAAATTAGAGGATCACAGACTGTTCATGCAACTATGTCAGCAGAAAGGGGGTTTCTTGAGGCAGGTAACGCTGAGCTTCAGCCAAACCTGGGCCTCAAAAGCCAAATACTGAAGGAGAAAGTCGTGCTGAGGCTGAGTGTGCAGGGCCCTGCAGCCCACCTGCAGGGTTTAAATACCTGATAGTTCCTGTGGGAGAGGGGAGAGGGCTGATCAGGTGAGCCATGTTGTCTGGAATGTTTATTGTTAAGGGAGAGATCTGGGGTTGCACAGGCTTCACTGGGGACTCCGGGGCCTCCTGTTTTTCTCTCTTTTCATTGGACAGAGCTGTGAATGTTATCTTGATGTTTGTGCTGGGAAACCTGAAAGTACAGCTGAAAAATAAAAAAACAAATATATGAGCCACTTGTTTACAGAATGTAAGACTTTCTGCATAACTTGCACGTATCACCTGAACTCATTCAGGATTTAAAAGCTACAGTATCTTATGTAATTACCCACAACCATCCTCATTTTACAGATCACACAGGGAGAGCAACGTGACCAGAAAAAGACCCCCAGGTAAGCAACTGACATTTGGAAAGGAATACAAGCAAATGCAATTCTTTCTAATAAGGACAGTTTATGTGTTGTCTCTAAATTTCACGAGGTTCATCCTGATTTTGCAGTAGCCCCAAAGCAGAGCTGTTTTGAAGACAAAAGCCCATTATTTTATGATGCCAAAGAACAGCTTCAGCAGATGAACAAGTAGGTCCATGATAGCAAAATTAATCAGAAGCATAAATGTTGGCCAATTTGATGTCTAATCAGTTTCATAGGCTGGTCTGAGAGATTTGATTTCTTTTCTCTTAAAATACCTATTAAACATATATCCATTCTTATACTGCTCATTTACAGAGTATATTGCTGCTCTAGTAGTACATCCAAATACCTTTTTTCAGAGCTGAATTTAAGACCCAATTTCAATAAACTGCCCATTTTCATGTATTATCAAGGATTACATGCCTAAATTTAACAACTAACAGTAAATTAACAATGTGCAATTGTTTAAAATTTTTACAAATAGAATACAATGAATGTCCCTTAGAATAATCCCTTTTCTACATCCCAGTGCACAGCATTTAGAACTGAACCCATTAAACAGGACAAGCTGTTTCTAACGTCTCAATAAATGAATTTACTCAATCTTAAGCAAATAAGAAACTTAATTTTGTCTCAACAAAAGCATCTATAAAAACACAGTTCAAATAACTTTACTACCTCCTCATTCTAAAGTTGTGAGACTACACTGAGTGCTAAACCCACGATGACATTTACACACCTCCCACATGATGAAAAGGACTTTCCAACAACACCATACCCAGAAACAAACCTCACAAAATGTAGGGGATTGGGTTTGTTTTGCTTTTAAGTGCTTCTAGGCAGATCTAGTTTTATAGAGAAAAGAAACAAGCACAGGCTGGAACAAGGGTAAGGAAAGAACTATGAATGCAAAATACAGACTGTAAATAAAAATGATCATTTCTCTGGAAAAATATATTAAACATAAAAGTGATGTAAGAATTGGCAGGAACACTCAGCTGCGGAGTAGCCTTCAAAATGAACTCTCGTGTGTTTTGGCTTTTATATCTTAAAGTGAATCTAAAGATCTTTATAGAACAAAGGCAGCATTTGGTTTTCACTATGTCCCTTGCCACATGCACCACAGTGGTTCTTTCTCCCTACAATACACACCCAAGGAGCAGGAAAAAGAGGAAGAATTGACAGTGACCTTCCTTTTCTCTCTGCCTTACTTCTGAGTACGGACCGTGTCCGCATTTAACAGACGACCTATTTCTGAAACATGCTCACTGTACTAAATTAGGAACAGAATCTATGCCAAAAAACTGCACACACGGTTCAGCAAGGAAGTTAAAGGGACCAGTTTCTGGGTTGGGGTTTTCTAATATATTCACTAACAACTCATTTCTTTGCTTTTTCCAGTAGAAGGTATTTTGTGCTTGCATCGTTTTAGTGTCGATGGAAAGGGGCATTGGCTGTTTTGCTAATAAAAATATTTTCCAAGTGTTTCTTTTAATCAGCAATAACAACACTCAAGTGTATGCAAAGACAGTAGCCAAAGATTAAGTAAAAATCCCTGTGAGAAAGTGAACAACATCTGTTTGACACACAGATTTAAATTTTAGTCACCTGCCCTATGTATTTCATGAGGCTATTCCATACCTGCAAATTTGCCTTAATGCTTTTCAGACCAAATTTATTTCAACTCCAGAAAAATGTGGGAACAACTGGACATTGCTTTGGGTGCTCATTCCCTGGTTACATTTCTTATTGCCTGGTACAAAAACCACCCCAGTACATAACAGGGAGGAAGCAGAGCTCTCCTGTGCCAGACCAGGGTGAGGAAAGGCAGCAGTGGATGGGGAAGAGGTGGATCTTCACAACTTAAGACACATGGAAAGCAGAAAACATATACTCAACAATCCCTTTGATATTCCATGCAGGCACATATTAAAAGATCTCCCTCCTTGCACTACTGCAGCCCTGAATGCATCATCTCCCTGTGGGCACCTCTGGCAAACAAGGCAGGGGCAGCTCTCTCACTCAGGTTCCAGAGCACAGCACAGACATGGGGTTCTCAAATGCTCACTGAGGTTGGGCAAAAAAACCACCCACAAAAAGCAGCCCCAAAGCCAGGAGATTTGACCAACCAGGGCTACTCCAGAGGTTCTACAAGTGCCAAACAAACCTGGAACTGACAGTCATGAAAACCCAGAGGCATCACCAGTGCAGTTGGCATTTCCCATGCTGAGCCTGAAAGGCTGGTGTAAGTAAGGAAGATACAATGAACTCACAAATCCCTGTCTGGTTAGAGCAAGCAGACACCTGAATATTATCAAAATACCACATCTGTCAATTGATTTATATTTGTAAACAGTTTTTTTTATAGAAGCATATTTTTATAGCTGGACTTCAGCCAAAAAGCAGAATAAAGAGTGTACACTAACTAACAAAATTCCTGAATAAATTGCATTTATGCAAATGCATTACATTTATGTCCAAAACCAAAGTACAGAACGTGTTCTAATTTGATCACAATCGAGTTGGTTTTGGCATATTCTTTAGTTATACAATGAACTAAACAAAAACCACAGAACACCCACAGGGAGAGACCTCATCAAACATTTAGTCCTCCACAAGCCGAATTGGATTTTACTCACTGTTCAAATGTTTGCAGTAGTTTCACCATACACTACCACAGGATGGCTGCTTGAGGAGAAACTCCTCTAGACAACCCACTTCCAAAAAAACCCCAATGAAATAAAGCAGTTTTGCAATCTGTCACTCCATGGCTCTTCACTCATCCTGCCTTTATGGGACAAGGCCACCCAGAGCAGGAAACCCAACTGAGCCACCAAGGTGGATCCAACAGATCCCCAAAACCAAATGTTTGCAAACCACCCATCTTTGAACAGTTCTATGATGGAAGTGTGTCAGGTATGTACATGATAAACAGCACTACTCAGCTGATGTGCCAGTGCTGTGCTTTATTGATTTCAAACAACTATTCACAGTATCTGCAGTGAAACAGCTTTGGACATTTATTGATGATGAGTCCTTGTGCTTCCTACAGAGCATCACAACCTGCAACTCAGGGAACCACAGTGGAGGTGTCACAACTACAATGCAACTCATTTCCTCAATTATTCTTCTTTAAATTAAAAAAAAAAGTTCATTGTGGGTTGCCTACCGAAAAACAGACAAGAAGCATCACATCATTTCAAACTATTCCACAGAAAACTCTTACATCTCTGCAGTTCTCAGCCAAACACAGCAATGCTGATCCAGGTAGGACCTCTACAGAGTTTAGGAACTTTGCAGGGTGCCAGAGAAGTGTCTCAGGGTAAACTGTGCAAAGTCCAGTTTTGTCACACCTGTATTTCTAGTATTTTCTCCCTTGCCCTCAGCAGTTCTGTCTGTTCTGCAGGGAAAGGCCAATGATACACTTGTAATTCTGCTATGTGAAAATACCATCCAATTGAAAATGAGGAATTTTGTCCTGTCTTCATCTGGGAAACCAGAACACAGCAGTGGGAATTCAATTTCTTCCCTGTATATAAACCCTGCTATGACACCCAGTGCCTCAGTATCCTTTGAATTATTCCAGTTTAATTGCCTTCTAAGAACCAGGACCAAAATCAGGCTGAAGCTGCCACACCACTTTGATGAGCAGGTTCTTTTGTCACCACCTCTAGATTTTACATCCACATAGATTATAAAGGTTCAGCAGTGATAACCCCTGAAGTCATGGTAGTTACAACTGCACAGTTCAATTCTTTCACACTGACTGTGATACTGAACCCCTGTTAGCTTAAAGATCCCCTGAGATTTAAACAGATCTGAAAGAATAACAAGGTGTCTGGTTTTGAACTCTTGTTGATTTACTGAGAGCCAAGGACAGCATCAACTTTTCACATTAAAAGCTAAGGCTCAAAAAAGATCCCAGTCAGCATCTGGGAGATTGCTCGTCTCAATTTTTGACTTCAAACACTTCCAAGGTGAACACAGGCAGTGCAACTCCCCTCAAAGAGAAACAGAGGTCATTAGCAGCATCTGCACCACAAACACAGCTCTTCCACTCCAGCTTCTCTGACAGCACAGCAGCCTAAGATGATGCTATTTGTACATCCTTCTGCTATTTTGATCAGGGAACTAACAAAAAAACCCACGGAAATCACTATATTTCTAGCTATGGTCTCCTTTCCATGGAAGGGAGACTTGAAACTAATCCATTTTCTAACTCCTCTGACCTACCTGCTTGTGTTCTACTTCCCAGCTGGTCTTTCCCCTCACCCCAGTAAAACAGACTTTCACATTAATTTATACTTCTGGTAGAAGCCTTGTGCACACTGACACTTCATCACCTACAATGCACACTCCCAGGCCCACTTTTGAAATATTTGTATTTTAAAAGTCAAGCAAAAATTGGGGTTTTACATCTTTCAGACAGAACTAGAGAGAAACTGAGTTTGGAAGGGACAAAATCTGCTCAAAGCTGGGTAGTTTCCAAGTTAGACCAGGTTGCTCAGGGCCTTGTCTCTCCAAATTTTGAAGCCCTCCAAGGACAGAGCTGGGTAACTCATTCCTGTAATTACACTTCTCAAGCAGTGAAGGGTTTGCTCATTTGTACAGATATAAATTCTTAATTGCAACTTGCTGCAGCAGCTTGTGCCCAAACTGTGAGCCTGTTGGCACAGCCTGGCTCCAGCTTCTCTACAGCCACCCTCTGGGCAGGGGAAGGCTGCACTCAGATCCACCTTTGGGCTTCTACAGCAAAACAATTCAATAAGATTGAGGTTCTTTAGCCTCTCCCTCAGCCCTGAGCATCCCCCAGCAAGTCCATTCAAGCAAGTACCTGCTGGAACACGGTGGAATTGGAAATCACAATTTGATTGACTTCCTGGTAACGGGTAAATTCCAGTTTGAAAGCACAAGGACCCCAATTTCATCTTTTCTCCATTTGCTGCTTCATTTATTATTGATTCCATCACAATGGATTAACAGGAAATTAATTATAGATTAAACAATATGTAGCTGTGGGTTTCAACTGGTTTTTAAATACACAAGACTTATAAGACAAGTCTTAACAAGTACAACTAGAAATACCATGGAGGTGAAAAAAGCTCAGAAAGCTGAAGTAACATGTAATTTCAGTCTTTGTAAAGCCTGGGTATGATGCCTTTGTGTCCTGGAAAAAGGTGCATCTCTAAAGAGAGAGCTGAACTCAGCTCCTCTCACCCATCAAACTGACACACACAAATCATACAGAAACCTGTAAGAAGAGATGCACTCTGTGTCCTGGACATACCTGAAAGAAGCAGCCTTGGTTAACCTGGAAAAAACAATTCCCACACCAAGGAATAAGTGGCTGCTTCATTCAGACTACCCTTTTCAATAAAATATGCAATTACACCTTCTAACTTCTTCATCTTCTGAATTTCATACCAAAAGGTTTCTGACTGCTCAACACCAAGAGCAGGCATACTAAATTATTCACGTCCAGAATTTATTTTTAAGACTTTGGGCTGTGTTTAATTGAACTGGAAGTCAATACCACAGTCCATTTCTGGAATAGAGTCATCACCTTTAGATCTAAAAGAATCAACAAAACCAAAACTTATTAAGAAGACAAATTGCACTGAACTGCTGTTTTTTATTTCAAGATAATCTAAAAGTACCCAACAGTTAAAAATCTGGGCTTCCAAGCTAATAATGAAGGTATATTCATAAATCCATCTAAAGAGTCATATATTGAGTAGCCACCTGAAATCTTACAGCACTAAATGATTACTAATAAAGGGTATTAGAAAAAGATGACATGAGTTTACAGTAAGCATTGTCTTGACTCTTTAAACAGAAATCACTGTTCAGATATTTGTTTTACAAAGCCTTTTCTAGGATTACATTTAAAAAGTGTTGTTATAACACTTTGCCATCCCTAAGAGTATAGGAAAAGTTATCATAGATACACTGAAAAAGGGTGATCCAGTATATCATAAGACTAATCACATTATAATTATTTTCTTGTTATCCTAAACAGGGAGAACTTTCTCAATGGGTAATTTGTTCAAGTAGGTGCTTGTTCACCTACATGAGGTGCCTCCTGGTGCTCCTGTCAGGGATTTTAGCTTTAACATGGCATTTGTAAAATTTTCCGTTGCTGGCAGTAGGAGTATGTGGTTTTCTCTTGGTGGGAGACTGGTGATCAAAAAAATGTACTTATTTATATTAAAGTACCACAAAGTCCAACTCCTCTAGTAGATTTTTAGAAAGCAAGTTTTTGATGTCCTCCTACTTGCAGCTGTGAGAAATGAGAGAAACTACCCCAGTCAGAACAGGGCATGGTTTCCTACAGGGCCATGTCCACATCCATTGTGGTGGGATGGATTCCTCCCCCTCCTCCCTGCTTTGAAACCAAGTCCTGATGTGGCTAATTTGCCATAAATTTACATTTAATTATGTTTGAGCATTACTACTCAGGACACTTCTAGAGGTTACCCAAAAAGCAATTGCCCTTTAGAGAGTGTCAGCATTTTCCTGTGGGGACTGAATCCCGACCTCATGCGTGTTCCCCTTAATTCCCTGTATCCTTTGCAATTGATTTCTGTGCACCAAAGATCAATGGCTGCACAGCATGTCCTGCACACACAGACAGGAGGGCTCCATGGCACGCTCGACCTCTAATACCAGAAGGAACAAAACACTCACAGATTTTTAAACCAGCAATTAGAATTTTTATTCTGAGCACTGAGCATGCTTCTCACAAGGATTTGGGTGTTTTTTCAGGTGTGCCATCAGTGTCTACACAGTGCCATCAAACAGGATGGAAAACACCCTAAAGAGCAACATCACTGATCCATCTATCTATGCTCACACATCTCTTAAGATTCAAAAGCCAAGATCTATGCAGCATCAGAAGTGATGAAATAGTCCTGTAGCCTCATGTTAATTCAAGCTGGCCAATAAAACACTTGTACCAAATTGTAAGCAAAGGCTGGAAATATGATCTAGCTGTAAATTAATGGCTCCCCCATGGGAAACCTCGGTTACAGACTTCCCTGCTCGTGTTTTAGCAAGTGTAAGGAAGTATGGAAAATTGTTGCTTGGTATTCCTTACAGGAACAGTGCTGCCCTGGCTCAGAAGGGTCTGGAACAAGCCTGCCTGCGTCAAAAAACGATCCTATGACAGCAGAATATTGATGACGACAACAGGAACATTCCTGAACCACCGGCAGCAAACACAAACTGAGTAACAAACACATGACCCCGTCTGAAATGGTGCTCAGCTCGTTCCCACTCAGAGCTGACGTCATGAGAAACTGGGCATTTTTAACCCTGTATTCACAGCACTTTCTCTCAGGGTATTTCAGAGTTTACACTGAAAAGAGTGTGCTGAAGTTGTTCCACTACAGCAAATTTTGCTGCAAATGTAAAGGATTCTATTAACAACTGGAAGCTGGTCTCACTCCTCCCCTGCATTATTAGGCTACAAAAACGGGTGTTCACAGAGTGTATCACAAATTTTCAAAGATTCTTCTTTTAGCAGCCAGGCAACTCTTTTCTTTACATACCAACCACACTACACTTGGTACCGATCAGCAGCAAAACCATTTAGGTTATCTCACAATCATGGCAATATGCTGTGGTTAATGCAAATTACCTATCTCAAAATGATAAATTCCCAATGCATTTCCCTCTTTACTTAAAGGGCAAAATATTTAAACCGGCAAGAAGAAAAAAAAACCCAGAAACCCAAACAAAACCTACAGAATTTCAATGCAGTAGCCCTGCACAGGCTGCAGGACTGAGAAAGCACTTGGCCTGCAGGCAGGAGTGTAGGCAGCAGTTACTGTAGAAACCGAGCTCTTCCCTGCTTTTCTCTGAGCAAAAGAAAGACACAAAAGAGCTGGAAAACAGCGATCGATGGGAAGCAGCTTATAAAGCTGCTTGTCACATCTGCTGCAGGAAAACCAGACACTAATTCATTAAAACTGCTCATGTAATGCCTCTGGAATTTGAGGCTCCCCAGCCTGTGAATACAAAAGAAACTCCGCCTATGGAAACACTGCATTTTCGGGTGTTTAGCATCTCTGTACACAAAAGCTGTATGCAGAGCCAGGTTGTGTGGTCTCCATCTCTACATTTCCTTCTAAACTACAAAAACAATTTCAAATTTGTCCAAAAGCTTGTGTGCCTCTACCTTTGCCAAACTGCAAACAGCTATTTCGAGTCCCAGCAGAGCCTACATACATCACTCTATAACAGCTTCCTGCTGAAGAAACAGAAACAAAACACTTGCAACAGGAAAACAGAAACCAATTATCATTTCTTCTTCCTTCCAGATAACTATAAAACTATAAATATGCAAGGTCCAATTTTCTCCATGGCAGTAAATGCCATTCCAAAACTTTCCAGAAAGCACAGGATTTACAAGCAGAGCTGAGCTGAAGTTGACAAACAAAACCCACTCCATCCTTTACCACTAAGTTGGCTGGTTAGAGGTGCCTGGCACTTCACCCTCAGTCACAGGGCACTCATGGGGGTGCAAAAGTTCATATGGAAACACTGAGGTTCTAATAATATCAATGAGTGTTAAATAAAAAGCTATCAGCAAAGAGAACCAAACTGCTGGGAGCCAAACAGACAGTTCTTGGCATCTCACATTCCTTACAATTAAAGCAGTAGGAGGAGTACAGTGAACAAGTGCTGTCATGATGTGTTTTGACGCAAGCATAATCATAAAAAAAGCACTTGTGACTCACACATTACTTTAGTAACAAAAGCCTTCATTTATTACCTCATCAGAGACCTGCATTCCATTGCAAAATTATGCCCCAACTTCCTAATCATTACCAAGAGAGCAGCTACCCACTGAGGCAGGGCTGCACAAAGATCATCCCTGATTCAAGGAAGCAAAGTTTATTTTAGATGGGCTTTTCAAGGCAGAACTCTGCTTCCAAGAGCAGCACAGCCCTTTATTTGACACAGAAATCCATGACTAACTCAGGCCATTGAAGAGTGACAAAAACTGCTTCCTACCAACTCGAACCCTGAGTAGACAGCAGTGTTTAATTTCCCCCCTAAATCTGCCTGTCTGGTCAAAGAATAGGCTTTTTTCAGGCTCCTCTCACACAGCTATGGGCATTAATTAAATTTCACAGTTACCTACCTAAAGATGTCTGATGTTCAAGAGCCATTCCATACTTGCTACACTGTGGTGATACTGCTGGGCTGGGAACCTTAACAGAAATCAAGATTTTGTATTACATTCTGAGATTTTATTTTTTTTTACACCAACTGTACTCTGCAGAATGTTTGTTTGGACTACTTTTCAATTTTCCTTCTATTTGCAAATTCCTGAAACTTTTCTACTGAATGTGCAGACCTTCTAGAAAAGTTCTATGCACTGACTGCTGCACAGTGTGACATAAATTTAGGTTCCTTTGTCACTTGTGTGGGCACTCAAGAACCAATCAAGATGCCAAAGAGTCTGAAAAGCCACAAAGTAAAGAAACTGATCTACAACAAGAACGTTGTTGTTGGAAAATCTCCCTCAAGAAGCACTCCTCCTCCTGAGCTGTTCTGAGACCATGCCAAGTTCTCAAACCGTGGGCTGTGTAAGGGGCAGCAGGAAAGCACAGAAGGAGAAGAGTGAATAAAAACAACAGACATGATTTAACCAGTCAGAGAGTCATGCAAGTGGAAATCTGTCCAGGAATAAAAAAAAAATCGACTCAATAAAAGTTTTCATGAGCATACAGGCCAATCCTTGTCACTGTGCTGAAGGAACACCAGGACAGAGAAGGAAAGGGCACAGCACGGGCATGAGGCAAGGGATTCAAGTCTCCAAGAGCAAACTTGGGCCCGTGTTTGTCATCTGTCTCTACAGTGAGAGAAAATGGACAGACACTTCATGATGCTCATGACACAGAAGGGAAAAACCTGCAGTGGGTTGAAGAGGCAGGGCTAGGGATGGCTGTGCTGCACTGGTTTAAAGGGAGTTTAGGTGCAGACACACCATACACTCTTACTCACACCTCTTCAGGATTAAGCAAAATGAAACCCACTCCAAACCACATCCAAAGTAATCACCAAAATAAACCAAGATTCCTGAGGCACAGGTACCTACCAGGCTCTTTGCAATCAAAGCCTGGCCTCAGGGATGGTTTCATGGGATACAGGGATGAACAGCTCAGTGCTGCCACGCAGGGCTGGCTCTGCCTGGCCTCATGTACCAGCCGTGGTCCCAGGCACCACAACTCCATCCCTGCTTCCAGGAGCCACTGCTAACTCCAGCCAATTTACTGATTCAGCAGAAAACGACTCTAGTTGAAATGTAGAAGTTTGCTGATGTTTTAGTAAGTTTAAGTCATCTTATAGTCTAATCTTTCTTCAAAAAGGTCAAGGAAAACCATCATGACACCTGAATTTAAAAGCTGTGCTGTACTGCACAAGAAAACGCTCCCAATATGCAAGTGTTCTAACCATTGTCTTTGAAAGGCTGAAATTTGAACTGATACAGAGAAATAAGCTTCCAGAACTAATTTCTGTGCTATAACTATAACTAAACCCACTGCTCTCCCTTTCCTTAGAACACACTGACATACTGCACATGTCAGCTCAGTAGATCCAGTGGGTTTTGAACTCCAAGGCACACCAAAGTTAAGGGCTAGCAGCATTCACACAGAAGCAGTGTATGTAAGAAAGCCTGAAGCACCAGGACAAACAGCACCAACAGTCTCCAAAAACAGGGAGCAGGGAGGGAGGTTAGGGAGTTCGTCCTGCAGACCAAGTAATCCCCTTCGAAACCCAAAGGATTGATTTTAAAAGACAAGGCAAAGCTCTTCCTTGATAAAAACTGCTAGAAAAGAGCCCTGGAATTTCATCATCTGCCTGCCCATGAAGTATTGTTCCCATTTTAAAAATCAGATTAAATAGATCTGTGACTTGGCCAACTCATTTTGGCAAGTGTGCAACAGAGCTGGGAACAGAACATATTTTTCCCAACACCCAATCTTTGTTTAAACCATTGGATCGTCCCTTAAGTGTTCCTTCTTCTACAACCACTTCAATAGACAAAACACCAGGTGAGAGACATGTCTTCAGGAAAAGAGAGATTATTTCATTAAATTAGACTCAAGTACCTCAATCAGAGTCTGTTGCACTAGAGGAGCTTTTTGAGGAACACAGAAGTAGTGGCTGTGAAGCCTAAATGGCAAAAAATATACACATACTCACATACATCTTAAGCAATAGATCATACCCTCCCAAACAGAGCTAAAGGAACATTCCTTTCATCAATACTTTACTATTACACCATGAAAACTGCATATTAAATAATTATATTCTAATTAAAATCTAAACAGTTAAATACTGAAGAGTTTGAAGATGCTAAACGACACAAACCTCATTTCCTACGTATCTGTGAGAAGCAGGACTCTTTTCCCCCATTATTGAACAGAAGAAAATTAAAGCAGTATTTCAAGCAATTAAAAAAATAAAGACGAAAAAGCTAAAATTTATATCTTAATACTGAAAAATACCTGGAGAAAAAGGACTCTGCAGCTGCTTTCCTTCAGTAAGAAGGAGTTCCTCGTTCCAGCTGTCAGGTTGCTGCCAGTGCTGCTCACTGCTGAGACCTGTCCTGTGCAGAATCACCCACAGACAGCCCCCTGACGCGTGGCTGAAGGTGCTCAGCACCAAGGGCATGTCCTACCCCCTGGTGACACTGAAGGACTCACTTTCATTTTGTTTATCTATGTTAGATCTACTATTTTTAATTAACCATACTCTTATCCTGCCCCCTACCAATGGAATGCAATTGCAAAAACTTTCACTGGCCAGAAAAAGCCTTTTTTTTTTCCTTTTTGCAATAACCAAACTGTTTTGGTGATGAAAACACTATTTTCACTTTTCTTTTATTTCTTGTCCTATGTAAATGAAGGGCAGTGCTGTATGCTGTTCAGCCTGGTTTTACTCTAACTGCATTCCTGCAGCCAGGGTTGGAATCCACAATAACCAGATCAATCCCACACAACAAAGAACGTGCTGTGGAGGGTGATGACAAAAGCATCCTTAGGTTGTGTGAACCAAACCCAACCCCAGGTTTTCTCAGACTAAACCAAACATGTCTTGAGAGCAGTTTCTTTTGGTCTGGCTTCAAATTCCAACCTTTTTTTAATATTATTATTTTGTGATTTAGCTTTTCCAGACCATTAAATTTTCTAAAAACAGTGTAAATGGAAAGAAATGGTCCTGGTACAAAATACATTGTTTCACTTTGCTTTAACCTCTGGTCATCCTCCCAGCCACGCCAGAGCCAAAGCAACTGTGTAGACAGTCACTGACACAGTATCAATTAAAGACTTTCAGAATAAAAAGTAATAGTCAGCTGTTGTCTTCCTCTTGAGCACACCAATTGATGTCGTTAAAGTTTATAAAATGATTGAAATGCTGAAAAAAGCAAGCTGCAATCAGCTCCAGAGAGGTTCCTGGACAGAGGAAAATCCTGCTGAACTGCCCAAACAATTAAAGTTCCCTGGGTGAGCAGAACTTTGCAAAGCTTTCCTACAGAGATAAAGCAACCTGTCTCACTCTCACTCTCCCAGGAAAAGTGGCATTTGTCCAAGTCAGGCTTCCCTGCTTTATCAGCTGAGCATCTTCCCTCAATGGAACTGTCAAAGCTGTCATGTAACAAAAATCCTCCAAATTATCAATTATAAACTCCCCACATATCTGTGAGCTGGACCTGCCCTCTATCAGAAGGCCATTTGAGTTAAAATTAAATTTCTGTCAAGCACAAATATTGATTGCTACAAAGTCATAAACTTTTGTACTGAAATGCCAACATAGGATTGCATATTTAACAATTCCATCAGTCAGAGGATTTCTTCAGAATTCCACTGCAGAATCCACTTGTCTGGCAAAGCTGAAGAGATGCAAATGAGTTCAATGCATATGCTGCTGCACAAAGAGAACTGCAAACACTAATTTTCACAGCACTTAAATTAACATGTTTCCATTTACACTTAAAAACCAACTGATATTTGAAAGATTCAGATTTTCAGAAAGATGTGCTGTGGTGAAATGAAATGTTAATCTCTAGTTACAGAAAGTGTTTCATAATTTCCTGTATGTGTATAGCATTACACTATACTTCCATCAATAATGACAAAAATCTTTTATCCTGAGAATATATATTTTTTTCAATCCCTTTGTCAGTACAGGAAGCACCACAAAAAAAGTGGCATTTACCATAATAACTAAGGTGGCCCCTAAGTTAAACTTCTCATAAATACAGAAGTAGCAGCAAATACTGCTACAGATTTGGAGTCCATTTCCCTCATTTTTAACTCATATATCCAATTATTTTATGATCTTAGAAATATCCATCTGGAAAAGTAAAAGAGTAGTATTTTAAACCCTATTAAGAAAAAGCAAAGCAAAAATGGAGATGATAACTAAATATGAGACATTTTAACAATCTGGAGGGCATGGCCATGGCCTCACCCTGCACTCTAATAACCTGTACACTTTCCCAGTATACAACAGTGTGCAGGCTTTAAGTCAGAAAAGCTAAAAACTAAGATAACAAACACCTTAGATGATTAAAAACAGTCAGTACAAACATTTTTCAGCATCCTTTCTCAAAATAGGAAATAATCAGGATTTTTTTACAAGCTACTGTTAACTTTAGTGCACAAGTTTGTTTGTCATGTGTTTTAGAGAGTCAAAAAGGTGCATTAGATATTTTTAAACTACCACTTTTCTAATCATCACCAGGAATGACATCAGGAAGACCTTATGAGCACTAATTAGTTCATCTATAAAATTACATCTTTCACTCAGTTTTGCTCACTCTCCTGAGAAAACACCAGTCAGTTTATATCAAAGTGCCAGGAGAATTAGTGACTTATCCCTAAGAACTGCAAAGGTAATGACACAAGACACCTTCACCTGATGCAGAGCGCTTCAAAGACAACATGAAACCTTGAATTCTTCATCACTGTTCAGAAAACAAAACACAAAGTTTAACACAGACTACAGAAAGTGGTTATCAGATCCCTGTGTTTCAAGATACATCTGTGGTAAAGTGCAAAAAGAGAAACATCAACCACACAGTTTGGAGCTACTAAAAATAGTACCAGCCTGGCTTTGTTGCTTTTCCAGTCCAACTTCATTGTGCACAGTGGTCTCCTTTCTTTTTCTTAGCCCAAGGTTTGTGGACCACACCCCTGAGTGAGAATCCAGAAGCACAAAGGATCTCTCCTGCCTGGGGAGAGGTGCTCGGGGACACCTCTGGCTGTGAAACCCCTCAGTGACACAACCAACTAAACCAGCAGCAACTGACACAGCAAAACAACATTTTTTAAGAAGAAAATAGTATTCTTTAGGGTTAGTGTGGGAACCTGCCCACAAGAGCCAGCATAAGGAAGCAGCAGGACCCTGGACACAGGAGGCAAAGTGTAAGAGCAAGACCTTCCAAGAGGAGACAACTTCCACACTGGCCCACGTTTAACATCTGTATGGGTGATGTGGCCCAGGGGATTGAGGACAGCCTCAGTCATTTTGCAGAAGCTGCCAAGCTGGGTGGGAATGTTGCTCTGCTCTGCAGAGGGATCTGGACAGGCTGGAGAGATGGGCTGAGGGCAATGGTGTGAGGTTCCACCAGGCCAAGGTCACCCAGGTCCTGCACTGGGGTCCCAAGACCCCTGCAGGGATCCAGGCTGGGGCAGTGGCTGGAAAGCTCCTGGGGGTGCTGGGGATGGAGCTGAACAGGAGCCTGGCTGTGCCCAGGGGGCCAACAGTGGCCATGGCCCTCGGCCTGTCCCAGCCTTGGGGTGGCCACAGCACCAGGACAGGGCCCGTCCCCTGTGGGGGCACTGCTGAGGCCCCAGCTCAAATCCTGTGACCAATTTTGGGCCCTGCACTGTGGGAAAGACCCTGAGGGGCTGGAGGTGTCCAGGGCAGGGAAGGGAGCTGGGGAAGGGGCTGGAGGCCCAGGAGGGGCTGAGGGAGCTGGGAAGGGGCTGGAGCCCCAGGAGGGGCTGAGGGAGCTGGGGAAGGGGCTGGAGCCCCAGGAGGGGCTGAGGGAGCTGGGAAGGGGCTGGAGCCCCCGGGGGGGGTGAGGGGGGCGGGG
>VZRZ01002844.1:127284-144800 GCA_013398175.1 Climacteris rufus
GGCTCAGCCTGGAGCAAAGGAGGCTCAGGGGGCCCTGCTGGCTCTGCACAGCTCCTGCCAGGAGGGGCAGCCAGGGGGGTCGGGCTCTGCTCCCAGGGAACAGGGACAGGAGCAGAGGGAACGGCCTCAGGCTGGGCCAGGGGAGGTTTAGATTGGATATTGGGGAAAATTTCTTTACAGAAAGGGTTGTCAGTGCCTTGCACAGGCTGCCAAGGGCAGTGGTGGAGCCACCGCCCCTGGAGGGATTTAGTTGTGGCACTTGGGGCCATGTGTCAGTGGCAGCCTTGGCAGTACTGGGTCAATGGTTGGACTCAGCGACCTTGAAGATCATTTCCAACTAAAAAATTCTCTGATTCTATGAAATGCTAATAAAATTGCTGTATCAATCTTATTAATATTTTCCCTTCTGGTAATGGAAAAAGCTGCACTTCTGACTTGACAGAAAACTAATCCCAAGCCTCTCCCCTTCTCTTCCCAGGGATTGTTTTTCAGTCCCACCAGTAAAGTAATCTGACTTGAGCACACAAGGTGAACACCAGAGCTCACACACAGAGCAGGACAGGATGGTTCTCTCAGCTCACCCTCCCCATCAGTTTCTTTTAACTAACCCTGAAACCAAAGGGTTAGTTACAGTTTATCTGCAGGGCCTGAATTTTATTTAAAGGCATGGTTAAAACAAGGAGAAAGTGCTGTTTTAATGAACCTGTACTATTGTATAAATCTAATGTGAAGGTAAAAAAAAAAGCTTCTAAAAACAAGAACCATGAGGAGATACTTTTAATTACTGCAAATACTTAAAAAATTAAGTTTACCAATATACTTAAGATGAGAAGCAAAACTCTTCTGTAACAGTGTATCTTTCAACTCAGTGCACTTTCAGGAGAAAACTGACTTTAAAAGAATAATCTATATAAAGAAGTATGCAATGCTAAGCCTGTTACCTACAGTGCACACAAATAACTAGGAGATGATTCATTCTGAAAAGCTCACCAAGTCCAATTAATTTTGTGTCAAGCCTGATCCCATCCAAGAGGTAACACTCCCTAAAATGTTATGAAACACATAGCAAAGATGCAATATATTTGTATGTACATTAAAGCTTTATCTGCTGTTGCTCTCCAGAGCTCCCCAGCCCATCAGTTTGGTCAGGGCTCACTCAGAGGTTTTGTACCAGAATCCACAGCACTGAGTTGCTGCAAATGAAGAGTCACAAGCAGTCTGGGAACTTGAGCTGTCATCAAAAATCAGTTTAAAATCAGAAGAGGCCTATGGAGTGTCTGCTTCACATCATTTATCTAACCAAAGATGACAAGGGATGAGGGAAGAGCCCTGCCATTTCACAGATGTGAAACATAACAGTAAAAAATTGACACAAAGAAGAGGTATCACAGCTAACTAATGAATATAGACCAAGTCCCAAAAGATTAAGTATAAGGTCATTTTACCTTTCAATTACAAGCTGAAAATAATCAGACTGGTCTCCACAGTTTGAATGACACTACCCCAGGAATTACTAGGGATGGCATCCTAAGAGAATGAGCACAAAATAGGGGTGGGGGTGGTGACAAACACAGCAGAGAATTTTAAAAATACAGAACCAACAGCAAGAGTAGAAAAAAAGATTAAAAAGAGAAGAAAAAAAGAGGAACAAAAGGCTCAGTGCTTGACACTGACAGAGGGGAGAAAACCTCTCAAAAACAAACAGCTTGTAACAAAAAGTAAATAATTCATGGCCTGGGCTGAAGTGGGGGCATGTGCTGGTCATATGTTCAGTGCATGTTACTGGCAGCACTCCCCAGCATGTTCCATGTTGTCATGGCTGAAACATTTGAAGCTGAAATGTGCTGCCTGCAGGGACGACATGATCTGGGCAGCCCTGACGAAACACACACCACTCAACACGAACACAGGCTAATTTTGGCTCACAGGTTGTTTCTCCATACTCCAAACAATGCTTTGCTTGGCACTAACTCACTTCAAGAGCTTATATTATATATAACCAGTGGTAGTGTGAAGCAACTTTCAAAACCAGCAGACTCAGTTTATCTAAGATTACATAAAATGACTACTGCAGTGTCTGTGGCTCCTGAAGCCACTCTGAGGCTGGACCCAGGCTGTGGCTGAGCTGTGCACACCCTGGAACTGCTCAGCACCCTCTGAGGCTGTGCTCACCTCCTCTGTGCACTGCCCACCTCAAACACAGAACACAGAGCACGAGGCCACGAGGCCCAGCTGCCAGTGAAAGGCAATGGTGCAGCTTTCAGACTGCAAAACACAAGAGGGAAAGATCCTGATTCAGATGGAGCTCAAACATGCAACTTCCAACAGCTGCTTCCTGCAGCAGCCAGCTCTGCCTCCCCTCTCCTGTCAGGTTGTACCAAGAATGCTGTTTCTACTGCTGGCACAGATCCTTTGGGGAAGGCCCAGCACCTCTGCTGCCTGCTGCTTTCTGACCCAACCAGCCCCTTGTGCACCCAAAACAGCAGCTACTATGAGATCTATTTACTTCCTCTTCATTACCTATCGTGTAGTACTTGCATTTGAAATCCCCCAGAGCAATTGCTCTTTCCTTTGTATTTTTCTATTAAATCATTACCTGCACAAGTCAAATCCTGTCTCCATTTAGAACATCTTTAAGAGGGTTATTCTAATGACTTAAAGATGCCGTGAACCATCACAAGTATCTAAGGACCTTTTTGGATTTAAAAATAAAAGTCTCCTCCACTCAGTGAAGAATTTGATCAGCCCAGCTCCTGGCTCTCTCACTGTCAGTATGTTCTCAGTCAGCAATTTATTTACCACAAAACATCCCTATGAAAACATAGGGCAGTTGTATATATTCTCTTCTTTAAATCTCCTGGGGAAAGTTTGAACAAGCAGCTCCCACAAAAACAAAACAGTCACAAGAAGGGCAAAACTGTGCTGGTGTCACACACCCAGTGACCAAAGCTTCCCCAGCAGAGCCCAGGGATGTCTCAGCTGGAGTGCAATGTCACTGCAACAGGCTCCCAACCCCCTGGGACTTACCTATATTTATCTGAGAGTAATTAACCCTAAACTACTTAGACCTTCCAGATAAGGAATTTAACTGGAGGAACAAGAACACCACCAAACCCTGTAATAGCAAATGGTGTTGCAAAAAGAACAAGTTGCAGAACCAAGAGTTTCTGTGGTGATGGGGCACATCAAGACCTTTCAGTACAGAATAGAATCAGAGGAGCCTTTTGAGAGTTACCAAAACACCCCCTGCCTTCCTGAGCCTCCAAACAGAGAGGCCTGGACCCCACATCCCTACACTGCCATCTCCCAGGTTTATTTCCACAACGGCAACATTTTGACTTTTTCATTTCAAAAACTGTGCAAAAGCCTGATTTTTACAACCAACATTTTTGATCAAACCACCTTAATCAGCTTCTCCCTGTACTCAAAATCACACTCTCCCACACTATGGTTATTTTGTATTCTATGTAACCATGCTTTCAAGCTCTTCAGATGAAGTTCAATTATTTTATGGCACACTTCTCAGCAACATTGCAGATAACACAAAGAACACACATGCACAGATATGAATAATCTTTCTTTCAGCTACTATTAAACCAAAATAACTTTAAAACACTAACCCCAAACGTAAAACTTTCACAGAATTTTATTTGATCCTTCTGGCTGAGGGCTGAATTACTTATATTCAGATGTTTCTTTGACTCTTTTGCAAGGCTTGCATGCTTGTTTTCTTTAAAGGCTTCAAACCACCCAGTTTGCTGATAGCCCTAGATAAGAGTGAATAACCTCACGTAAGAATCTTGAGTACTTACTAGTCCATAGCAGACCAAACTTATTTATAGCTAAGTAGCAAGCTGAGGTTAGTGATCTCTTCCAGGCTCAACAATCTCCAACCTCAGAATAACCACCCCATAAAACAAGCAGGGCTATTTCACCACTGACAGGAAAGTCAACATCTGTGTATGAGGCTGTGCTGGCAGATGAGTGCTCTGGCTGCCTGCACTGCAGGAGACAGCAAAAGCCATTCATAACAGGCCAAAATCCATGAAGGAAATTAAAATCTTCATCAGGGATTGCTTTGAGTTTAACTTGCATGTTTAAAACAGAGAAAGGTGGAAGAATCTGAGTTCTTCTCCCAGCTGTGATTGAGGTTTTTCATTTTATCTTCTGACAGTTTCACAATTACTGCCAATTTTTTCTATCTGAATCAGGTAATATTCCCAAATCCTATGATGTAGTTAAGGAAAAATTACTATATGAGAAAAAAAGCATCTTAGGCCACAGAAAAAACTTGAAAGAAGAAAACAGCTAAGAAAACAGAATTTTTTTTAAAGTTCTAACAGAATTCTGGCAGAATCCTTGTTCTAATGAAGTTCTGTTACAGAAAGCCTGGACACTCACAGAATTAGATATTCAAGCAAAGACAAACAAAAATGAAACACCTGTGGATGAGCTTGCTTTGCTGTCAGCTTGCTGCTCAGTGCCACCTGCATCTCACCCCACAGGAGACCCTGCAGAGCTCAGTGAGCTGCAGAACTCCTGAAGTCAGTGTGGGACCCTGCTCCAGAGCAGCACCCTGGGAGGCCAGCAGCCCTGCAGGAGGCAGGGAGCACAGAAGGGATGCAGTGACTGCAGCTGAACAATGCAGGAGAGGAGCCACCCAGCTCTGCACCTCTCACTGCACGGGGCATTTTGTCTTGCCAGGGCTCCCAAGCCATTTGAGCGCTGTTACAGTGTTTTGGAATTTGTTGATAGTACAGACTAGTTGTATTTCTCACCAATACCAGGAAAAGGTTTAAAAACAAAGGCTTGAATTTCAATGTAAGAGGATAAACAAACAACTGAACTTCCAGTGTGGTTTTTACCTATTGCATCTCTTTCCGGTGTTGCCACACGCGCCCGTCACGTGAACATTTCAACTGAAACACTGTGGTTTCCAGGTCCAAAATGCCTGGGGCAATTATCAATATCTAGAAAGCTGAATGAATAATATTGTACCCAGCCACAAACTGTAGAGCCCATCCCACACTGAGAATTCAGCCCTGCATTCATTTCAGAACCCGAGTTCCCAGCAGAGGGGAACCACCTCAAACTGCTGCATTCACTCTCCACCTCAACTGCAAAAGTGGTGCCAGGATCTTGACAGGATCATTGGAAATAACACTGCATCAGGCTGAATTTCAACATTCTGTGAGAATCTTATTACCCAATCTAGTAATTTTAATAAAGTTACATCAGAATATATTGCCCACTCTTCAAAGCAGGGTTTTCATAGCATTGGAACACATAAAGTTCAGTGTTTGGCTTGCAGCCCTAATGCTACTAAAAGTAAAAATGGTCAGTAATATGAAAGGGCAAAGAGGACCAAAGCCACCAGCCCCCTCTACCTGATAAAAGAACATCCTGGGTCAGATCTACACACAAGTCCTTTGGCTGCTTTCTCCAAAACAAGTGTATCAAGTGATGACCATCTCATGCACATCAGAGAGAAACACCTCTAGACTCTTATGTGAGCCTAACCCAGCCACACCCAGGACATTCACACATGTAAGGAAAGGAAACAACTCACTTCCTTGAACACCTTTTGCTTAACACATTGTTTACTGCTTACATCTGTTAAGTGATAACAGGGCTTTGATTGATGATTATTCATGTAACTCACTCCTACTAAGCTCTGTCAGCACCCAAGTCCACCAAAGACCTCAGAGAAGTGAAAGGTGTATTTGTTACCCCCTGCTCCTCCTGCAAGCGGTGGTTTCTCTGCAATGCTGCACCTCATAGCCCTGGAAGGAGGCTCAGAGTGACAGTGAGCACTCAGTTCCATCAGAGCAGGAGGCCACTGCACAGCTACTTCCCCGGCCTGCTAGCCAAGCTGTTTTGGAAGGCTGCATCACCTCAGCTGACCGAATTCTACCAACACGTTTGATGGCACTCTGGATTTGCTGCCCTGGATTAAGAAGGCAGCAAAAGGTCTCTCCCAATGACATCTCTGTCTGAGATGTTTCTACAGCCTATCAAGCTGAGGCCCTCAGAAGACACCACAGGAAATCCAAATCACATGTGATCTACCTGCATTGTCCACTTCAGCAGATGGATGCATTTCCTGGAAAAACACTATGCATACATACAGCCCCTGCAATGAAAGACATGTAAAAACCCAGTAAAGTTTTTACAAGTATCTTCAAGATAAAATAATGCTTTTCTTTCAGGCAGTCCATACTGCACAAACTCTAGTCACTCACCTGCCTGCCTTAAAGGTAGAGAAGTCTTCTTTCTGAGATAAAAGGGCTTTTTTTGGGACACACACTACAAAGAAAAACTACACATAAAATTTTAAAATTGACCATCTACCTCCACTATATGCTTAATATTAAATTTCCCTAGAGCTTGTGATTCCACTACTGCACAATATACCACCACCTGGACTAGTGACCTGTGGGCAAAGCCTGGCTTTAGGCAGAAGACAGAGTGATTTAGTATTTGGAATGCAGACCAGGTATTAACTCTGTCCTTTGCTATGAGATGATCCACAGCCAAGGAACTTGTACCCCTTCTTCTCTCATGGTTTTCTCTATATATTCACATTTACAGAGAGATTAAAGAAAGAGAGCAGAAAGCACAGACTAACCAAAGGTCTGACACCATCAAGCCATGTCAGCATCAGGTCTGCTTAGATTCACCTTTTTTAATATTTTTTAACTCAACATACCCTTTTACCAAAAAGCCTGCTGCCACAAAAACTTTTAGGATTGAAACATTTTTACATTGCATTACAAGTGCTTCTTTAATACACCAAAACTAGTTATGGTCTTTTATTATTTTGGATCTTTCTTTTCCTTTCCTTTCCATTTTCCTTTCATATAGCATAACAGCTCTTAGAACTGCAACTCTTTCATGCACAGTTCCACAAGTCCCAGCCAGCTGACTGTTGCCCAAAGTCTGTGCAGGCCCACCATGTCCTTCATGCCAGCTCCACTGCTTGCCAGACCTCTCTGGGAGCCACTTCAGTGCAACAGCAAAGCACACAAAAATAGCAAAAAAAGCAGACAGCAGCAGCACATGAACATCTGATGAGCTCCAAGGCCAGCACAACCTGCAGCTGGGAGCACTGCAGAAAACAGGACCTTCCCACCCCTGCTCCGCTGCAGCACTGAAATCCTGGGTTAGAGCAGATGTTCACCCAAGCACAGCCCACACTCCCAAAAAGCGAGACCCCAGATCCTTCTGAAACACATTTCCCCAATTAAATATCCAAGTCAGATACTCTATAAGGCTATCAATTGCATTGCTTCTCAGCCTCAGCTCTTAAACTTGAGATGATCTTCATCTCTCCCTTCTTCCTTCAAGCCTCCCTGCACAGCCTTTCACTCCTCTTCACACAACTACAACCCCCAGAATATCCTGTCCATATTCTAAAGCAAACCCCCTTGGGTGTGTGTCCTCACCTTTCCCATGTGCTAACTGAATTCTCCTCTTCCATTTTTCTCATCTGTACAGGGCATGATGCTAAAATCAGTCACAGAATATCCTGAGTTGGAAGGGACCCACACAGATCACAGAGGGTGCACGTGGCAACCCCAAGACTCCCACCATGTGCCTGAGAGCAGTTATCCTCTTTAACTCGCTTTTTAATTACTTAAATAATCAGTTTGCTCTGGTTCACATTTGAACTTATTGCCACACAGAATTTCATATGAATAAATTCACCCTTCTCTTCTCTAAGCCCTACTCTTTTAAAAATCTTATTTCTCTTTCTCCTTCCTAGCTCTGCAGGCCTTTTTCACCTGTCTAGAAAGGCCAGAAGATTGCAGAATCACCCAAGGAGGGAAATCCTGTTTTATAAGAGCCAGCTTCCATAATTTATCCTTCCCAACCACGTTCCTTGTGTGTTTACTGCACTGTAATCAACAAGCTTGTCTACTAGAGAAGTGTATAAACTGCATGTCTAGGCCTTGTCTGCTCAGGTTATTTTCTGCCTAGAACACCCAAATATGCCCATAGGACAATACACAGGGATAAATTGAATTTTTCCTGTATTCTTAGTCTTAAAAAAGAACAAAGATAATATCAAAACAAACAAATAAGCTAGATAACTGTGTTCATATCTTCATAAGTAATCAGACTTTTACATTACATGTAGCAAAATAATGTATTGTACATTGTGCTAAGATACCAATATTTCAGCTATACCTTTTTGAGGAAACTGGTGCTTCAAAGGAAGTTTTCCCAGCCATGACAGGAAAAAAAGGAAGAAAAGGAAAAATAGAAGGAAAAGGATAGGCAAAATATCTGCTCCCACACTGCAACACAAGTGAAAATAGGAATTTAAAAGCAACTGCATTAATTCATCCACAGCATTTCTGAATCAAAACCACGTGTTTAATCTTCATTTAAGTGATTTAAAAAACCTGAATTTAAGTTCACTACAAGGTGTAAAGACCTTTTCTATTACACATTACACTGATTTCTTATCAACACAAGAATTAAGTGGCTTATCCCTCATAAGCTGTATCTAAGACTTACTCAAAGGACAAAAGTTTTCACAGAATCACTTTCTATTACACAAAAATGATCCCTGAAACTGTCCAGTGCACTCCAATATGAAGACTATGACACAGTGAACAAAAGCATCAAATCCATCTGCATGTGAGAACACCACTGGCAAGTGTAAATAAACATAAACAGATGTTTGATGCTTTAGAAGCAATTTTCATTGAAAACCAAGACAAACATTGACTCTTTGTTCAAACATATAATAAAAAGGTCTCTTGCTATAACCCCATGACAGTTTACTAAAAAAGACTTGCAGAGGAAGGCATGAGATGTCACCCAGCCATACCTGCTCTGCACCTCAGCACCAGCTCTGACTTCAGCCAGGGTTACTCTTTTCTTTACCAGCAGAAGATGGTGAAACAGTGATCCCACCACTCTAGAAAGGGAACTACTCTAACACAGCTTAGTTCAAACCCTGACAGTTCAGTTTGCAGCCTGTGCCTTCACCCCTGTGTGTGAGCCACTAGAGCCTTTGGTACTCTAACTCAGCCCATCAAACAGACCTACACCACCCCAGGCACCTCCCACTCCTCTGGGATAAACCCTCATGTTCCCCACTATTTGGGATAAACCCTTATGTTCCCCACTATTCGGGATAAATCCTTATGTTCCCCACTCCTTTGGGATAAACCCTTATGTTCCCCACTCCTTTGGGATAAACCCTTATGTTCCCCACTCCTTTGGGATAAACCCTTATGTTCCCCACTCCTTTGGGATAAACCCTTATGTTCCCCACTCCTTTGGGATAAACCCTTATGTTCCCCACTCCTTTGGGATAAACCCTTATGTTCCCCACTCCTTTGGGATAAACCCTTATGTTCCCCACTCCTTTGGGATAAACCCTTATGTTCCCCACTCCTTTGGGATAAACCCTTATGTTCCCCACTCCTTTGGGATAAACCCTTATGTTCCCCACTCCTTTGGGATAAACCCTTATGTTCCCCACTCCTTTGGGATAAACCCTTATGTTCCCCACTCCTTTGGGATAAACCCTTATGTTCCCCACTCCTTTGGGATAAACCCTTATGTTCCCCACTCCTTTGGGATAAACCCTTATGTTCCCCACTCCTTTGGGATAAACCCTTATGTTCCCCACTCCTTTGGGATAAACCCTTATGTTCCCCACTCCTTTGGGATAAACCCTTATGTTCCCCACTCCTTTGGGATAAACCCTTATGTTCCCCACTCCTTTGGGATAAACCCTTATGTTCCCCACTATTCGGGATAAACCCTTATGTTCCCCACTCCTTTGGGATAAACCCTTATGTTCCCCACTCCTTTGGGATAAACCCTTATGTTCCCCACTATTCGGGATAAATCCTTATGTTCCCCACTCCTTTGGGATAAACCCTTATGTTCCCCACTCCTTTGGGATAAACCCTTATGTTCCCCACTCCTTTGGGATACACCCTTATGTTCCCCACTATCCGGGACTTCCTCCAGCCTTCCATTCTTTTCAGCAATCACCCACTTCAATCCTTGCAGTTCTGCAAGGTTCTTTAACACACATTTCCCTCCAGAACGATGGGAAGCTCCAGCACCCGTTGCCACTCCCCAATTTCCACCCAGGCACCACAGCAGTGCTGTGACACATCATCTCAGAACAGGCACCTCATGATCTCTCTACACTCATGGCTTTCACTGCACTGCTGCTTCTCAGAACAGTTTCCCACCCTGTAGATCTACCCTGTGTACTTTTCAAGATGACATCGTTTTGGGGTTTTTTTAATTGAGTAACTCTATTTCTTGTCCTCGTTATTTGAGAGGACAATGTTTACAACACTGTAGATATTTATCAGTAATTGCATTTACTCCAGATCACCAGCAAGAAATTCAGTAGTGATCAGGTATTTTTTATCATGATCTAGCACTAAGCTGCACAATATTCTAACCAGCTGTGCACTCCAGAAGTTCTGCTATTGGGAATACAGACAATATTTTTTTCAATACGGGGTTGTAGTTACATGAAGCACTTCCTATAGTTATAGCTGTCCCCATCCCTGAAGAATCCAAATGGACGAGGTGCTGAGCAGTCTGATCTAACACTGAAGTAATTTCTGCTTTCAGCAGGGCTTTGGCTGGAGCCTCCTTCTGTAATTCTTAATGTTAAACCTTAAATTAGCACTGAATTAAAATTAATTCCCGTCAATGTTATACTAATTTTATTCCACTTCATAACACTCTGATAATGACAGGACTCTGGCTTTTTTACTTTACTGCTCTGGTTCTCCAGCTGCTCAGTTCCATGTGCATCCTTATCCACAGGAGCTGCTTTGCTGAACTCAACAGGAATGTTTGGATCAGCAGGGACACAACTGCTTGTCAATCTGCTCATGGCTTTCATTACATTTGGTGCACATGGACAAACACAAAGGTGCTGTGTTCATACTGGTATTTATTAAGACACTCTGAAATCTTGAATACTGAAAATTTTCCTCCCTCCAACACTCCAGCACTCACAGAGACAGTGCTTTGTCCAAGTTTCTGCTTGGCAGTACCTCAGAGGGCAGAGCAGGGCTGCAGCAGATCCACACACACAAAAATATGAAGAAAACTCCCAAGGACACACACACACCTTCTCTTGCCCTGGAAAAAACACAATGTCTCACAAAATGACCAAGAATTGCACCAGCTCTGCAAGGAACTCACTGAGTGTAACTCACAGAAGCCTCAGCACCCTTCAGTGATAGAACAGCAGACTGGAACATTTATTTCCTATACCATGCAGTGTGGAATAGCTGCAGAATGAATATGGTTCCTCCCCTCCGACTGCTTTATCTAGGTCAAAAAACTCCTTAAAGGCAGGAAGTCGCAGGAAACAAATGTCACTACACATCAACTTTTTATCATGAAAACAAGCAAGGCAGCAGATAAACCCACCACCTTCCCAGTATTTCAGCACAGGCAGCAGCTTATTAGTGAACTGTTGTGAAAACTCCTTGTAACTGCAAAAGCCATGACCTCACACCACATGATAAATACATAATTTTCTTTGAAATGGTATTTTTCCTGTATTTTACATAATTTTATGTAAGATAATGGGAATTGAGAGGATTTGAAGAGTTGCTGCATTGACTGAAAAATACAGCAAATGAAATGCATAATCTTATTTTGAACAGCTCAGGCATGACTGTAAAAAAATCTTTTGCCTTGTGCGTGACAACAGCACATGCTCAAAAAAACAAACAAAAAACTCCCTAACAGCAGCAGAACTCCTCCACAGCAGAATTATTCTCTAAAACATATATTCATGAAGGAATAATAATATTTACAAGACAGTGTTCTTACCTAATTATAAGCAAATTAGTCATACTATTTTGAAAAGCAAGGGTGAAAGATTAACTTATTTTCTTTATTAGCTCATTTAACTTACTACTTTTGCTATTGGTTAAGTGTATCTTCCTACTCAAACATGGCACCTTTGTATTTTGATTTAATCAATGTGAAGAATGATTTAATTTGCATATCTCCTACCTCATTATTATAACTGAAGGTAAGAATCTCAAAACTTCTCTTTCAACTGCAAATTCTTGGAACAGACAGTTTTAATACTGATTTTGCACCTTTAAACCAAACTGACACTAATCTTGCTTCTGTCATAGAACTGGAACTTTACAGATTATACAGGAACAATACATTTTGAAGATGATTTTCCAGTTTACAGTATTTCATAGAACTACACAAAGAATGTATTGACTCCTATAGCTAACCACAGATGTAAGAACATTTGTAAAATCAGTAAAATTGTAGAATTGGGTAAGGAGGTTTCATATACACGTCAATCATACCAACAGAGAAAGTGTATCAAGTGCAATTAATCCAAATATAAACTGTTTGTTACTTCAATCACCTGATTGGTGTCTGAAAATTTGCAACACTGCTTTATTAGCAACAAAAAAAAACCCTCAGAAGGTGTGTGTAATTGAGAGGGAAATATGAAAAAAGATGACAGAAACAACTGTAACACAAATTATTACTATAGAAACTTCCCGCTCATCCCTATTTTCATTTCAAATCATATGTGCTCTACCTTCCTCCCACGCTCCTTTTCAATCAGATCTGCTTAAGTGAGAACACTGCTGCTACTGAGCTTGACATTTGCAAATCCTTCTTTAAAGTAGCCAAAAACCCACCTATAAACACAGCCCAGTTGACCTTCTTAGTCACTGTGGCACAGGACCAGCGTCTGCCAGAGACAGTAAAGAAAAGTTTCTTGAGTCTGATTCTCTGAAGTCATAGCCAAGTCCAATGTTTCTTAGTTTTATGCTCTGAGGTAATTTGTAATTGATAGTTTTAATACAGCTGGTATGGACTCCAAAATACACCTCTGAACACAAATCACTCACAAGGTTTCACCAAGGTTTCAGGCAGCTGTCGCCCTCACCAGCCACTGCCTCTGTCAGAAGTGCTGTCAAGAAGGGAGAAAGCAGGTGCCCACCAGCCTGAGGGATTTACAATGCACTGTAAGTATAGACAGCAAGAACATATTAACACAAACTCCTTGAAAAATGTGTTTTGTTTGATTGCTCAAAGTATTTAGCAGTTACATTCATAAGCAAACCTTTGGAACATAAACCATAACCCAAAACCAGGCAAAGCACCTCCTTCCTCAGCTACCAAGGAGCACCACCTAAGGAAATGTTATGATCCTTTCACCTCCACTCTTAAGCCAAACTGCAGACGTTTCCAGTGAAAAATTTTTATGGAGCACATGTGCAGTCACAGCTCCAACCACACAGACATCACAACTTCACACATAATTTAAGTAACTGTGATTAGACGACAGAAAAAAGTGCACTGGTACCTTGGAGGTTCTCTACAATCTGATGCACGGTTTCCTGCACAGCTAACACTGAACATAGTACACTTTGCCATAGAATTTACTCAGGGAATAGATACATTTGATCCTTGTTCAGAATTGACTGGCTTTCATCAGCAGGAAAACTATTGCTTAAAAGGCAGCAATAACCCTGATTTTTAGTTCCAGACCACAAACTAAAACTATTGGTTCAGCCCTCAGGAGGAGAAGCAGAATACAAACAAATGAAATTTTAGTTTTCAGCCATACAGGCTCAACTTAGGATTAGTCAGTAAATGTTAAGCTAAAGTAAAATGTACTTGACGTGGTTTACTGCAAGAGCACCCACACTCAGTAATGTAAAGAAGTCTGCAGAATGAATGACAGAATGGGAGAGTTATTTACTGTCTCTTACTATAAAGGAGCTTCAGTTGCATCAAACGAAATTACCAGGCATCAAGTTCAAAAACTCAGCAAAAAGAGAGATTATTCCCAACATGGGCTCCAACTGCCTTGCAGACTTCACTGCCCAAAGACACTGTGGATGGAAGAGGTTTACCCAAACTCAGCTGCTAAAATGAGAGAGAGAAAAAATGCAAACAGTCAATTATTTTAATTCAAAGAGAAATTAACTCTGTCTTTGGATCCCAAAGAAAAACCATGGGAAACACAACCATTTGCCTTAATCCATTTTTATGCTCCTTCCTGGGCATCTGCTACTGACCACTCCTGAAGGCAGGTCAGGGGCTAAACGTGTCTCTGCTCTAACTTATAAATGCTGATCTTATGTTCATGGTAGCTTGTTTATGAATCACAAATCTATTTCCACAAAAGCAAAACCAAAAGTAATGACTAAAACACAACATCTATGGGTTTGTCAAAATGAGTAAGACACTGCCTCCGAACAGTCAAGCCCAAGATGTCAGGATTTCTGTGAATTCAAATGCCAATACAGAAAGCACATCCAAGAAACCCAAAAAGAAAAACAAAACAAAAGCACTCCTTCAGAGCAAAGTTGTACCCACAAGCCTGTCTGTTTTTCCAGCTGTATCAGTTACATCTGTCTGGAATCCTGCCCCTCCAAAAGCTGTACACAACAGCTCCAGCAATAACCACTGCTCTGCCCAGCACAAAAGGTATTTTTCCAGCCAAGTACCTCAAAAGCAAATATTGATGTTATGATTTACCTAGCAATAGATCCAATCAACGCTCTCACCGAAGGCAGGGGAAATTCCACAAGCAGCAAATGACAGCAATTAAAAAACACAAACTTTACGAAGTGGAGAAGAGGGACAGTCTGTGCACCTCCCAGGCAGCTGCAGAACAAGCACTGCACTGCTCTGACCTGGGCAGGAGCCTCGGGAACCTCCTCCATCCCACGTGTGCCACGGCAGTGACAGGAGAGCTCCTTGCTGGACACACTCACAAATGGCTCTTCTCTCCCCACCCCCACTGCATTCAGCTCACAAGACGACAGCTGCTTTGTACATACACAAGCAGGGATGTGAGTCTGTCAAGAACTGGAAAAACAAAAACACACTTCCCACTGCTATTACCTCCTGCTTGATAACTTCCAACATTTGAATTGCCAGTGAGCCTTCCAGGGAAGCATTAAAAATAGCAACCAGAACACTTATCTTAATGCACAGTAATTCCATGTTTCATGACATTTCTATCTGTAGAAAGAAAGATGCCTTTATTACAGGTAAGTGTATACTCTAACATTAATAATTTAATTTCCCCAGATATTTAAAATACATGTTTTGCAGGAGACCACAAAGTTGTATTTCTATTTTTCCCTTCCAAAAGCAGGGAGTTCAGTAACATTATTAATGCAGTCATATTTAAACAATGTGCTGAAACAAAAAGAAGACCAAGGACACTGGAACTACACACAATTACTAGTGACAAGTAAATAAGACATTTCAAGCCTGTAAGAGTATTTTACTTGGCACCATTGTAAGTCACTATTAATTAGACACAACAGAGACGGACCCTCCATTCTTGGTTTCCAGGATCACCTAAAAACAAACAGAAGGAACAGGCCACCCTGAATTTTTTAAACTTCACCTGCCATTAAAATTTCCGATGATTGTGTAGTCATAGGCAAAGCATATTTATTACTGGCAACAGAGTAGGATTAAACAACAACAAAAATAGATCTGGTGATTACTTGAGCTGGAGGCTGGCAATCATCAATCTTGAACTCACACCAAAACTACTTTCCTTCCAATCACATTTCAACCATTAATTCATGTTTACATTATATTGAAGTAAATTTGATTCTTAAAATCCAGATCATCACCTTCAGTGTGACCAGTTAAAACTACAACAGAACTCAAGAACAGGACTACAAACAATATGAGTCACCAGCAATTCACAGAAAGGACTTGCTAGGAGCAGACAATACTTTGAATTTGCCTGAAGACTGCTGTTTTAAAAAAAAAGCTTTGCAAATAATGAAAGTACTATTTCCCCATTCAACCCCAGTACGACTTGTGCTTTAGAAACAGGTTTATTTTTTAAAAGCAACAAAGTAGCATTTGCTCTTAATCACGACTGTAACTGCGAGCCTGGGGACTCCTGCTGCCCTTCAAGGTGCTCCCTCCCTGACTCCAGCTCCTCGCTGCCCACCCGGCCAGGGGCACCTTTTATTCCCTGCCTGCAGGGCCCATCACACCTACATTTTGTGAGCAGGACAGAACCACTTCCACCGGCTCAGGCCTCTGGAAACCGAAGGCTGCGTGTGTGCCCGGCCCCAGGGATGGTGTCACCTCTGAACACAGCCTGTCTCCAGCAGATGCCAGCTCCTGCACCACCACCCACGTACACCGGGGAAGAAATTTTAACTACACACAACTTTTCACCGTTGTTCAATAAAAAAGCCAGACAAAAAATCCTTCTGAGTTTTCTTTCCACTTGAAAAGCGACACTGATGGAAAGAACTAGAATAAATTACAGGTCAGTGGACAGCATGAAGAAGCAGTACTTCTTTTTTCCTTAAGCATTTAACAGAATGTTACTGACTCAATTACTCCAACTAATTCTAGACTGCTTGCAATCAACGTAGATCATGCACAATTGTGCTTACAATTAATATATTATACCAAAATGATTACAAAGAAAAAAGTATTTGATCTACATTTCACAAACGTATTACATTAAAATACAGACTAACCACACGCCAAATAATTATTAATATTTAAAGCAGAAAGCAAAAATAGAAGTGACAGTTAAAGGTCAAACAAGTCCTCCAACTATATTCAGGATTATACAACTACACACACTGGCACTGTTAAAGCCCTTCAGAACAAGCATTTCCTAGAAAGCAGCAAGGTAAGACAATTTGATTTTCACAGAGCAACCGGGTGGGAAAACTAACATTGGGCCGACAGCAGAAAATATACAACATCAATGTCCTAAACACAGTTGAAAGCTTGTAGGACATTAAGGCTGTGTCACTGATGGCATGTGCTTTATAAAGGTACAGCACTCGTAACCTTTTAGGCATTTCTCAGTCAAGGCAGCTAAAATACACTAAACCAAAACACTTTCACTTTTCCTGCATGTGACTCCTCAGAGCACAGATCACTTATTTACAGTTCAGCACATCCTTAAATGTCGCAGGCAGGCCTCACGTTTTGCCCTAGAAAATCATTTTGCACAGACAGTTAACGTTTGGTAATGGCAAAGGAATGTATTACCGTTTCAAACGTCTTAATACATTCGTTGTCACGTAACGAAAACATTTTAAAACGCTAAGGCCAGCAGAAGCATTTCACGTGGATGATTCAGTTTACCCAAAAGAATAAACGTTAAAATTAAGCAAAGCAGCAGGAACTACCACCAAAACCAGACAACCCCCGGAGCACCGAGGGAGAAGGACCCCCCGGTTCCGCCAAAGCACCGAGGGGGCTGCAGGATTCCCCCAGCGCTGATGCTCAGCCCAGAGACCCCCGGTGTGTGCGGAACCGCCCGGCCGCTTTCCTGTGACGCCCCCGAACGGGACTCGGGGTGTACCCGGGTGCACCCGGTTCTGCCCGCCACCGCCGGGGCCGCTCCAGCCCGCAGCGAGCGCTCCGAGCGGGGCTGCGGCGGGGCGGCCGTGCGGGGGAAGGACACGGCGGAGGGCACGGCGGCCGCGCCGGGCGGTGCCGGGGGAGGC
>VZRZ01002844.1:145488-170488 GCA_013398175.1 Climacteris rufus
AGCCACCCCTGGCGGCCACCGGCCCCCGCAGCCCCTGCCCTCGCTCCCGGGCACCTGCGGCAGCCGCCGGCGGGGAGCCGGGCCCCGCACCTGCCCTCCCGCCAGCAGCGCCCTCAGGAACGGCACGGGGCGGGGGGAAGAGCGAGAGTGAAATAAATACAAATAAGCAAATATTGCTAGAGGGTGAGCAAGAACCACCAGGACAGTGCTGGGTAACTCCTCAAATTTAGCCCCAAAATACCATAATATTAACAAATAATAATGAAACGATAAGTTTGATCCCTCATACACGTCTGACAGCCTTTTAAGGGTCAGGTGAAACCTAAAGGTAACTCCCCAGCTCGGAGTTTTGTAACAGCGATGCAAAAGCAGTACAGTGCGTGCTGCAGGTAAGGCAGGCTGTGTTTGTGCACAGCCCTCGGCTCAGTCCCAGTTTCCTCAGAGGAACTAGGGCACGAGAAGTGAGCGAGCGCCCTGACACGAGCACCGAGACACCCGGGCGCTGTCTGTCACTGCTCCGGGGAACACAATGGAAACAGCCAGCGAGAGTCCACGGCAGTGGGGTTCACTTGAAAATGTCGCGGGCTACCAAAAAGATGGCATTCACTGTACACAGTGTGTCAAATACAGCATCTGCAGTGAAAATGTTTTACCTGGTCTAAACAGTCACTCTTACAGGGACCAGGCGCTGTCAGAATTGAAAAGTAAACAAGCTATAAACTGTGAAGAGGATGCTAAAATGTATTCATGCCCATTTACCACATAACCACTGCAAACACATCACCATAACAGCCCCATCGCCTCACCATGGTTGGTTGAGAAGGGGGTTGTGTTATTGCTTATTTGGGTTTTTAACAGTACTGAAGCTCACTGTTATTTGTTAATACATAAAAAACTGCCCAGAGAAGCTGTGGCTGCCCCATCACCACAAGTGGTCAAGGACAGGTTGGACAGGGACAGAGCCACCTGGTCCAGTGGAAGGTGTCCCTGCCCATGGCCGTGGGTAGCAATGGGATGGGCTCTAAGGCCCCTCCCAACCCAACCCATTCTGTGAATTCACAAAACATTAAACATTTTTACGCTTCAGACAAAAACAAGCAACCAGCTAACAAACATCCAGCAGTAAATCTGAGATTGAAACTTTTGGGTTTGCACATTTGAGTCAACAGATCCTCAACTGTAGAAGTATTTCATGAATGCTCAGGAACAGAGCACCCTGCCTGCTACCTGCAAAGTGACAGCAAACCTTAGTTTTGCCCTTGAGATTGTATCAGCACTTCTTCAAGGCAGCTACAACACCACTCCATACTGCTTCAGTCCATTTATACAATCTCATACACACAGCAGATGCAGTAAAATATAGCAACAGTTTAGAGCTTTGGTTTCTTTTACAGAAAACTTTAGTTAAATCTTGCCCACACTTTGGTATTTAGAATCAGACTTTCTTTTATACCAACATATGTTTGGCACAGAAAATGTGGAGCATCAGAGAGCCAGTTATGACTCCGTGGTTCTCAGCTTGTTTTTATCCCTTGGCTCTGCTGGCTGCAGAAATGTTGTGCCTGCTTTGCTAACAATCGGTTTGGGATGCTGAGGGCCCTGCTGGCTGGAATTACCATGGATTGCCATCTCCTAACACACCCCACGCCTGCAGAGAGAGAAACCCAGCAGAGTGGGAGAGCAGCCAGGTGAGTTTCCATCAGGCCAGCAGCACTTTTCACCACCCTTATGGTTGCTCAGTTTGCAGAAGTTAAAGGCATTGCTGCTACTTCAACATTTTCCATTATGTGAATCACAGCTTTCTTAATTTGTATTAATTCATTAGTAACATGCAGTACTGAATTCACAAAGCTGGTATCGTTCCTGTCCCTGATCATACAGAACAGCACAGAGAACACGGCCATTGGCACTGAAGGCTGGAATTTTGCAGTCTGCACTGACATTTCTATTCAAGGGTCCCACCATCACTAAGCTCTGTGAGAAGGAACCGAACAGTGGCAGAAGGTCTGTTTGCTTCTGCACGACCAGCACTGCACAGCAAACACCACATCCCCTTCTCAGCAGCTCCCCTTGTTCCAGGGGGATGGCTGAGCTCTTTCTGCCCACGCTGTTCTAAGCTGCTGCAGATTCAGTCCCTTTCTCTGTGACCACACACAACAGCCCAGGTGCAGGTCAGCCTGACCTGCTCACAGCCAGTGCCTGCTGCAAGAGCAGCAATCAGAGCAGGAAGGTGTGGTGAACAGCTCACCCTCACACAGCGTTCTCCAGCGCTCTCCTGAGGGTCTGGCTTCCTCCAAAATCCACTCCTTGAACAAAACCTGGCCCTGATGTCAGAGCTGCACAGCAGACACATCCTATTTCACACTGGTTTTTCCCTGCCAGTTGAGTGTAAGCAGAAGGCCTTTTTCTCTGTCTGTTTTACATCCACCTTAATTATTCAGGACAGAATCAAGCTACTGACCAAAATTTAATTCCCTCACCAAATTTCTGCAATTGCCACTGACACTAAGCAAGGTCTCAAAGCATTTCTTACACTCTTCCACTTCATGCCAAGTAACCCAATGTTATCCAGTCCACACCACATTATGCAGCAGCACCTGACTGCATCACAGAAATTAACAATCAGCAGACCTGATCTGCATCATCTAACCTTAAAACAATCTGGCCTGAGCTAAACAGAAATGTGTAAGCACCATCTAAGGTCTAATGCATTAATATTGTTTTACTTGCCCAAACTTCCTTTAAATGACCACACATTTTTAGACTTTTTCATTTTTCCATGAAGCTCATGCTGTAGCAACACAAGGGCACTCATTTACAGCTCCATGTGTTGGGGCTAGCAAACTGTCACAGAATCAAGTTTTCTTTCTTGACTTTTCTTATCACACACATTCTTATTACATGTGCCCTGCACTGAGGGCTATGGATGGGTGCAGCAGCTTCTCAAGATGCACATTTTCACATCTCAAGCATATAATACTGCTACAGGAACATGATGAATAATCAAATAGATTAAGTGACCTTAATTGCTTACTTTGACACAACCAGCATTAAACAGCTTTTAAAAGCCATTAGGAGCTATCCATAATCTTTTTATTACAGCAAGTGTCACAAGCTTCCAGTGACATTTGATTTTTATTAAACAAAATCCTACAAAGTTAATTGGCAGAACCACCTCTGTAACATGTGATGTAACAAAATAAACCCTTGAAATACCAGACCCTGCAGTACTGAATGAAGAAAGATTTCCCACATCAATATCCCTGCACTTGACAAGCACATTTTTTCCATTCCCTAGGTGAGAAGCCCCTTGCAAGCAGTAACAACTTCCTGCAAAGCAGCCTCAACCCCACAGCCATTTCTGAGTAATCCTGATAACTGTCCTGGAGCTCTTCACGTGCTCAAATTTAACGATGTGTGTAAAACCTAGCAGGACTCGTGCTGTGATTTAGTCATTTTCTCACAAATGCATTTTGGTCATGGGGAAAGTGTTCAAAAAGCACAGTGTAATTACTGCAAAATATTGAAAACAGCAAATGGTTGGGTTGGTGGGGAGCTCCCCAGGTACACTCAGCCAGTTCCTGAAGTGACTTTAACAGGAGAAAATAAACAGCTATACCTCAAATGTTAGCATTTTTTCCTTTATGGAGGACTTCCAGATCTCTTTAAGTAATAAAGCTGTAAAGTGCAATACTCTTAGAAAACCTAAGACATCCAGAAGAAAACACTTTGTGGTAGGAGGAACAGGGAGGAGGGCAAACACAGCTACCGGACCTGCCACTTGTTAATGTGCTATTGACCTGGGAGAGAAGGGAAATGAGCACTGCACAAGGCAAAGCCACCCAGCAGCTCACTGGGCTGGCCAGCTCATTTGTAGAAATGCTTTATTATCCTGTGCATTCTAACCACAGCCTGCCTGCTTCCTAATGCAGCCCAAAGAACCAGTCAGCATTTCTGACAAGAGACTTCTGCCTCAGCAATCAGTCACTGACATAGAGGGATTGCTGCTCTCCAGGTGGGGAATCCATCCAAAAACTGTGAAAATTAATCGGGCTAATTAATTCTTATCTGCAAAGAGCAATTACATAAATGACCTTAAGCAGTTCAAGCAGGTGAGAGGCGGATTCACCCCACCCTGGAACAGAGGAGCTCTGTGAGTGACCAAAAGGATAAAAGGCACAGCCCCAAAGCCTCAGTGTGTGAGCAACAGCAAAGAGTGAGAACTCTGCTGCGTGCCTTGAACAGAGAGCATCCCTTGCAGCCTCCAGGTGATCCCTCAGAAAGGAGCTCTACATCCCAACACCACAAAATTTTTAGGAGCCACAGCAACAGTGACTGTTACCTGGAAATGCAACCCCCACCCCGCTCTGCAATCCAGCCTTGCACGATGCAGAGCTTTGCCAAATAAACAGTTAATTAATCTTCATGCTTCTATTTTGTTTAAAATTGGACCTGCTGATTCAAAAGCATTTAGGTTTTGTTACCCACTTCTAACCAAGAGTTCTACCACAATGAAGCACAGTCAGGACCAAATCTCATCAGCTGCAGCTCTCACCAGATTTAATGTTGATCATTAGTTCCTGCTATGAGTTATGACCCACAATATCACTGTAAGATTTTTCTTCAAGTTCTTTTGCCTTTTTTCTGTCATGGTATGTTCATCCTATCTCTTTGCTGGATCAAGAAACATACAGAAACTCTGTTTTAAGTAAACACTTAGTAGTACCTGTCAAAACACAGCTGAGACCAAACTGACACCTTTTCCTTTTCTGCTGTCAAAATAGGTCAGTCCTGTGACATTGACATGAAAAGCATCTCTGTGGCTCCTTGATTCCTTGAGAGCTCAGATTGTATAGAATATTTTCTGTGCATATCCAGCTGTATATATTTGAATAAAATGATGTAATTTTCCACAAAAATCTAAGAATGCCTGGAGCTTCTCTTTTGGAGGAACAGTCCCACTAGGAGTCATTGAGTCTATTCACCACAATAGAATTTTTACTGTTCTTTTATTGAGCTGGTTTTTTTTTCATTCTCCTTTTAGCACCCTGACATCACACACCTTTATGATATGGTATTATAAACAAACTAAACATTGCAAAAAATAAAAAGAAAAGCAGCAGACTGAGCTGCCAAGGTCCAGCTTATCTGGCAGAGATGTTTCAGGCATCTGAAGGAGGTGACTGCAGCTGACACCTGGCAGACACAGGGTGGCTCTACAAAAACAGGAACAGAAGCTGGAGTTTGGTTGGCAGAAAAGGGCAGGTCAGAAGAAGTGGAAAGTGTAAGATAGAGCAGGCCAATGAATAAATGATTTACATTAAGCAAAACCAGACAAGAATGATAGAAATGTGAATTAACTACATGAAACAGATAACCAAAGGCAAATCAAAACCGATACCAAGTGGAAACCAACAAGAATCAATAAGAAAAACAGGCTTTAAAGTATTCTTTTCATGGCAGAGCCTTCTAGTTGAGGTTTGTCATTTCAGAAGGAGAGAAATGAAGCTTTTATCAAAATCAGTTTGGGTTTGGTTTGTTTGTTTTAAAACCAATGCCTTTTCCTCAGCCAACAAAAAGCCAAAACAGAAAGGAACAATGAAAATTAAAAACACATTTTTCTTTATGTCTGTCTGAAATATTTCTTACTCTGTCTGACAGGATAACTATGGAACTAAGCAAACTTCAGAGGAGAGTTCCTGAGATATTGAGGTATGAAAAGCTATTACACAAAGGTTAAGAAATTGCAATTGTTTTCACTAGAGACAAATGTTATTGAAATAATGTAATAAGGCAAAAGCACTGTGAGAACAACCTCATGTTCCATAAACAGATACTGTAAGAGCCTATAAGGGAACTGGCTGAATTCAAAGCACACAAAGAAAGATCCTATAAGGAATATGATGACAGCAGCACTACTTTTCACATCCATATAAAGTATTTAGCATTGGTATTTTTTATCATGTAGCCAAAGCCTGAACAACTTAAAATAGGACATTTTCCATCCCTGTTAGGAACCCTGCAACACAAGGACCAACCTCTGCTCTCTGTTGTACAAAATCTACCAAGAATCAGTCTTGGCCACAGCTGCATTTGTAACACTGACAGAAGATGGAGCTGCTTGAGAATCTCCTTCCTGAAGACAGAAACAAGATACTAAAGCACATTCAGTCTCAGGTTTGGCCCAACACATTTTCTTATTTTCCTAATAAAGTATTCAGAATGGCTGACGTATTTAACTGCTTTTTCTATGAAGCTTCTGTAAGTTTACACCTAATCTTCAAAACATAAAGCATGTAAAGATTTGATAAAAGAGAGAGAGAAAGTCACACTATTGACTTCTTGCAGGGAGGGGGACACTTGAACAACAAAGAGCTGTTTAAAATAATTTAGGAAAAAAATCCAAGCAAATGCTGTGCTGAACAGATTATGTTTGAGTCCTGTGCAAATCATGAGGTGTTCAAGCAATCTCCAGAAGGGCAGGGGACAGAACTACAAACACTTCTGACAGGATAGACAGGAGTTTTTTCAAGATTCAGACTCAGGTTAACATGCCTTGCAATACAAAAAGGACAGCACAGACAGGTCTGGGATTACCTTGAAAAAAAAAAAAATTGCCCAAATGTCAATACCAAAGTCCTTTTGACACGGGGAGGAAAGAAAAAAAAAAATCAATGAAAACCAATTTATATCTACTACAAATATAGAATATTGAGGCAGAAAGATGTCACTTACTTCTACATGTTCACCTGGGTGATGCATAATAAGCACTGCAAAGGGCAGTCCCTTGGGGAAAACAGAACCACACACAAGGCAAACAGTTCCTTCAGCAGATATTCAGAATATCAACACACAGGCACTGCAATAGCACAACCAGGAGCAGGAAAATGAAGCTGAGTCTCATCAATCAAAGTCCACCATGGGGTTGTGTGAGGAGCAGCCAGCAGAGTCTGTGACCAGAAGCCACTGATGCTCAGTGACAGTAACTACTGACAGATGTTCAAGAGAGGAATAAATCTCTCTGCTGAGGGCTTGCCTTCTTCAAAGCCTATCTCCTCCACCTCAATTTATTTTGCTAATTGAATTAGCCTGTGGTTAATTTAAGATGATATTCTATTTTCATTTCAGCCTCAGAAAAGGAATGATGCAACAGACTGTATTCCAACCACCACATAAACAACCTGCCCTGTGGTGAGGATCCAAAGTTTCTCCCCAGTGTTCCCAAATGCCACATTGCAGTGCATCCTGTGGGGCATCCCTGCCTGCTTGGATTGTGACAAAACTGAACAGGAGAGGAGTGTGGAACAATTCACTTGTGATTTTTACAATTGCTACAGCCAGCAACACACAGCTCTTCACTGCCTGTTATTAAATCCCCGAGTGAGGGGCAAAACTGGGACAAGGAATCCCAGAATATCCTCAGCTGGAAGGGACCCACAAGAATCATCAAAGTGCCACCCCTGGCCCTGCAGAGCCCCCAACAATCCCACCCTGTCCCTGGGAGCATTGTCCAGCCCCTGGAGCTCTGGCAGCCTTGGGCTGTGCCCAGCACCCTCTGGGGGAAGAACCTTTCCCTGATACCCAACCTGACCCTGCCCTGAATATGTGGCTCAGAAAAAAAAAACCCAAAACAACAGAAGAAAAAAGTTTTCTCAGTAGAAATCACAGAAAGCTAACATGAAGAGAAACATTTCTATATATGTAATAAATACACAGACCATAATAAATACTAATTTAAAAATGCATTTAAAGCTTTTCTGAGGATGGACTATGCACTAGAGAAAACCAGGAACATGCATCAACTACACAGCAGAGCACATTCCACAGCAACAGCTGAGGGACTACAGGACTTTTTTGACCTCTCATAAGCTGTTTATGCCACCTGAAATTTGCTGAGTACAAAAGCTTTGCAGATAAAATCCAGCCACTTTCGAACAGGATCCTTAGATATAAACAAAACCAGCAGCTGTGAGGAGAAGCAGAGTTGAAATATTAGTAGGCTGCAGCTCACATGCACATTTCCCTTTCTCCTGAGGACACAAACTTAAAATTGAAATCAGTCAACATTCACATGTCACTATTAATGTTTCTAATTCAGAATATTTTTCAAAACACTATTCATTTTAGAACTTGTGTGCAAATAGAGCAGCTCCAGGAGCCCTGCCCTGCAGACTGCTGTCACTGCCCTGGGGCTGGTCAGAGTGGGGATGACTTGAGAAGCTCAGCCAATACAAACCAGCACCTCAGCAGCTTCGTTCATGACTGTGTTGGCAGGCTCCAAAGATTCTAATGAATTTTTAACTTTCTACTAATCATTTTCAAGGGACTATTTGTATTTTCTCCCATCACATTCCTAATGGCAATTTTCATTCAAATTGCCTTTATTTTACTTAATAAAGTTGTGGTTTTTCCTCCCCAGAAAACACTTGGTGAGAAGTTACTTGCAGGAATCAAATTGGTTATTGATGTAAGCACAATTCTTCAAACTGACCTGTGACACAGCTCAATGCATTTTTGGTCACACACTGGTACAGAGCTCTCCAGAAGTTATTTTATTTGCAAGTTTGGGGCCAGTGATGGCTTCCTGCCTGACCTTTGGGCCTGACCTCTTTGTGTGTGTTTTACTTTCTGTAGCTTTTAAGAGAGATGTTGCTCAATAGAAAGGCATCTTTCTTAATTTCAAAGCAGGGGGTTTTGCCCACTCCCAGGTTGGACAAGCTTTGAAGACAGCATTGTGAATGGTGTTTGTGTCAGTAAGACAACAGCCCAAGTACAGCATCTGGTAACACACTGCCTCAGAGGCTTTCAAAGTCTCTTATTCTAACAGCCCTGCTACAACCAAATGTCTTTCTGCAATGTCACATTATTGATACATTCCCATTCTTTGCTTTCTCCTCCACTTTGATTAAAGGAAAAGGCACATACAGGTAAGAACATCCTTCCTATGATTAACACCACTAACAGTCTTCAGTTTCTTCCACAGATAACACTTTTCATTCAGTTCATCAACTTTTTCTGAAAATCAGACACCTGTGATTCTGTTTGTCTTCACACAAACCCAAACATGTAAATGCAGCTGAAAATCCCACTCCATTAATTTTCTTTCTTTGTAAGAAAAGACTGAAAGGCTATTACTCCCAATCAAAGAGATGCAGTAATTGCTGAGCCAGGGGTTTAGTACACATGAGGGGAAGAAAAACATCACTCACAACTGTAAGTGAATAAAACAGGACTAGGGTGGATGTAAGCAGGAAATGAGAAAGAACCACTGGACACCCAAAAGAGGAACATTTTTGTATCTAATGATGCTTTTTCCCCCAATTCCCAATACAGAATTTGCAACACAAAACTTATCCTCTTTGAGAACACCTGGTGTCACCTCACCATTAAATACTCAATACTGTACTGCAGTTTGGAACTCACCTTTGCCATTTTGCACCACTAAGATCTGATATCAAGGAGCAATCAGAATTTGAAACAAGTGAATTTAAAATATCTACTAAGTATCCTCACAAACTTTTTTTTCCTCTTAACACCAGGTTATGTTTGGATTGTTTTGTTTTGCTTTGTTTTTGTTTTTTTGTGGGGGTTTTGGGTTTTTTGTTGTTGTTGTTGTGTTTTTTGTTTTTTTTTTTTGTTAGGAAAGGATGAGGCAGAATAGGCAAATGAAGCAAAAAGTTCTTTAAATCAGCATTCTGGAAGCTCATAATTTTAAGTTAAACCCTTAATATCCTATTTCTAATGCTCAATAGGCTTTAAATTTGTCACTGAAAATAAGTAGTATTTGCCTGAGATCCCAGAATAACTTGACATAGTAATTTAAAAATCTGGATCAGCTTTCTCCTCAGTGCTTTTATGCATGGCCACAAGGTGAAAAGTGTTTCACATCCCAGACCAACACTCAGGCACCAGCTCAATCCCAAGGCTGCAGTGGCAGTGCCATTTCCTGGCTTTGTTCCACCCCCCAGCACCTCCCTGGTGCCAGCACATCCTCGTGTGACTGAGAACAAACCACATGAAAGAAATGCCAGGAAGAAATCAGTGAATGGCACAGCCTTCTGTGGGTGCATTTCTGGAGCCAGGGGAGCTCCTGTGTGCAGATGCAGATCCCAGATGCCCAGGCAGAGGGGAGGGCAGCAGCAGGGGGAGCTGAACACGAGCCCGGCCTCCAGTGCAGCCAGAGCCCCTTCCCCTGAGCAGCCTGGCAAGGAAGGGCTCACAGCAGCACTGTGCAGACTCCACAGCCTTCCTAGGCTTGGATTGGAGATCCTCTTCTGCCTGTGGCTTTTGGAAGCTAGCCTAAAAGAAAAGAAAAATACCTTATTCCTGTATTTCCTATATTTATTTATAATTCATCAAACTTGAAATAAAGTTATGCAAATCCTTCTCTTATGACCAGACTTTAAAAGATGCTGATTTAGGACTACTTTAGATATAGGGAGACAACAGCTACATGAATTACAGGAACAGTTACTCTTCCTACACATTCACAAAACACCTGCAGCTGCCTGAATTTACAGCAAAGTTCACAACCAAAGCACAACCTGGTGAGGTATTTGGGCTCAGATCTTACCCAAACTCATAGCTGTGAGCCCTCTGTGAGCCCTCACAACACACTGGATCAGGATGTTAAAGACAAGAATCATTTTCACCTATGAGAATTATCTACTGCAACCTGGACTTTCTCTGCCCTTTTGCAAAAGACAAGTCATTGGGATATATTAAATATGTTGCACTCTATTATCCACAGGTAGTTTTATCTAATTTGGGATTTAAACCAGCACAAGAATTATCAGAGCTGCTCTGTAAAGACTCAGTTTAAGTCATCCCAGATCAAGAGCTGAGTCATGAGCTAAACATTATTGTACCATACTCAGAGCCAGGTTGAGTTTATGATGAATTTTTTAAACTCCCAAAAAGCCTACTACAATAGGATTTTGTATGTTGCCACTGAAGATAGCACTGTTACTGTTTGCATTTGAAAAATAGGTCATGTCAAAAACTGCTTTGAAATGATTATTTAAACAAAGCTTACAAACACTGATGAAATTCTGCTGAAATATCTTGTAATGTCTGCAGCAAGGCTGACCATCCAAGAAGGAGCACATAGGAGAGGAAAGAAATTTGTGCAGAGAGCCAGGAAGAGCAAGAATCACATTTCACAGCTATTCCAAGGATGTGGAGATGAAGAACAAGAATGAACACTAACTTCAGAAAAGAACAGCCTATCTTGAAAAACAATTACTTCTTTAGTTAGATTGAAAATATCTAAACCTAACATTTTTCTAGGAAGCCATATGCAGTTTTTCACTTAACCTGACTGAAGCCAAAGAACCAATGTGACCAAGTTAAATAGCAACACATGTCCATAGGGGAGGCCCTGATTTTTCACTCTATCTACTGCATCCACATTTACCAAAGTATTTTTGCTACTACAGACAGGAGATGGTCACAAACACCTGCTACAACAGTTATCACATAAAACAGATTACTTAACCCAGTACCTGTGGTCATCTCACTTCAGACCATATCTTGTAAAGCCAGAGACAGAAAGGTCTTTGTGATACATCTTAAAACATCTCCATGTGCACAGTTACCTAGCACAAAGCTGTTCAAATCACTAATGTCTGCAGCTGTATTACTTAGGTATCCACAGGAATGTATTTTAAGGATTTCCATACTTCATATATCTTAAAAACCATGGATCAGGACTGACCACTACACTAAGAGTAAAAAAGAAGAATAGAAATGAGCAATGCAAGAACATTCTGGAACCTGTGTTTTATGAAACAACTTTTAAAAATTCTATAAAATACTCAGGTTTTCAAAAGATCAAGGCTCTGAGTAACCTGATCCAAACCTGAAGTCAGCCCTGCTTGGAGTAGGGTGGCTGAGATGACCTTCAGAGGTCCCTTCAATCCATGTAAGTTTAAGATTACATAAAATAAACTGGGGAGTGGGATTGTGTGGGTACACACATACACACACACAAACACCCACCCTCTTTATTTCCAGATACCCTGGGCAGTGTCTGGATTCAGCTACACTGAACACTGCACACAGAGCAAGATTACAGAAAGCACTGAGCAGAGCAGACCGATTTTGGGGTCTCAAATGCACATCTGCTTTGCATTTATGCACAAGAACTACAGAAGAAAGCACTGCTCTGTGACCTAAGTGAGGTGCTGAAGATGCAAGGCTTCTCACCCTTATCAGCTCTGCCTGATGTCAGCAGTGTCCCATTTCTCTGTTGGATCCTCAGCACAGTGAATCCACAGCCCTCACTGCCAGAGCTCTGAGTGCTGCAGTGGTGAGGAGTCTCTCTGGAATTACACATTGCTTCTGCTGAGACAAGGGAAAAGACAGGAAGCAGCTTTGTCCTGACACAGGTAACCACCCAAACCACAAAAAACCTTCAGGTTCACCATTCCTCTCCAGCCCACATTTCATTTACACATCTCAAACTGAAACTCCGCTTCTCCTACCTCTGGAATTCCTCCTTTGATGTATTTTCCTTCCTGCCATCCACTGATCAGGATTTCCAGCAGTGACTCATGAGAACATGCTCAGCATGACACACAGTTGAAACTGGTTTGGGGTGTCTTGATTTAGAAGCCCAAAAACCACATCACCAACAGGCACAGGACATGAAAGCATCTTGCAAAAGTAATAACAAGCATCATCACACTGATGATAGTATTTCATACTATTAAATCAGACAAATGATCATGGCTTATAAAAGTTTTATTTCAAATTTATACTGATTTTACCAAAAGATAAAAACCATGATCATCTACTAAGCCTGAAGAATTCAGAATAAAAACAGGTTCCTGCATCCCTGTTATATTCTTAAATAATGTGTCTAGGTGCAGCATTCTTCTTGACTGTCTCATTAGGCTTTATAGACTTGTAAGCATTCAGAGTAAGAAAAGAGGCAAAGAATTAAAGAACCCTTTGAAATGGCAAGAGAACAGGTCATTGAAACACTGTTTTCTTAAGTACCCTACGCCAGTAGCTGCCCTCAGTTCTACTTCCCTCTCCAGTAGAGTCTGTGAAGATCTGCAACACTCCTTATTTTACCAAGACATCTGCAAGAGCTATTTTAAACCATTTTTTCTCATGTTTTGTAGGTGTTTTTTACTAGAAAATAAAGCACAATATAGGCCAGACTACCTTTCCCCAGCAAGACTGACAAAGCTTTCATGTGATACTACACTATGTGAGCTAAAACACAATCATAGTTATTGTGATTTCAGAAAATTGCTTCTTGTAAAGGCAAAATAATGGAAGGTTAAGTTAGTACTAGGAAACTGGGGCACTGTAAGTTCAATTCTTTAACTCATGGTTTGAAATTTCAGTTCAGCACAGAACAGTCCTTATTTGGATGGAAGGTTCCCAGTTTACATAAATACATGTCACTAAAGATTTGATAGATCCACACTCCTCAGGAAACCAATTAGCACAGTAAGTCCACTCCACAAACACAACACAAAACCAAAATCCAGCGTTTTTACAGCCACTATTTGCCTTTCACTAGAAATCCATATAGAAAATGTTCTCATTTAACATTACAGGTTGGTGCCCTAAGTACTCACTATTGCCAAGAGCACAGCTTACAATTCTGCTTCAAGTAATTCTCCTACATTTACATATTTAATGAATCATTGGAACAAGAGGGTAAGCAATTCTCATGGATTTAGTTCTGACACCTGAACACAGCCAAGTTGCACAATTCCCACAGGAGCAGAAAGCCTGACTTGGCCATTTGGACAAAAGCAGAGCCATTGCTCATCATATTCTCAGCAGAAGAAAGAATCTTGTTTCAGAATCATTTCCATTCACCACTCTGCTAACTTGACTGGAAAATAGTCATGATAATATTCTGCTCTATATTTTGAAGATATTCAAAAGCATATGCTCATATAGCAACCCAAATATATCATCTGTCACACTAGAACATTACAAAAGGAAATTTTTAGAAGTCTACTTTCTCTTTTCTTCAGCATGAAGTGCCAGTCTAATGGGAGGTTTGGGGGAAACATTAGTAAGGGATGAATTATACTATATTCAATTACTATGAGCAAGAATTATCATTCTACCAGTAATTTACATGCTGAGTGTACCTCAACAAACCATCTATTGGCAGTATTTGCCTATTTGCTTAACAGTAAGTCATTAAATAATACAAATATTTGCAGTGTGCACTTACAAAGGCACCAGAACAAAGTTGAACTAACTGTAGGTGCTACTGCAAGCTAGTTCGGATTTTCCTGATCTTGAAGACTTTGGAGGAAAATGTAACTGAAGGCTGAGTCCTCTCCCTTCTCACTGTAATGACACTGACAATTGAAAATCTGAGAGCACTGAAAAACATCAGTGAGAAGAAGTGTCACTACTCACACTCCTGTGAGCCAAACTGAGTTATTTACATCAATGAACATTTGGTAGTCACAGAAAAATTTGAAAGGTACAGAGCAAAGAGAGAACACAAATAGAGAGGAAGTGGTGTTTTCATTTTGAGAAAGCCTCAAAAAATTAGCTTCTCAAATTTTTAAAAAAAAAGACCTGTGCAACATTTGGAGAAAAATCTATTGTTCACAAGGTAATACTGAATTTGGATACTTCAAAAGCACCAAGATAATATTTAAGAGCAACAGCAGTTTCTTACAGCCAGTGAAGTAGCTCATTTAAAGAACTGAGTGCAGAGTATAATGAGCTAATGAGGGGAATTTCTCCCCACAGAGGCTGCTCTGGTGTCAGTTGGTGGGAAAGCCCAGCTGCCTTGAACACTGTCAGATCAAGACCTGAAAGCTTGTGCAAGTGTGCAGTTGAAGAAAAAAAAAGTTCAAATCAGAAGACTGGAAGTTTCTGTCCCTCAGACAACCACACACTGAACACAATCCTACCAAGCTCAGCCTCTCTGTTAAAAACCTTCCCAGGATTACTCACACTTGGTAACTACAGAACACATTCACAACTGCCAGCCCTGTTCTACTGAACTTCAGTTACTGAGAGCACTGACTTCATCTCTGTTAGAGAAGAAAATAATCAAGATGCATCATTTATCAGCTTTCATAGTATCAAAAGCCAAAGCCAGGGATCAAGTGATTCAATAACATGATATTTAGATAAGCAACAGAGTAGCTGATCTCAATTACTCATTTTTTCAAAGGCACCAGCACAACACACTCTGTAGTCCAGCATTTTTACCCATTATTTTTCAGGGCATCAATAAACTGCACAAATACCTTCCAATACATGGGATGTGTTACATTTGTTCCCTAAGGAAAAGTATTCCAAGAAGCACATTCAGATGGAAGCATGCTTTATGCTGCAAGTGACACCAGAATATCATTTCTACCTTAACCCTTTTGAGTTTTAAATAAAATAGAAGGAACTTAGTCATTAACATAACCTACAGAAAGTCATGAAATTCTGACTAAGTTTGAGCAATACCATGAGCATTTTGGCTTGTTCTTTTTTGTTGCTCCTCAGAGAACTATGTACAGACTCTCACAGGGAAATAATCCACTTAACACACTTTATTGACATAACACAATAAAGCTTTAGGCAATGAAGTTTAATGTGCTGTTCAACACATAACATGGTATTTCATAGAACTTACAGTAATTCTTTACTGGTCACAATAACCTCACAGCAAAATCAAAATGGACTAAAAGCTGCCCCCATATTGTTATGCAAGAGCTTGATTTTCTTCTTGCTGCTCACCCTGAAAAGCAACACAATAATAACAGTTACAATGTGACAGTCAAACACCTAAACATGAAATACTTTCATATTGTTTCACAAAGTATGTCTAGGCACCTGCATTCCCTTAATACAACCTCATAACTAGGAAATAAGAGAAAATATCACAATAATGGCACTTGTGCTTTTGTATGTGCAACACACATAAAGAGACCAATATCTGATGTTTTTATGGTGTATAAACAGAAATGTCACCACAGTGAGATACAGAACATTTAGCATTACAATAAAGTGAATTGTCTGAGACTAACCACCCAATTTTCTGGAAGGAAAGGCTGTGTTACAGTCACTTTCAAGGTACACTGAAATAACCACAGACTGTGGTTTGACAGGGTGTGGGGTGGTTGTTTTGGGGTTTTTTCCATCTTTCTGTCTTTAATGAAAAACAAACTATGAACACTAAAGATCAAAAACAGTATATGCAGAATCTTTTAGGTCAATTAAAAATTGCTGCCAGTCAGAACAAAGCACTGAGAATTACTTTGTCAGGAGAGCACAGGAAGCTGTCCTACCAAGCAGGTTATTTTCATCAGGCTTTTTTTTTTCCTTTTTCTTCTAAGTTTTACTTTCCTGCCTGCTAAGAAACACCTCAGCTGTTCACACTGTGGTCATGCTAAGCCTTCTGCATTAACAGCTTGCTGGACTTTCCCCCAAGATTGCTTATTCACTTTCCAAGGGAATTGCACTTGCCAACTGCCTTGTCTGGGCAGTACTCACATGGCTTTTCAGAGAGCACATTACTCCAGATGAAGAGAAGTTCTGCAACACAGAGTCTTGCAAAGTCCCACAGCTGTGTACCAAAAATTGTTCCAAAAGGTGCTGCCACTGCCATTTTAGGAGAGATGAAGACAGGCTGAAGCCTCCCAAAAAGCTGGGGCTTCCTAACTGAACAATTACTCCTGACACCAACTCACCCTACAGGTTTCAGTCTTCTGCCAAACTGCTAAGAAACTTCAGAGTTTCTATTTTGTATTTCTATTCTGTTGCATTTCTCACTGAATCAAGGCAAAAAAAAAGGTCACAGTCCATAATCAGATCCCAGCAAAGTCAGTTCACAGAATGGTTTGGATGGAAGGGACCTTAAAGATCTTGTTGTTCCAACCCCTGCCACAGGCAGATCTCTCATGGGAATCTGTCCTACTAACACAGGTAAAGCAATTTTTGAATCCCTACCGTTCAACTCCTACAACAGTAAAAGAATCTCCAATTCCCCAAAGCTTCCTCAAAAAACCCTGTTCAAGTACTTTGACTCATCACTCCCAATTGTTGAAGCAAGTAATATAAATTTAAGAAAAAATATTGTTTATCTGCTTTGACAATTTTGTACTTAGTACATGTAAACAAGAAAAAGAATTTTAAACTAGCTTGGTTAATATTCCAAATGTTAAAGCTGGAAGCTAATAACAGCAGCAGGAGAAGGACTGAATGTCTTCAGGAACCTTACTAGATGTGGGTTGGTAACCCTTCCCTTTGGCTTTGCCCTGCTAGTGTCACTTTAAATCAGAATTTCTGTACCTTCTCTCCTCCCTGTTATAGAGACATGCCAACTCTTCACAAGAGCCACACCATCTCACCAGCAGGAATCTTGAAGTCACTGCTACTTGATTCCCTGCCTGTTTCTCCACCAATTTAATTCTCTACAACAACAGCAACTGCTGAAAGCCAACCTCATCAGGCAACTCCAAACCAAGGCAGAAACCAAACATTAAAACACTGATGAAGCTGAGTTTAAGTGTTCTTCCTGCACTGTCTTTGATGTGTGAAGTTCCCCAACAGTGTTTAGCCAACCTGAAACTAGACTCAGGAGTAAACAGCCTAGAACACAACAGCTGCTTTATGACTACCAATTCAGAATGTGCTAATAAAGCACCTACAACAACACCTCGTTCTTCTCCTGAGCCTTACAAGCACAGAATGAAAAGACATATTTGGTAAAGCCCAAAACAGTAACAGCAACAGGAAAATAAGACACCCAAGTGCCTGGAAAGCAGGAAATACCTGCCTTCACTGCCTCCCTTCAATAGAAGTGCAGTGCCACGCCTTTAAAAACAAGAAAAAAGTACATATTAACATAACCACTATTCCTTTCTGAAGAAAGCTCTCTCTTTTCTATTTGCCCAAATTTCTAAAAACACTGAGTTAGCAACTGAGTTTGGTCTTACTTTTAAGATCCAAGTTCAGCTACCAGCAGGACTTTGGGCAACTGGCTTGAGCCCTGTATGGACATCCCCCAGGCAGTAAGAAGCTCAATGCCATCATCACCCCACTCAGTGCTCTGCTGTGAATGACAGACAAACCCAGCAGTGCCACCACTGATGTGCTGTTCAGACACTGAAACACAAAACACTTTCCTCACACAGAGGTTATACCACTGCTCCTGGTGGGTAAATATTCCCTGGAATAACACAGCATGCCCTAGGATGTCTGTCTCAGTAAACTCCTCTTATTTTTCAATCTCCCTGGCCTTAGACAGCTGTTGTTCCTTAGCCTTGTACAATTACCACTGTGTACATGCCTGCTCATTTGTCCAGCACCTCATGGACCTGGTGTGATTTAGCATCTCACATCATGAGACTGTTTCAAAGACTTACCTTTTAGGGCAACAGAGTTGTTTTCATACCAAACAGTTTTTCACACCAAACAATTTTTCACACTATTTCTCACATCTCAGAAGGCTGGAATTAGCAATCAATTAAATATAAACCCTCTGTCTCACCTGCATCAAATCAGTCTCAGGAATCCAGTTATTGTTGCATTCCAAACTAAAACTATATTGTCAGAGAAAAATGCTATTTTGAAGAGTGTACTTGACTTTTTCAGCTTCACCAGCACTGGTATTTATTTTCTCCTGACCTAGCTTCCAAGGGCTCTTCTGTGCCACAGAACTGCTTTCCAAACCCCAACTTGTTCACCTACTAAAATGAAAAGTAAGAAGAATTAGGAAAGTCACAAGCAAACCCAGAGTGGAGGACGAGAATCAGACAAACATGGTACTTGCCATACTTGACCATACTGGTGAGGGGTCTGGACACACCATGCAATGCCAGAGCAATGTCCTACGGTCTCTGTGGCCCCCTGCACACATTAAAAGATACAGTTTTTTCAGTCAGAAAACTAAGACATGGATGAATCATTCAGTAACACTGTTGTGGATAATCAAAACCTAAAGCAAAAGTAATGGACAAGCATTGGAGGCTACCTACCTATAGAGGCTCCTCTGATCTCAGCTGGGAAGGCCCCAGTGACTGAAGACACTGCAGTGACAGACAGCAGCAGGCCATGGCGGGGTGGCCTCGCTGAGCACAGCACTATTTCAGATAGTTTAACACATCACTTGGGGTGTGACATTACTGGGTCAACAATGAAACAGGTTTCTTTTGAGAAAGGTTAAAGCACACACAGTTGCACTCGCCTGGACACTGAACTACTGCAGAAGCCTCACTGCTGATGGGGGTACATGTAAATGACTGGCTATTTCCTTGTTCCCTCTTTAACCTTGGACACAGTCAAGGAAGGCAGTCACTGGGTTTGCTGCTTTGGTACTTTTAGGAGTTGTACAACTTCTCCAGCATCTCAGATTCTTGCCTCAGAAGGACTGGCCCATCTCTTATGTACCACAATGCTTTTAGAAAATGAAGTGGAGCATGAATGACATGAGTTTGGAATAAATGAAATTAAGCGTGGTAATAAAATAAATTCAAGACACTTTCAAATACAGACCATGCAAAAAGCCACAGTATCACTAACGTGTCATCTGTCTTTGTCAACGTGCAGTCCCATGGCTCCTCTTGCTCCTTTTTCACTGTTACAATTCCCACATCTCCAAATCCAGAACAAGCAGATTCCTTATGCAGCTGGTCATCACTGTCATACCTGCAAACACAGCCCAAATTGTTTACTGAAACATTTCTTCTGAAAAAAGTCCTGCCTCTGTTTCACCTACACTAGTGTCATGTGCTCACCTATACAAACAACAAAACAAAAGCAGAAGATCTTTTACAAAAGATATTCAAAATCTTCAATTCTGATAAAATTAGCTGTATATTTCCTTTTGTATATAAAACTTTTTAATAATAACTCATTCTTTTTAAATGTCAGCTACAATCTTTCAAGCACTACCAAGGAAAATATTTCATCCACCCTTCCCAAGTAAGGAGAGAACAGTACTCATATTCCATCTGCTGCTATTAAAGAAGTGCTCTCAGACAATGCTCTCTCTTCCTTCACAGGGATCCTTCTCACACCCTCAGAGAGGGGACAGAGCGGGGCTTCTGACAATGGGTCATAGCTGTCATACCTAGAAAGAAAATAAACAATTCGTATCAACAGCCAGAATTATTTACTTGGTATTAGCAAACAGAGGCGTATTCTGACAATCTACTCACAAGTCCAGTAAAAACCCTGCAACTTCTGCATCGTTTCTGAAATGCAACTTCTCCTTAAGTGTCAGCCACCGGTCAATGTGAATTCCCACATAAATCCTTGTTTTCCCCCTTCTTCTATCAAGGCTTTGCTTTCTCTTTTTCTTTTCCAGAAAAGACAGCACTGGGGGCCTTCCGCACCTCTTTGCTGACAGGGACATGGTGAGCCTTGAAATAAAGGAAAGGGTTTAGTGAGAGGCAGCTCAGAACAACAGGTGGCACCTCAGCGCTCGGAGCCAGCACAGCGGGGACTGATGAACACCTCGGGTTCCTCGGAAGCCAAGCACCCGCTGCGGCCCCACACCCCCGGCTCCGGAGCCGCGGCCATCCCTTCGGGTATTCCCCGCTCCGCGTCTCCCCAGGGCAGCGGCGGCTGAGGCCGGGGCCGCTTCCAGTCGGAACACGGTGAAGGGCTCCGGGACGGCGCCTCACACCGCTCCTCGGGGTGGGCGTGGGGGGGCATTCCCGCCTCATAACCGGCCCTGAGGGGAGACACTCCCGCCTCACGCCGCTCCTCGGGTGGGAGTGGGGGGGCATTCCCGCCTCATAACCGGCCCTGAGGGGAGACACTCCCGCCTCACACCGCCCTTGAGGGGAGACACTCCCGCCTCATAACCGGCCCTGAGGGGAGACACTCCCGCCTCACAACCACCCCTGAGGGGAGACACTCCCGCCTCACACCGCCCTTGAGGGGAGACACTCCCGCCTCATAACCGGCCCTGAGGGGAGACACTCCCGCCTCACAACCACCCCTGAGGGGAGACACTCCCGCCTCACACCGCCCTTGAGGGGAGACACTCCCGCCTCATAACCGGCCCTGAGGGGAGACACTCCCGCCTCACAACCACCCCTGAGGGGAGACACTCCCGCCTCACACCGCCCTTGAGGGGAGACACTCCCGCCTCATAACCGGCCCTGAGGGGAGACACTCCCGCCTCACAACCACCCCTGAGGGGAGACACTCCCGCCTCACACCGCCCTTGAGGGGAGACACTCCCGCCTCATAACCGGCCCTGAGGGGAGACACTCCCGCCTCACAACCACCCCTGAGGGGAGACACTCCCGCCTCACGCCGCCCTTGAGGGGAGACACTCCCGCCTCATAACCGGCCCTGAGGGGAGACACTCCCGCCTCACAACCACCCCTGAGGGGAGACACTCCCGCCTCACACCGCCCTTGAGGGGAGACACTCCCGCCTCATAACCGGCCCTGAGGGGAGACACTCCCGCCTCACAACCACCCCTGAGGGGAGACACTCCCGCCTCACACCGCCCTTGAGGGGNGCAGCCGCCGGCACCCCCGAGATAAACAAGCCCCACGTGAGCGGCGGCGCGCGCTGATGACGTCAGGGCCGTGAGGGGCCCGGCCCCGGTTTTAAGGAAAAAGCGCCAAAAAAACCTTCAGGGATTGAAAGTGTTGAACTCCAGCCCCGTCCTGAGGGAGCGGCCGCTGGAGTTCAGCTAAAAACTGTTCTCAGCGCAGAGGAAGCGGTAACACGGTATGTTTTTTAATCTTTGTTTAATAATAAACTTCAATACCCTGCGTTGTGCACAGTAAAAAATACACTGTTTTCCCAAGCAACAATTCGCAGGAAGAATTTCCAAAATACAGTGTGGCTATCTCACCTTCTGAAAGGCCGGATTGCGGGACAAAACTTGAATTTTCCTCTGAAGAGCAAAAAATGATTGAAATGAGATCAAGCTGTTAAAATGCTAAATCAGCGACACAAAGAGAAAGCAAAGGCGGTGAGAATTTGGAATCCCTGCTGTCACAGTGTGTTCCAAAGTGACCTGTACACAGCCGGCATTGCCCCAGCTCCTTGGCACCTCCACACACTCCTGCTGACACAGCCTGCATCTTTCCATAAATAATTAAAAATACAGACCAAGTTAGCTGGAAATTACGCATAATTTTACCTAAAGCAAGGGACAATCATACCTACCGATTTATTTTTTATCATTTCTGCTGTCACTTTTGGTAGAGTCACAGTAGCAAGTCGAACAAGTTGGGTCAAGAACTAATAGATGCCTAAAGGTTTATAAAGTATTTATTTGCATTTGCGAAATCTGAATTTGCCAAAGCTGAATAACCAAAATATTTTCTTGTTTGTTTGGTTGTTGTCCAACATTTACATAACTTGAAAATAAACAACTGAAGAAAAGAGCCATCACTTCCTGAAATCTGTTTCACTGTCTTTTATCATTTACAGCTACAGGCTGTGAGCAGATTTTCATGGTACATTTACTATGTGAGTTAATAGAGAAGTAAATTTTAAAAGAATTGCTATAGCTTAATTGTAGCTTTGCTCAAAATAGCCCAGATTCTCAGTGATACATGTATATAAAGATAATCCCTTGCACTTCACCCATTTCATTTGAATATAATTCCTCATCATTCACCATTATTTCTGTAAGATACTCACTTTTTCTGTGAAATACTCACAGTGATACCGTTTCCAAGTAAATAGGGCTATTTTGGAGGCTTTTAATATTTAGTCCTTCTGGTTGCCTTCACAAATATAGTTATTGTTTGTATAAATTGAGTCACATTCCAAAGAACAGAACTGTGTTCACCACCAAAAGCAGTTGTGTGCTTAAAGTTCCTATTGATTTTGAAATTACAAAGCTGCTGGGAGAAGCAAGAGAGTACAAACAAGGTTTATTTCTACCAAGTAATTTGGACACAAAAGCAGTTATGCAGCAACTCACCTTTTATGCACACTAAGTTGAGCAAGCTACTGTTGTTATGCATGCTAGTAAAGTTAAAAATAGCATGTAAAAACAGAGGTCCATGCCAGTGTCCTCAAAAATTAATTAATGCATAAGAAAAAAATAAAAGCCATTAAGTTAATGCATATTTGCCATATTTGTGGGGTTTTTTTCTGTTCCTCTCATCAGGATCTGCCAGCCAGTGTTCATTTCTGCTGCTTGAGCTCATCCTGTGTCTGTGACAGACACAGCAAAGGAATGCTTTCAGTCCCACCAATATTTATATTAATGTGGGCTTTACCACTTGCATGTCCCTGTCAGCAAGGTGAATATTTTGCCCCTGAGCAGTTCCCTGCAGGTCCCAAAATGAGCAGCATTCCTGCAGCAGGGATGTGTGTCTCACAAAGCAGCAGCAGCTGCTGCTCAGGAATGAAATTCCAGAGCCAATGCCCCAGGCCCAGCAAAGGTTGGGGTTTGTTTTCCACAGCAATGCTCAGACATGGAACTGAGGGCACCAGGTGCAGCAGCTGCCTCCTCCCCATCCCAAACTGCAGCCACACAGGAAGGAATTTCAGAGATTTATACAGTTCATATATATTTACATATGTATTTATAGAGGTTTGTGTAGCAGTCTTGCAGCTACAGTGCTTCAACTCACTCTCTCCTCTTCCATCAGTTGAAAATCCTGGCTGTACTATCACCTTTCTCTGATAAATATTTCACTGTGCTTCATTAGTTTCCAGAGCAAACATCTCTCTGAGCTCCCAAGTTTAGCTCCCAGCTGTAAGCATGGAAATAATGCACCTTACAAAACCCAGAAGGCTTCTGCCTCCTGAGGGGAAATTTTCAATATAAAATAACCTGTGTTGCTACAGGAGCCAGCAACGTTGTAGTACCCCATCTATCTTGTGATTTATGAGTATTTGTGAGACAGGATTGAGAAACTGCTCCCTGGAAATGCCAATGCAGATTTCTTCATTTAGTAATTAATGTCTCTGTGTCATGGAATAACACCCACTCAGAGCCCAGGCTGATGTAGCCAAGTAGCCTTGATGTTTCCAGACTGCCTGGGAAGCTCAGGCCTTTCTCTGGCTGTTCTCCCAGTTTCCAATTATCCATGATTTCAGGGCTTGGATGGTGAGGGTGAATCCAAACCATTTCCTTCAGCACGTGTGGGAAGACCTACACTCCAGGAACAGAATCCCTTTTACACCCCTCTTCATATTTTGGGCTTCATAATGTCCTGCAGGGAGTCTTCTCTTTGCTTTTTGAGTCACTTGTTACATAATTGTTATTTCTAGACAAAAAGGGGGTTATGACACTGGCACAAAGTTATTTATTTCCATGTTCCAGTGCAATGCAGACACCCCATTAAAAGACACAGCACAGCAGTGGCATGAATCACCCCCCAAAGGCCATCTCTCATCTTGCATAGCTTCAACCAGGCTGTTTCTAACCCTAAACAGAATCAAGGCCACTATTTAATAAATAGAAATAAGAATAAAGCTAAAAACTGGAAATCACTGGTTTATCACCACACGATTCATTGCAGCAGGAGACTCTGCTTGTGTTGAGTCCTCAGTGCTTTCAGAACATGCCAGATTGTTAAGAACAGAATATAAAAAATAAATTGGCATTCAGTTTAAGGGAGAGGCTTTCAGAGAGCACACTCATTTCCAAACTGAGCTCCCAGTCGTTTGGGCCTTCATGATACAACACAGGAACTACTTTGTTTTAAGAGATTTTAAGAAAAATTAAGTCAAGACCTCCACTCTCAGTGCACCTTGAACAGTGTAATCCAAGTAATACCAAAGTAGAATTCCTCACATTAATTGTTCACTGCTGAGGTTGGATGATTCATCACATTTAAATTATTTCACGTGAGCTTCATAACTCCATTCTTTCATCTCTGTTATCATCCAGTCTGAAAAGAATTAATAATTTTTATCTTAAAAAGCAACTGAATTATGCTGTGTGGTACCTAATATGCAATAAAACTTAATATGCAAAAAATGTGAAGTAAGAAAAAAGAAAAAGGAACAGTCAATCAAGGAGCTAAAGCATTTTTTACTAGAGAAAAATGGCATCTCTAACAATATATTT
>VZRZ01002844.1:175488-194521 GCA_013398175.1 Climacteris rufus
CTAGTCCCTTGTTTACACAGCAACAGGAACAACCCTGCTCTGTGCCAACAGCTCCTCCTGTTCCTCGGGACAAGTAACCCTGCACTGCTGTCCCTTGGAAAAAAAAAAATCAACACAGAACACCTGCAGATTGAGTTATTATTTAGTAGAAATGCATGTCCCCATTGGTGAAGCCCCAGACCCACCCTGTTTGAAACCAAGTGTACTTAAAGAATTAAACTTTCACATGGAATGAAACAGAACCAGTGCAGAATTGAGTACCAAGATTTATTTAGGACAATTCATGGTCATGCTGCATTTGGAAACAAAGCACCAAAATCTAATTGAATATGGTCTAACCAGAACCCAGCTGAGACTGCTGCACAGGGAGAGATGCAGGACTGTGGGGAGCACAGCCCAGGGCTGCAGGGGGCACACACAGCTGGAGCAGGCTCACAGGGAAGCACTCCAACCCAGCAATACAGCACTTGACATGCTCCAGTCAAGAACATCCCAAGAGAATTTTATTCATTAATTTGCTATGTCCAATTCCTTGCCCACAATCCCTCCAGTTTGTAGTTTTCTAAAACCCTTGTCTCAGCACGACATTCAAGGGACAGGTAAAGCACTGTGGCTGTGGCCACACCAGGAGCTTCTCCCATGGCTGAAAAGGCAATAGCAGTGGAAATTATTAATTGCCAAAATCCAATCAGGGAACTAAACAGTGCTGTAGTTTCAGAAGTGTGGCTACAAACATGTATTGTCAACAGTAATGGACTTTCCAACCACAGATTTAAAAACCAGAATCGAACCTTAGGCAAGTATTTCACTATATATGAAGCTCAGCAAGGTTTTCTGATATATATTAAAATTTCAGTGAAAGCAGGTGAAGGGGAAACACTTAAGGGAGAAAACTTTTCCTTCCTTTTAAACTGGCACTTTAAAGAAAAGGCCTTTAAAAAACTAAAACGTTTTACTCCAAAAAGTCTTACAAAACAAAAGCTGACCAAAAAAAAAAGACAAGTCTCAGTTAATTATGTCACTAATGATAATACAGACATTCCATGTAGCCACTACAAGCCCAGTTAGATGCCTTTCTTGTCTTTAAAAAAGAATTCTGCAGCAGACAAATCATCAACAGCTCTTTACACTGTGACTGCCTCAATAGATTAAAACACATGAGCTGATGAAGAAATGGTGGCTGGAGCTGAAACAGTTGATTTCAGACCCTGAGCCACTGCCTTCCCTTGCAGGGGGAGCAGAGCAGATTCATTCCATTGCTGGTGCCCCAGCAGCACAGGCAGCGAGGCCCTGCAGTGCCACAGGCAAACACTGGCCCAAGTGGCACCCACCCCGAGGGGGATCACTCCAGGGGCTCCTTTCACAACAGCAAGGCAGCTCTTGTGAAGATTTCCTCAGAAAAACAAACTTTTTTGTACCATTTCACCCAGTACAAGCACATAAAAAAATAAGCACACTGTACAAAGAGCAGCAGCTGTAATTGAAACATTGAAACATGCATCCAGCTCCACACCATCGATACAGCCCGGCCCAGACAAACACAGCAGGGCCACTTCATCCAGGAGAATTCTGGTGGAGTTTTTGCAGGAAATCACAGCAGATAATCAGAGCCAAGGAGGTGGATGTTCCTTCTGAAGTGAATCTGCTCTGAAATGTCACACCCCCTGTTTCTCTGGCAGGTACCCACTGCAGTCCCAGCTCTTCCCACGACTCCTGCACTCCCTTCCTGTACAGAGGTAGATTTCTGTCCATGTTCTGCTATTGCACCACGTTAAGTCTCATGTTCTTATCACAAGGAACAACTTGCAAAGGAAATGTATGTAATTCATGGGCATAATCTCATGTGGGCATTCAGGTACTGCAGTAATCAGATTTGTTTGCACTTGAAAGAAAACCTCCCCCCAAGTGCCATTGTTTGTTATTCAGGTGGAGGTCCGATGGAAAGCTGCAATTATTAACAGCTTCACATTAAGAGAACTATTTCTTGTCAGCAGGGTGACACTTCACTGTCTCTCCTTTTCAGCCTCCCTTGTTAGCCAGTGCCAGGTCTTGCCCTGCCCTCCCTCATGCTTTATCCCATCCACTGTGCCCAGGTTAAATGTGGATTTCAAATACACCCAGGTTTTTGCAGGATTTCTGACTCACACAAGCAGTTGTAATATTAAAGAAATTTACAAGAAGATTCATTCAAGCTGCATGAAATGATTAAAAAAGCCCATCCACACTTTCAGGCTGCACAGGGAAAGCCAGAACTTCACCAGCTTCAAAAGCCATTAACTGTGAACAGATCTGATGCTACCACGAAAATGTGAAGAAATCTGGCAGGAGTTTAATTTTCTTCTGTCCATCACATTCTTGAATAACCCTCTGCCAACTGGGGAAGCTGCAGACAAGCTGCATGGCAGTACCACCTCACAATGGCTGTTTAATGAACCTCTACAGCGTATTTATAAAAATAAGTGCATCAAAATCCATGATGCTGACATATTGTAACCTTGACGAGCTCACAAGCATTGCTCAGGATTTTTTTTTCTCAGAGGCACCCCAGGAAGTTATTTTTTGCAAAGTCTTTCAACGTGGAGACAAATGAAAGAACAATCTGGGCATCTTTCACTCTCAGAGAGAAGCCAAAGCAAGCAGCACCACTGCTCCTGGCTGCAAGCTTGGCAGAAAACTTGCAAGGAAAAGAAAGTTCCCTTTTTGTACCAACCAAGCTATGTGGAACTATTTTAAATGAACCATTTAGCATTAGCTTCCCAGGTTCAGTTTCTATGAAGCATTCTGTGACATTACATCAGTAAAAAATGGTGGCTAGTTTGGAACTGAGTATTTTTTGCTGAATTATGGATACAAGGCTTATAGAAATTAATTACATCTCTCCATATACTCACTTGTCCTTTAAAAAGGGGCTTTTCCTTAACAAGGCAAGTAAACCCCAAGTTACTTCACACCAACTGCACAATACTGAAATTCCTGTTGGCTGTTTTCCTGTGATGAGTGCAGACCTAGAAGGAGGAGTAAAATCATCTCACCCTCTTGGAGGAGCCCATTTTGTGCAGCGAACCCTTCACTTCAGGGAGTAACTTTGACCAGGAATTCCACTCCCTGTCCCTGGCACAAAGGGCTCGTGTACCTTGCAAGATCACGTTTTTGAATGAAGAAATCCACTGGAGGCAGGACACATGGTAAAGTTAAATGACAGTGGCAGGAACCAGGGCTTTTGGAGCCTTCTGTGGTGTTGCAAAGCACAGGTTCTCCCCAGAGCAATGGCCAGCTGGGCAGAGCCTCCCTCCCAGCCTGAGCAGCGCCCGTGAGCGCACGGGGGGCTCGGCACAGCTCTGCCCCTCCCCTGTCACCATTTGATGTCCAGGCTGCTCGTGCTCTGACTGACTGCACCACTGTAGGTGGTGTGCAAGGTCTCCTGCACCTTCCTGGAGTCCATGCCCTCCAGCCAGTCCTGGTACACCTTCTGCACGTGCAGGTTGGTCTCGGGCAGCCTGACGGGAATGGCAGCGTACACCTCCTCCATGCGGGCAAGCAGGGCTCTGTCTGCCCTGCCAGCCTCACTCTGGGCCTGCCCCTTTCCATTTAGGCACCCTTAGGGAAAAAAACAAATAAAAAAGCTGCAAGGGTGATGGACATTTGACATGACAATTGCTTTTTCACACTTCTCTAAAGCAAGTTTTCTTTTTTCATAAACTCCCCCCCGCCCCGTTACTATTTGTATTTACCTCACCCTTAGGGAAAAAAAGAAATAAAAAAGCTGCAAGGGTGATGGAGATTTGACATGACAATTCTTTTTTCACACTTCTCTAAAGAAAGTTTTCTCTTTACATAAAATCCCCCCCCCGTTACAATTTGTATTTACCTCAAGTGACTCTGATATCAGCATCATCTTAATGGAAATGAGGTTTCCATATCAACAACCCTTCTCTGCATTCTCCATGGTTTTATGATCCTAATTATGTTCCTTGTCTTTTCTTGCCCTTGACAACCACCATTTCAGAGTATTTCCTCTGAGGGTTGGCAGCACAGTGCTGGCACTTATTTATAGGTCAGAAGAGAACAAATAACACTGTGGCTAATTTTAGAAAACCCAATCAATTTCTGAGCCAACCCAGCACCTGTAACTGGTGTTCTGGACCCTTCATTAAATAGTGAGACTCCAGATTATTAAGAAGAGAATTAACAGGGAATGAAATGAAGTGCCTGCCTGTAGGGCAGCTTTCCTTTGAGATTCAAAATACACGTGCAGATCAACTGGGGAGCCACAATTATTCTTACCTCCTGGGCAGGCAAGGACTTCCACAAAATGGTATAAAAACTTTCCTTTTTTCAACTTCAGGACCATGTTCTGGATATTTCTGAAGCCATAAGCTGCTGCAAAACGCAGCACTATCTCCCCATCTTTTTCAAGGGTAACTTCTTGGAAGTCCTTGTTCCTGTCAAGATACAGAGAGAATATTTTAACCCCCTGCACTCCCAGAGGAACAATCAAACTGTGTCAGTTTGTATTCAGAGGCTCTCAAGGGAACAGAACAAGTGTAACAGTGAGGTCAAGGTGAACTCTTCCAGTTTCTAAACTGAGTCGAGCAGAACTTGGGGTGGAACCTTCACAACAGAATTATACTTAATTTTTAAGTGCAGGTAAGTTTTTAATAAAATGAGTACCAGCAGGAGCTACTTCACAGTGACAGCCTTACAGGTTTATACCATGGAGCTGCCCATCAGCCAAAGGTCAGCAGTAACTGCTTTCACTGCAGCACCAGTTAAAGCAGGGGAAGTTCCTGCCCTTCAGAAACCAGTTCCTTGCCCAGAGGGTGGTCAAACCCTGGAAAAGGCCTCTGAGAGGTGGTCAATGGCCCAAGCCTGTCCAAATGTCTCTTAGACACTGACAAAGCCCTTGGTCATGTGCTTTCACTTCTGGTCAGCCCCAAGTGCTCAGGCAGCTGGGCTGAGTGATGGCTGTGGGTCCCTTCCAAATGGAAATACCCTGTTCTGTCCTAGCTCACCCATTCTGCATAACAAGGAAACAAAACTTGAACTTACTTTAATGCTTTGTAGGTGATTTCCTTGACATCCATGCCAAAAAGCTCCTTTGCAGCATGTTTAAAAATGTGCTCCAGGTAACCATCAGATCTCTTCCCATCGTGCCTTACCACATCTCCCTCCTTTAGGTCATCAAACCTTAGAAAGCAACAGAAAGGAAGATCAACCCCAAAGTTTCATTCCTTCCCTTCAGTAAAGTAGTGTGTTTCTCTCCATCTCTCTCTCACCCACCAAAAAGTGTCTTGTAGCAGTAAGAACACATTAACATTTTTATATTTTTATTTATTGCAACTTAAAAAATGTAAATTATTCAGGACAGCAGTGAGATGATGAAAAAAATTTAAAAAAAAGGATGGAAGACTTTCCACATTCATAAATATTAAGTAACAGTAATTTAGAAGAATGCACATTCATCACAACCTGAAGATCTGGTTAACAGCCATTCACTGCTCAAGAGACATTTTGGGGAAAAATTATTGAAATAAAATGACTTAAACAAATAACCATTTTTTTGCCTGTGAGAATATGGAAGTACTTCAGAAGTTACAAGCCTTTGCTGACAATTCTCCTGCTCCAGGAGCTGTTTGTCACAGTCTGTAACACTGTGCCAATAAAATAACACTGAACTGGTCCAGCTGCAGCCAGGTTAGACCACTGTACCCTGAAGTAAGTGCTGCACTGTAGTTTGGGAAAGAACAGGAGAGATCCCATCCCAAGGGCATCTCCTGCAGTTCACCTCTGGCCCAGTTGCAGCCAGCCCTGAGCAGCCCACGTGGCTGCAGGATTTACTGTGCTGGGCACCACAGGCTCTGTGGGCTCCTGTTCCCTTCTGGCAAAGGAGAAACCCACGGGGGTGGCAATGCCAGCCCCAGGAAGAGATCCCCTTGTCACACCAGCACAGACAGATGATGTCCTTTGCTCCTCCAGGTGAAAGCCTCTCTGGGTACAGCCTGACTGCCCTTCCCCAGAACAGCCAGACCTGCCCCAGCTGCTGCCAGAGTTACCACAGAGTCACCTCAGGGACCAAGGGCTGCAGCTTTAATCCATGCTGTTACCCTTGAAGAGCTCAGCTATGCCTGTCCCCTCCACACCACACCAGTGCAGCTACTTAAGAACCCCTACAACTTTTGGCTGGTTGTGCTTTTGGGTTTGTTTTCTTTTTTCAGTAACTTTGGTTGATTTTGTTTCCTGGTATGTCTCCCAAATTTTGCCAAATGCAATTTGTTTAGGTTCACAAGTGAGTTGAGAACTCAAACACAAGTTGCTGTATTTGAAAAATGCCTTTTTAATACCAAGCACTTTATCACAAATTGCTGCTGTGCTGGGGTTTTAAGAGGAAGACTTCCACTTATCTAAATTTCTTTGCAAGATCTACTTTTAACACATCAGAAGAGCAAAAATTTATGTCAGTGGATCTCACAGCTTGAAGCACTATTATCAGATTAATCCTTTAAAAATTATTTTGCAAAGTAAATTGAGGGCACTTGGCTTGTTCAGCCTGGAGAGGAGGAGGCTGAGGTCAGAGCTCACTGGGATGTGCAGCTGCTCCTGAGGGGCAGTGGAGGGGCAGCTCTGATCTCTGCTCCTGTGACAGGGACAGCACCCAGGGAACGGCTGGAGCTGTGTCAGGGAGGGGCAGGTTGGGGATCAGGGCAAGGTTCTTCCCCCAGAGGGTGCTGGGCACAGCCCCAAGGCTGCCAGAGCTCCAGGGGCTGGACAATGCTCCCAGGGACAGGGTGGGATTGCTGGGGTGTCTGTGCAGGGCCAGGGCTTGGGTTTTGATGCTCCCTGTGGGTCCCTTCCAGCTCAGGATATGCAATGAGTCTGTACATGGAGCTAATAAACCAGGCACATCCTGAATAACAGCTTGTCCTTGCCTTGGACAGGCTGACAGAGAGTTAAAGGACTCTCTCTCTGTGATTATGTCTGCAGGACCTTCATTCATGTCATTCTCATTTTGTGTGACAATCTTGGGTAGGAGCTGCACTACAAACACAGCTCTGAACACGTTCCCACTGACCCTCTCTAACTTCTCCACTCTAGTTCCAAGCAGGATCCTAACTGGAACTGAAAAGGATTTTTCAAAACTTCCAGAGCTTTCTGTTTTGTGCAAGACAGCAGCATGTTTACTGCTCTCCACCACCCCCTTGGAAAGATACCAAGGAACATCTGTCACAGTTGAACAGAGATCAGGGAGAGCAGCCTCTGTAACTAAGCCTGAGAATTAAACACCACACATGCTGCTCCCTGAGCCAGGCATATGGGATGGAAACAAAACCTCCTCAATGCTTTGTGTGCTCCTCTTCTAAAGGACTGTTCAGTTTTATCTGATCTTGAAACACTGACTGCTCTCCTCAGAATAAAAACCAATTAATCACCATTTCCTGAAAGGGTGCTGCTTCTAACAATCTACATGAACATATTGGGGAAGTGGAAATTTACTGTCAGGATGCTGCTGTGAAAGAAAAGGGAGCCCAGAGCAGATGGTCAACCCCACAAGTGTGTCCCAGCAGCTTTGTGGGAGAGATCAGACTGTTGGGCTTTATACAGGCTCAGGCACAGAGAGCTCTGAACAGGGTCAGTACCCCCAGACAGCCACACCTACCAGCAAGGCTTGAACTTCATACAGTCAAATCTATTATTACTAGATTACCATTATTAAAATGTAAGTAAGGAGCTACACAAATCTTCAAAAGTCACAAATTTTAAAGGAGTTACTATGTAAGGGTCATTACCTCAAATTATCTGCTGTGTATTTAACGCAGTACATGCAGGTTTGTATTATCTGTTTCATATTACTTTTAGATATAGCAGTGAATGTCTAAAAGAGTATTTTGTGGGGTTGGCCACTATATAAAGGGTGAAGCTGTGGTACACTCAGGCTTTGATGCAGGTTTTTTTCTCTGAAAACACATTCTTCTGAGCAGTTTCACGTTTGTGTTGAATATGCTCCAACATGTCATTTGTCATCAAAACAAGGAAACAATCCACAACAGAACTACTTACAAACTATCTACAGCTACTTCAGCCACATCTTTCATAGACACATTTTTCTGTTCCATTATTTGGACAATTTCACCTGTAGAAAAACACATGACATTTTACTTTCAACACAAAGCACAACACATGCTGTGCTTCTGTTTCAGAGATCAGCCTCCCAACACCTGCATGTGCTTTGTGTCAGGTTCTCCAGCTCTTCCCACAGTCACTTCCCTCCAGGAACTGAGAAGCCTGACACTGCCAGCCCCAAAGAAAAGGGCCTCTGGCTTGCCCAAACTTTGCTAAAATCCTTAGGCCTTTCTCTTAGGGGAAGTCTGGATGTTTTCACACTGCAGGATGTGTAGTCTGGACACTAAGGCTAAAGACAAGATCCTCACCAAAAGGTCACTGGTACCATGGATTTGCAGTGTTACAAATAATCCCAGTGGAGGTAAAATAATGACCAGACAAGCCAGACAATAATTTAAAATATGGATTTGCACAGCTTTTACCTTCCTCAAGAGGCTGACAAAAGACCTGATTTTTCAGATGAATAGCAACTTAGAAAGGAAGTCTGTGTCACTGTGCCTTCCCTGGGCAGTACCTGCACTACCAGGAGCACAAAAACACTACTAAAAAAGCCAACCTTACAACTACAGCAGACTTGAGAAAAGCAAACTCTGGCATAAAGGCTATTCTAAAAATTCATTTATAGATGGTAAATGTAAAAAAGTTAACCTGATGTCAGCACACAATCAACTTCTGGTGAATTATACAAGGCAGTGTAGAAATCTTCCCGCAAGGCTTCCAGCTTTTTGTCGTAGCAAGGCGCCACAACCACATGGAAAATTTTATCAGGAGACAAGTTCTGTGGAACACAGAAGGGAGCACATGTGAAGAGCAGAAGACAGCTTGAAGGGTGACAAGGACAAAAACAGTGACATAAACCTCAGCCAGGCAGTATCAGGAACAAGTCCCTACTCATTAAATTTAAAGGATGTTGCACACAGATAACGATTTGCCAGAAGTCACAAAGCATCAGCAACGAACCTCCAAAGTCTGTCTTCTGGCTGAACCTTGCTCCTTCAGACCACATTTTCTGCAGCTCTTTGACTGCCTTAAAAAGTGAATACAGGACAGGAGCTCAGAGTTTTGATTTCCAGCTGTCAGTCAGTCACCTTCACCTCTCTATCCAAGTGCAGACAGTAACACTTGCCTACAGAATGTGGCTGCAGTTCCATTTAAGTATGATATGCAAAGAACAGCAATTCAACATACAAAATCGAGAAGATAAAAGATTAGTTTCTAGGATACAATGCTTTTATTGATCCCAGATAACAGGGCAATTCCCACATTATTCTCCTCCACTCCTGTTTAGGCTGTGCTTTAGAACTACAAAGGCAGCAATTCACAAAAAACCCTTTAACTACCATGGATTTAACTTCACCCAGAAATATCTAAATCCATGTTGCACTGGAGTACAAGGACTGCTGCCAGCTCACACTGCACTGTATGGAACGAGGTTCTCTGTACATTCTTCTCATCATGGGCACTTGTACAGCAGTAGGGCACCATTTCTTCTTCAAGTGAAGGACAAATATAGTACACTAATCTGTATTTCTGCTTTAAAGCCCATCTTTTCTGTTTAGAAGAGTATAATGGTAAAAATAAATCAGACTTACTTACCTGCTGCCTGGCAAAGTAGCCCTTCACTAGGGAGCCCATGATCTGCTGTGGAGACTTTGCAGTGCAAATGTGAGAGGTCACCAGGTTGGTGAGTACCCTTTCAGCATATCTGATCCAACCTGGAAGCACAGAGATCACAGCTAGAGAGAAGTGGCCCCTCAGCACAGCAAATGGCAGCAGTCACACACAGCTCCCAAAAATGGTGACACCTTCACAGCAGGAAGGTCATTTCTGTACAAGCTGGAAGCCCCACTTTGGGAACTGTAGGAAACCTCAAGGCTCTGTTAATAACGCTTTAATCAATAATTCAGCGTCATTAGTTCTAGACCTAGAGCCACTGTGAACCCCATGACCTGTCACCCCCTTCCTAATGCACAGATTTAACAAAGCAGAAAGAACAGGACCCCAGCTACCAGAGAAATTTGACCTCCAAGACCTGAGTCCTTGGATCACCAGACATGACAACAAATGCACTGTTTGGCTGCTTAACTGTTCCCTGAGATTTCACAGCCATGCACCCAGCTTGCCTCCCCTAGGACAGCAGAGTCACATGAAAACATCATCACAAGATGCACAGGGATTAAGCCTAGGAAAAAATGGCTTCTTTCAGCATTGTTAGAGTAGCCACACCTTCAGAAACCCCCACACTCAACCACACACAGCACCCACCCCAAACCTCTCTGTATGCAACATTCTGTCCTTAGTTACTCAAGAATCCCCCTGCCCTTCAGCAGATCCCTTCAGCATGTCAGCTAAGGCAAGGTGTGGATATCCACAGCACCCCAACATCCAGAGCTGTTGTACTATTCCCACACTGGCCAGTGAGCAAACCAAGCTATTTGGGGTGTGCAATTCTTTCTTAGGCACTGTAGCTCTTACTGAAAATCTTTCACAGCAAGGGTTTGGATCTTTTCTCATCTCCATGACACCTCAGTTATGCAGGAGAGCCAGGCCCAGCCTTCTAGGCAGGTGTGTTGCTTTTGGTGCTAAGAAATAGTGAGCAAAATCACACTTTGTCATCAAGCAAATTGGTATTTACATAAAAGAGAAAAACTGCTGTGCTGGACATGCTGCCCAGGAAGGGGAAAACCTGTAGGTTAATTTTTAAGCTTGAAATTACCACTTATGTAAAAACACCTGGTAAGTCAGAACAATACCAGAAAGGCCAACAGCAGCACAAAACTGGGATCCAAGTGGTGTTCAGACTGTTTGCCTCTCTATGGCAGAGAAATAGTTTTCCCAGTGTAATAAAAATTTACTGATGAAAATGAGAAGGTGCTAGGTATTAGGAAAACCCAAGGATCCTCTGGCTGTTTAAACACTCCCAACTCTTCCTAATGTACAGACTTCAAACTTTACAGATACTGGTTTCCATGAAAAATCTCCAACACATACAACTTCAACAAGCATTCATTTCTCTTGTAGGAAAAGCTGGGTGCCACAGATTCACCCATCAGGACTCTGCTGAAGTGCAAGACTCTGGACTGCAAGTTTGCCTAATGTCCACCTTCAACTGGGACTTGAAGTCCAAGACATTACCTGCAACAAAGGACTGAACTTATTGGTGCTTGTTAAAAGGCTGTATTAGCATATTCTGCATGATAGTACATCCTGTTGCTTAAAAGGCCTCGGTCTCAAGTGCTGTCCAATAAACTGCTTCACACAAAACAAGTTTTTAAAAACCTTGTACTCAGCATTAATCACCCCAGCACTCCTGCTATGAGGTTGGTTCTTCTAATTGCAATGTTTTTGATATTGGAGTCATGAACTGTAAGGAAATGTCACTAAATCCCAAGACACTTCTGACAGGTATTGTCTGAAGCAATTCCTTAAATTGTTTCTGTCCTTGCAGTGGAGGGAACAAGTGTCTCATAGCTGCAGCTCCCAATGATCATTAGTCACTGGTTAATTGTACAGGCAGCCTTGGCAAGTGAGCATTTATCAGCACTCCACACACACTGCTGCTCCTGCCTACTCATCACAGGGCTGAATTCCAGAGCCCCAGCCAGGGACAGCCTCAGATATCCTGTGCTTCTATCAGGGTACACCTGCACCCATCCAGACCCACACCCTCCACCAATTCATTTGGATTCTTGGCTGTTTGCTGGCTTGTGCTGGCATCAAAGAGCAAGAAAGCACTGCAAATCACTGTATAAATTCTTGCAGACTAAGCTCAGAACATGTTATTTTTGGTGGTTTATTGTGAGAAGATCACAAAAATGCATCAATGTATCTGTAGGAAGCGCAAAAAAACCCACGAAAATTTTGCTACTGTAAAACCCAGTTCCAGGAATAGAAAATTGTTTGACTGAGACAAAAGCATTAAAATCCTCAACAGTTCTTCCTACTGCTGCTGCAAGTCTGCCCCATTGGCTTTTCTGGGAGTACAAAGAGGTTGGCAATGCCTGAAAACCACTGGGCCTTTCCAGAGCAAGTGTTTCATGTTGCTCACCAGCCTGGTACACGAAGGAAGAGAAGTGATGACTCTGAGGTATCACATACACTGTCAGTAATTGCACTGTTGTTCTTTCCACAGGAAACAAACCACAAATGAGCTCACTTTCTCCTCAGAGAGCAGCAGGAGGTGAACAATGAAGACAGGGACAACAGAACACCTTTCAGCAGCTTCTGGACTCTCCAGGCTCTGCTCTTTGCTCACAGTAGATTTTACACCCCAGACTGCTGCAGAGGGTGATAGGTCTGTGCAAAGTCACACCCCGAGAAAAACAAGGGTAAAGTATTCATACTTGAGTTCACACTGACCTTGTGTCTACAGAGCTATATAAAAGCCATTTTGTGATAAACATACCCAGTAAACAACATTTCTGGGACAAATTTATGTAATCTGGGGGTAGAAAGAGGAAGGAGAACAAGGAACAGAAAATGCACTCAGACAATTAAAGTCAGGAAACACAGTGAACCACCTTACTTTAAAGATGACTAATCATGACTTTTGATTTCTCTAATTGCTGACAAAGAAACGTACCATGTTTGCAAAATGGGTTGACAGTGACATTCTGGGTCAGTTTCCCAGAAATGGAAAGCACCCGTGCTTCTGTTAACAACTCTACCACAACAGAGAGCTGATACCAAAACCAGCACTCAAACCAGAAACTATCCTGTGTAGACCAGACAAGAAAAGTGCTCCATTAACTACTGTAAAACATTTCCAATGAGAGCAGCAGATAATCTGAGCCCTGTTTCTAGATGAAGAAAATTAAAATTATCTAAGCAGTTCTAAAAGAAATCCTCAGGTTCTGAATTTTACCTAAAGCACACACAACATGACAAAGCTAAGGAACAGGAGGTGTTTGAACTTCACAGGTTTTCCATGAAAAAGAGCAACACACACTATGTCTGCTCCTGAAGATAAGGGGTTACATTAACATAACTATTAGAAAAAAAAAAGAGTTATCTTTTTAATACATGTACGTAGTACTTAAAGCATAACCCAGCTACTTCTACTACAAAATACAGAGAACAAACCAAAATACAAGTATAGTTCAAGCAGCAGTATTCAAACTTTAAATCAATGACAACAGCAGATTCTGGGGGTCACCAACTGCAACTCTAACTCACCCTTCATCTGTAACATTTCTTTAATGAATGCAATCCACTTGAGTTATATCAAAGCTAGCAAGAAGTATTTTGGTATTTTTATCAGCCTTTTCAAAACCAATACCATGAACTTCAGGGTGGAGTTGTGGGGAGTGTTAGGCAAACAAATTACTTCTACCTCCTTCTTGATACTTCTTTTTTAGGGATGTCATTTTTACTTGAATTGAAATGGTGCTGTGCTAACAAATGGAAAAAGTAAACAGTGACAATGTTCTGCATCTTTTCAGTTGTTGCAAGTGCAGGTTTTGCTCGTAACAGAACACATTCTCAGGTGCAGAATTCTCAGAAGTGAGATATTTAGCACGTCAAGTCTGTGACATTTCATGTGAGAAAGACTTTCCAAGTGTCAGACACAGCCATCTCACAGTCAGCACAAGGAATGTCACCTGCTACTTTCCCTTGGGCACCAGTGCTAAGTTCTAAACTCTGCTGTCCTGAACAACAGAGGTTGTGCTTTAATTATATCAAAGTTCCTAAAAGATTCTTCCCAACAAGCAAGCACCCTGTTGAACTTTGAGGTCCAAACACACAAGCAGCCGCCACTAACTCCTCTATTCCAGATGTGATTCTCAGTTCCAGGCAGTGAAATGCACTCAGGGTGACCAGTGACACTGGGAACAAGTACTGTGTGCTTGGTCTCCCTCAAAAGCAAAACTCTAAGTTATATAAGGCTCCCAAAGCAAACCACCCTTTCCTCAGTTCCTTGGTAGTTCCAATGAGACCACTGTGAAGGCCAGGAAGGATGGATAAATCAGTTCTCACCAGGGCAAGCAGAGGCAAACATTGGTAAGGCATGTTCCTCCTGGTTCCTCCGTTGGTAGCGCTGCACAAATTCCCTCTGGCTCTCCAGGATACTGAAATCTGCAGCTATAGTGGTGTCAAATACATAATGCACCCCTAGGGCAGCAAGCAGAAAGGAACAGGGAATTACTAGAATGTTTCCAACCTCACAAACCTCCTTCAAAGTTCCAAGCCTATGGCAGATCTTGAAGGATCAATGGGTATGTTCTTTCCCCTCTGCAAATTTTCAAAAATAGCAGAGCCACAATGAAAGCCATACACTGGAAAACCATCTTCTACATCCTGAGTTTAAAGGAAACACCAAGTGGCTAATGCTGCAAGCCACACTGCAAACAGTTCTCTGCTTCCTTCTGAGCAGTTTGCCATTCAGCACCTATTCCCTTCAGTTTCACTGAACAGCATTTCTCGACTCCTGGGGGACATGCAGTGACTCTTGGAAAGGAGTGCTCTTTTCAAGACATGCTGAAGTCACAGATTATTATCCACACACAAATAGATCAGCTAAGGGGCAGATCTTCCACTGCTCCAGTTGTCTGCAGAGGTGCAGGAGCATATCACCAACACAGCAGAGACCTTCTGGCTGCTTATTTAGGAACAGACTCCCTACAAGCCTACGTAACCCTGAGCACATCCCCACAGCAAGTGAGTGTAGATAATGAATGCATTCCAGGAAAACTGGGGCCCACCAGAACTTAGGAATCCTTTGAGATGAAGAAAATACACTGGGTATAAAGATGTATCATAAAAACTATGAAAAATGAATATGTATATGGGAGAAAACATGGTTTATTATTGTCCTTTTTCTTCCTTCCTTAAGTAAACAAAAAACTCTGAAACTTCAAAGCAAAGCGGCTTTTGCTTTTAATTTAAAACTTTGTATACAATGAGCAAAGGAAATTCAGCTTTAACATAAAACAGGCAGATACAAGAGTTCTTGCACATAATTTAGAATGAAAATTATCTTCTCCCTCAAATTATAAAATAATGGGAAGCTTGTGACTAAGCCCTGCCTGATTTCTTGGTAGTGAAGCTCTACAATGTCCTTCTGTTCTGTGACCTTTACTAGGAACAGGGAATGTCTCCAACCCATTTCTGACACTGCTGTATGTGGCACTGGTGCTCTGCTGAACTTCACAGAGCAGGGAGCTCCAACTCTGAACAAGGTTGTACAACAGCACCTCAGGACTGCATCACAAAATATCATAGAATGAAATCCCAGAATGAGTTTGGTTCAGAGGGATCTTAAAGTTCATCCAGTCCCACCCCTGCCCTGGACAGGGACACCTCCCACTAGCCCAGGGTGCTGCAAGCCCCTTCCAACCTGGCCTTGAACATTTTCAGGGATGGGGCAGCCACAGCTTCTCTGGGCACCCTGTGCCAGGGCCTCACACCTTCATTTCCTCCTGATATCTAATCTGATCCTTTTTCACCCCATGCCCTTGTTAAAAGCCCCTCTCCAGCTCTCTTGCAGTCCCTTCATGCACTGGAAATCTGCTGAGGAAGCAAAAACAACTTTAAAATCCCCTTTTTCTGCAGGACCACCATAACCAACCCAAACTTACCAAGACTTTTGAGGAAACCACAGAGTCTCTTGGCTGCTTCATTCACAGAGAGGTTGAATTTAGCAGCAAAATAAGGCAATGACTGAGGGCATATAGACACTGCCAACACTTTGTGTTTTGAGGTATCACATTTCTGGTAAACAAAACAAAAGGGAAAAAAAAAAACAGATATGTCACTACAACAGGGTAAGGCTCCTTGCTTTCCCTCCCTTTTCCACTCCTGGAGTTATTCCTTACAGTCTTATGCTCCAGTGGGCCATATCATTAAAAACCCTGTGAAACAACCCTCAAGTTGCAGCAGGACAGGATGTTCCTCTGACAGTGCTCATCTCCAACCATCTGTAGATGTTTCTTTTATATAACTGAGGGAAATCCATCCCTCCTAGGACAATTCTGTGGTTCATCCTCCATAAGTAAAGTTAAGGGACATTCAGCACCTATGATGTTCTAGTAGGAGGAAATATTTTAGGATGAAATGAAATATATAGGATGAAATGTTTAAACATTAATAAATCATGTTTACAGAAGCTGGGGTATTTGAAGCTATAAATACAAGCCAGCAAATTATAAACCTGATTCTTTGTTAAGGATCCTGTGTCTTTATCACTGCAGTTGTTGAGGGAAAGAGCTAAGATGGGACCCTTGAGAAATCAGCATTTGTAGGCACTGAAGAATCCTTTGAAAATACCCAGGATGGTGTGGAACTGAACAGCTCCCATGACTGTGGCATTTAGCTGAAGATCAATCTTGTTTTTTAACTGGGACATTTTCCACACCAGTGGAATCCTTGGAAAACAAACCAGGACTGTGCCACAGACAAGTGTCACCCTGCAAAGGTCAGAGACCACAGTTTGTGCTTACCCACATGCTGTGTAACAACCCTCCAAGGAGAGCTCCTGACTGCCCCTTGCTCACTGTCCTTGTTTGGACCCCTGCAGTTGTAGTAGAGGTACCTGACTGACTCCCTCTTGTAGGCTTCAGGCTCTCTTCACAGGACCCAAAACATTATTTTCCCTCCTTCTATTTTTCTCTTACATGACAACATCATTCTATATGGAGAGTTAAACCCCTTCCATGAAAATTTAAGTACTGTTTAACTAATCCTCTTATTTATGACACTTATGTACAGATCAAGAAAAAGTCTCAATTCCAGTAGCTTCTGCACACCAAGGACACGGAAGCCTGGAGCAGAACTAAAATAATTAATTTAGTATCAAGTTCTAAAGATCTGAGCACTTCACATAGCAACTAACTTCCAGAAAAAACAACTCAGAAAATAACACAGCAATAGAACACTTCCAAGGCTTGCTATAAATATGAACAAAAACATACATTCCAAATGTAGTCAGGTTGAATATGTATTAAAAAGACTTCTAGTCTCAAAAACATGTCTTCATAGGTTTGTATTATGTGGACACATTGGCACCAAAACCACCCAGAATAGTCCCAGTAATGAAGGTATGAATAGCTATAAACACTGGACTACAGACTCATGTGTTGGTACAGTAACAAAACCTCTACATTGCCAATAAATTTTCCTTCTGCAGGTGCAGTAACTTTCCTCCACTATTAGGTTAAGTGCTGTGACCTTGCAACTCTAGTACAAAATTATTTTAAGTACTTTAACATTTGTGTTGCCTGAAGTTTTCACTTCCTCTTTGGAAAAAGCATATCCTGACAAATCTTCACGTTCTCTGCCATGGGAAAGCAAGGTGCTTAGTCACTGTGTAAGTGCCTCCTCCTCACAGCAAACAGTGTCATTGTTTGGGTCACTTTACCTTATTAAGGGTGAGAACACGAAAGAACTCCTTCTGGTTCTGTTGGAAAACTCTGGCTCCTTCTTCCAATGTCATGCAACTGTCACAAGCTAGGCAGTCGCTAAGGAGTATTTTAGCATCAGCCAACGTAGCAAACTCATTTTTCTGGGGACAAAAAAAAGAAATTAAGGAAGTATTTAATGATGATCCAATGCAAAACCTCTGCAATGAGCCAATTTAAAAGCAAACATGGTATCACTGTTTGGTTTAAAACAGGATAATCCATCACACTTGCATAACACCCAAGCTTATTTACAGGTAATCAAAATAATTTGTTCCATCCCCTCCATGGCTCTGCTCCTCCTATTACTGTGAAACTGCAAAATGTTTAAGTGTAAACACAGATCTAAATTTAGCCCCTAGTCCATATGCTAGTAACTTAATTTGCACTGCACTTCAGAGCTGACAGTCCCCATCAACTCACCAAGTAACTGAGAAAACTTTCACTTGAACTATTACAGCTCTTTAACCAGATGCCCCTCTAACAGCAAGATGGCTTGGGCTTTGTAGCACGAGGTAAAACAAACAGAACACAGTCCTACAGTTGCATTTGAACACACACTGTGAGATCAGGGGTTTCACACTCCCAGCTACAACACTACTTACAGCTCACCTGGTAAGAAGGAATACTTGCATATAAAGAATAAATAGATGTTTAGTCCACTCGTACTATCAAAACTCCTCTGTTCTAATTATAAGCTCTGTCTGTGTTATGAAGACTTCACATAAGAATTTTGGCATTCAAAATTTTTAGAACTTAGAATTTCTGGTTTTGGTTTGCATAGTAAGGAGATTTTATGTCACCTTTGTACAAGTTTTTGACTCATATATTATTGGATGTCTACAAGAGCTCATAACGTACAACCGCTTATTGTTCATTGTTATATTTAGAACCTGAAAGTTGTCTCCTTATAACCTCCTTTGAGGAGTACAGCAGCAAAAGAGCATAAATAAGAGTATATTACAGGTTTCAGAAGGAGCATTACCTCTTCAGAGCCATCACCGGAACTCAATGCATCAACAGACGTACTTTGCGTATCATCATTTTTCTGTTTTTTACTACATTCCTAAAACAAAACATAAAATACATGGATTATGCAAAGCCCGTTCACCATCCTGTAAGAACACTTCTGCAGAACCGTTGGTATCATTAACCACTGATAGAGTTATCTACAGTTCTTCGCAAGCGTTCATTCTGCCCCATGACATGCAAGACCTTATGGTCAAAGTGTAATTGCTACGCCAGAAATCATTTCCCAGCAATTCCCTTGCTCCCTCGCTGTCGGAGTTCGGGGCGGTTTGGGAAGCCGAGGGGGTGCCCGCGCAGGCAGAGGAGGAGCCGAGCGCGCTCCGCGCCGCCCGGGCACAGCCACGGCCGCAGCCGCCGATAGCGCTCGGGCTCTCCGGGAGCTGCCACGGCCGGGCCGCGGGGCTCGGTGACCTTGGGGCCGGCGGGAGCGCCGCTCCGCCTTCCGGAGGAGCCGTCCCCGCCGGCTGCACCCCCCATCTGTGCACCCCCCG
>VZRZ01002844.1:195212-208013 GCA_013398175.1 Climacteris rufus
CGGGCCGCACCGAGCGCAGGCTCCCCCCGCCGGCTCCGCGGGCGCCCGGGCCCCAGGGGCCGCTGCTGCTCGGCAGCGTCCCCGCAGTTTGTTACAACGCGCTCTGTGCTTATATGGTACAAAGGGGTTTTTCCCCCCGATTTTTGTTTTCTGTCAGTGGCTTTAAAATGAAATGACAATCCGCGAGTTCCTAAATACGGCATCATCACCATTTTATTTAACCGATATGCTGCGATTTCCCTGTTCTGTAACCAAACACAAGTACCAGCGATGCTGTTCCCAGGCAGGAAACACAAATCCTCATGTACAGGATTATTAAACAGACATCAGCCTTCCACAGTTTCAGACGCCCCGAAGTATTAATTAAGATGCTTATGATTTCTTGTCTTTCTAAACGTCAGGTTGTAGGATTTAGACAGAAAGGTTCAAACAACATTTTGCTCCTTTTTCAACCCCTGGCCACGTGAACACACATGCACAAGCACACACCTACAGCTACACAGAAAAGTTTTTCAAGTGTCAAATGATATTTTAGAAATTAAACCACAGAACTTCCAAAAACCCCATGCAATTTCCTGCCTAAATGGCAACTTTTCTTTAACACCGGGTAAATCCCCTCCTGTTACTCAGCTCTAATGCTTTAATCCACAGTTGGTTTTTGAGCACAGGGGTTGGAGACCAGCCTGGCCACACAGGTTTGTTACCCAAGGACACAACTTTAAACACTTGTTCTATTTTAAGGATACTAAAGATAACCTTAGAGAAGAATGTAAAAATAATGTGCTTTTTTTTTTTTTGATTTACAGACTATAGGTGATTTATCATTGAGGTAAAGAAATGAAGAATTCCTGAGCTTTACCATAATAAAAGCAAACAGAAATGTTTTCTTACTGCTCATTTAAAGAAAAAGAAGCTGATGCTGCTTTACTTATTCCCTGGAAAAATATCACTAATCCTGGCTTGAGGTAAAAATGGTAATAGCTTTGGTAATAATTTTCTATGCCTCTGCTCTCTTCACTCAAATGCTCTCACATTTCACATTAGCGTATTAACCCAAGCATTTTAAAAGCACCACAAGTGCTCCTGAGCAATCCCTATGCAACCTAAGAATTTACATTTCCTACAGACTTGCTGGAATGCAGAATTATCTGGCATCTTGCTTGTTCCTTGGATGAGTATTTTCATATAAGTAAAACCTGTGCCAACCTCCCAACTTATTCCACCAGGATACAACAGCTGTATTTGCATTGACCAATGTGATGATGGTACAGACGAAAGTTCTAAAATAGAAATGTGTTGAGATTTGCACTTAAAGGCACAGCTAAAATCCTCCTGCTTCACATTTTGATTATTATATTTTTTATCCAAAATTGATACATTTAAAAGACATGACAGTTTTGGATATTTCTGTAACTACACAGATGATATTTAAAATATTTTTTTATTTCACAGAAATGTGGATTATGTGGATGGTATGGACTTTTGGAGGTCAACTAGTCCAAACCCTTCCATGACACCTTCCATGAAACCAGCTTGCTCCAAGCCCCATCCAGCCTGGCTTTGAATGCTTCCAGGGATGTGGATCTAAATCCTCTCTGGACAACTAAGTCATCTGTTACAGGACTGCATTAAATCCATGCTTTTGCACATCAAAGGGCAGTGGATTAAATTTCCTCTCCTATTTCTTATACTCACAATGAAAAACAGAGAACTGCATGGAAATTGAAACGTTTTGCAGAAATATTGAGGACATCTTAGCCATACATGTAAAGTATCCCATTTCATCCTTTGTCTTAGGAATACCTGGACTGAATTAATTTCAATTTAAAATGCAAACAAAAAGAGCAAAAACTGATACAAACTGAAGAGTGTGCAAGGAATCTCTCAGTGCACAGTATAAGATTATATTTGTGTAATCATTCGATAATCAGATGTCTCATTTATTTAATTACCAAGAGCACTCTCTGCTTTCCATTAGCTGTGGATGCCATTTTCCCACAGAACAGTGGATCTGTGACCAACCTCCACACCAGGTCTGACAACCTGAGACAAGCAAGCACCATCCTGCTTTAACCTGCCCTGGGGATGTAACAGGTCCCTGTGCAAAGCTGCTTCCCAAAAACCTCACCAGCTACAAGCCTTCCTGTGCCCACAGCAGGCAGCACTTGCTTTTATGGACACTTGTGAGGTATTTGGCCTCCATGTAACATTTATCCCTGTACCTGAAGCAGTTACACCCTGAATGAAACGGAGAAATAAGTATTTCTCTGTGAAAACTGTGCAGGGCAGTGCCAGCTGTAAATGCCTCCTCACCACAGTGACAGCACAGGCCACTCCACAGCTGTCAGAACCGGGCAGTAAATCTTGGCTACAGCTGGCAAACATTGTATTCCATGAAATCAGTGCTCCCACACTGTTCCCATGGAGGTCAGGAGGCACCAGGGAGAGTTTGTTCCATGGGAGGAGCTCCTATCTGACAGGACTGGCAGCCAATTCTGTCCAGCTGCACAATTTGGTGGCTGTTTCCAACCAACTGGGGGGAATCAAGCACTCTGGGAATTTCTCCTGGCATGCTAATAAGATCACATGCTTGTTACATAGCTGAACTTCTAAGTTTAAGACCTTAGGGGGAAAAAAAAAAGTCTAAGAAGCTTGAGAAGAATATGTAAGAAAATGGTCTGAAATTAGGAAAAAGCACCAGAATTACAGGAGTGTCAAACTCAAAATAGATGCCAGTTCTGTTCTATCTGCATGTTCTTGGATTTAGATCAATGACTTAAAAGTTGCAAGTGTATTTACTACACAAATAGTATACAAACACTTCCACAGGATCTATTTTTATATTGTCAAGGAAGAAGTCTACAAATAGACAATTACATATTCCTGAATGTTTATTTTGGCAAATAGTTTTTGTTTCTGCAGCAACACAGTTTGGAATTCATGCTGTTCTCGAAGTCCGGGATCAGGCTTTTAAGATGTGTTCCTTCTGCCTTATTAATTACTTTAAAGTGCTGGTGTAAGATCCCCAGATTTCAGAAAAAATGCTGTAAGAATCATTAATGGATAACAGAAGCTTACCAGGATCCTCATCAAATTCCAGTTTTGACTGTGTATGTGTGTGTGGGGGGGTATTTTACATGGTTGAAATAATTTCTAATTTCGTAATCAAATTATCATATGAGGTTATCCTACTGTGACCTTTGCAGAACTGGAGAAGTACAGAGTTGCTGGTATTTTTGCAGTTAGCAACATAATAATAAAGCAGAGTGGTATGCTGTGTGGTTTATGCTGAGTGGAGGGGACAGATGAATTTCTGACTTATTTCACTTTGTTCTAGACACAAGAAATCTTTTGTCTTGTGTCACTCAAAATGGCTTAACATTTGGTTTCCAGAGAAACCAGTTGCTTATAAAAACTGACTGACAGCCAATTAGACATACATTTCTTCCCAGAAGACTCAGCTGCTTGTTTGGGTTGAGCACACGTGATACTGATTACTTCCTATTTTTCATCCAAATCCAGCAGCTGGTACCTCATGACTTACAAGCAGGCCAATTTATTCTTGCAGTTCCTCACTGCCTTTTCCCATTAACAGAAACACAGAAATTGCAGATCAGTTGGTATTTTCCAGTACTTACAGTTAAGTGTCTATCCCATGGACTCTGTGGGTTTTTTCCCTATCTTCACCCTGGATTGTTATGAAAAACACTGCCTGATCCAAATCTCAGTTCACCAAAATAGTGTTGAGAACAGCTGAACAAACTTCTACCACATTATGGCCCTGAGCAAACATTCCACAATATATATTCATGGTTGGAAAAAAAGCCAAAAATTGAGGATTTCATTCAGGAAGGACATTCCTGTGCAACTGAGAGGACCAAATATCATTTGTAGATGCAGTTACATTGACTTACATAAAGGGAATTTAAGAAGTTAAGCTACACTACAGATGTCTGCAGTTCACCCCTCCTGCCTGACATGAGCAGTTGCTCCAATGGATTGAACAGGAACAGCTTTCCCACGTGAATGACATTTAACTGAAACACAAAGGATTTTCCAAATGTAGCCTACTTGTCCACAACAGGAAAGTCACTCAGTATTTCAAGTGAATTAGAAACTTTCCTCCCCAAGTAACAGATTGTCAGCTGATGTACAATTCACTAATCTCATTATATCAATGTTGGACCTGTAAGATTATCACTGATATTGCTGCTCTGTAAATCTAAGTCATGTCCAGGTGTTAGATAAAACAAATTATTTGTTGGTGGAATTGCCTTGTTAAAGTCTAGGCAATGTTTCAATGAACAAAACCTGACAAAAAAGGATGCCCACTGACAGTGGACACAAAGAATGCAAAATTTATGAGCCATCTGGCAACAACTCCCAAGATAAGGAAGAAACTAATAAAGGCAACTCAGCAACTGTGCTGAAATCAGCTCCAACTGTGCACAAGGTAATTCTGGCAGGGGGGGATCTGCAACCCACGGCCACTGACCCCAGAAACCCACCCACCCAAAAGAAGAGAAAGACTGAGCATGCAGACTAATTAGCATGAGAAGTGAGAGAATCATTAACCAATAGAAGATAGACTACTAATTAATAAGCGAACTACGTGACTTGTAGCCAACGAACACTAATGCCTTTGCTAAAATGCGTAAGTAGTTAAAAGCCTTTGGTGTGCTTGATTTGGGGGAACCTCCACCTTGCAGCCTGCGCAAAATAAACGATGTCTCCTCCTAAACTAGACTCCGTGAGCTCCTAAAATCGGTGACACCTCTCTGGAGACGTTCCAAAGCCACTGGAGGCGTTCGTGTGTCACCTGCTGCAGGTGAGCCTGCCTGGGCAGGGGGCTGGGCTGGCTGAGCTCCGGAGGGCCCTTCCAACCCCAACCAGTCTGCGATTCCGCCATGGCTGAGGCGCAGCGCGAGTACTCCGGGGCAGTGGTGCCCCCAGTGCCGCCATCGAGAGCCCAGCGGCGTCAGCAGGGTCTGGCTGAGGCCGGGACAGCCCCCGGGAACCCCCGCTGCAGCCAAGGGCTCCCCTGCCCTCCCCGAGCCCCTCACACAAGGGGCCGTGTCCACCTCACCCAGCGCGCGTCCAGCACGGCTCTGCCACACACCCAGCCTCACCCTACAGCACTTCGCTCCTCTCATCCGCCATCACGCGAGGTTCCTCCTTTTTCTTAGGACCCCTAAGCTAAAATACCCAAGGAAACATCGACACTCTTACTTGGGCAGCGTCCGCGGGCCCAGGCGCCATGCCGGGTACTGGCAGCGCGCCGCCATCTTGGCGCGGCGCCGCCCTCCCGGGAGGGACGGTCATGGCCCCCTCCTTTGCCCTCACCCAAAATGGCCGCGGGCGCGCGCCTCCATCCCTGAGGCGGGAGCTGCGCTGAGGGCGCCGGACGCGGAGGCGGCCGCGGGTCCCTTCCGAGCGCGGCCGGAGCCCGAGCAGGTACCGCGGGGCCGGGGCTGCGCGGAGGGTGAAGGGGGGCTCGGGTTCTCCACGCGTGGGGGAACAGACCCCGCGGGTCGGGCGGGTTTTGGCAGCGCTGCAGGGCCGGTCCCCGCTTGGGGAGGGTCCTTCCCTCTCTGAGGGGGAGAGGCGGCTGTGCGGGGAGGGGAGCAGGTGCACGGCTGGAGGTAAAGAAAAAGGAGCTCTGTAAAGAAAATTCACCTGATGTGTGGTCCTGACCTTTCAAGGTGTTCCTTCCAGTGGCTTTTGCTGGCTCGCCCTCAACGGAGAGCTTGGAGGAAGCAGTGTAATTTTGATGCTAGAGATCAGTTGAGTGTCAAAGCCGATAAATTCAAGCAAAATTGAGTTATTGAAATGAAATAGAAGCCCAAAATCCCTCTTTCTCTTTCATCATCAAATTGTACTAGTAAAACTTTTATATTCGCTTAAAGGCACGTTTATAATTTATTTATTAAACGTAACTTGAAGAAGCTGCTTTTGTGCTTTTTATTCTCAGGTCCGCCTCTTGCAAGTAGCAGCCTGTGAGAGACAATGCCATTGATGCTGAGTGTCCAACATTAAGCCAAGACTGGCATTTGCCTGGTTGAGCTTTGCTGAATTAATATGCGGGGAGATATCAAATTTTGCATTAATGGAATTAAATGATATGTGTCAGAATTATGTTTTAAGTAGGGTGTAATATTTGTGAAATGCAGCCAGATTTCTGCAGTGATCTTGATGTATTTGATAACTTGTATCTGATAACAGGCAGGAGAAGGCGTTGTAAGTGCAGAAATATTTTCTGGTATATTGAGAGCAACGCACAGGAGTCGTTTGAAAATTAAAATTTGATGCTTAACATCCGGAGGAGATGGAGTGTGTCTCATGCATAAATGGCTTTGGCTCTTTCGGTTTCCGATGCTCTCAGATGTGTTGCTAAGAGATTAAAATCAAAGTCAGGGGGGCTTTTTGTTTAACTGAAAAGACTTAGCTCAATCAGCTTCCCTGGAGCTTTGTATCCAAACTAGCAAAATTGCAGGAGTGCTTTCTTGTATCCAAGAACAGCAGGATAAGTAAAGGACTGAAAATAACATTCTTTTTTTGTACTTACTTTTGTAAGAACTTGGATGTGCTCGGACCTGCTCTCCCTGTATTTTTCATGGTTATTCAAAACCTGATGAATGTTATTATTCTTCTGGAAAGCTGTTATTGTTATTCTTCTGGAAAGCTGTTATCATGGGCAGCTAACAGCACCTTCATGGCAGCCTCCTGGAACTGGTTCTGTGGGACAGGCTCCCCGGGGAAGTGGTGGAGTCACCATCCCTGCAAGTGTTCAAAAAACACGTAGGTGTGGTGCTTAAGGACATGGCTTAGCAGTGGACTGGGCAGTGCTGGGATGATGGTTGGCCTTCATATACTTAAAAGTCTTTTTCACCCTAAACAACCCTGATTCTCTGCTGTAAATAGTGAAAACTTACTGCAAATGCTGCATGGGCTTACCCAGCTCTTGCTGGTTTTAATTAGTACTGGCTTTTTAATGTCTACTGTTAGTTTCTACCTGGCTGAAGGTGGGGTCTTGTTGAGGACAGACAAACATACTTGCTGCTGGAAGCTCCTGCTTGTGTTCTGGGGTTGGCTTGGCAGATGGGGATGGCATCTGGGACATTCTGGGACACTGCCTGGGCTCTAACCCTTCCTGGTGCATCATTGGGGTGGGAGAGCACATGTCAGGGGTGCAGAAGGCTGCACTGTCCTGCCCCAGCTCCCAGACTGGTCCTTCACACCACCCTGTCAGCTGGCAGCAAAAATGCTGCCAAAGAGCTTTCCTTTCCTCTTGCTCTTTTATTTGTTTGAAGGGCTGCATGGATTAGCAACAACATTGTTCCAGCTTCTTGTTTTTCACATTCCTCTTCTGGAATCTGGTTATGATAGAAAGGGAAAGACTTTTACCCCCAAAATGAGAAGTTTCTCCAAGAGTTCAGATTCCTGTTGTTGTTATGCAAGTCTCCACGTGACAGTTTTAATTTGTGGTTGTTTTCAGTGTATGTGTTGCTCTTCCTGTGCTAAAAAACGGCATTTTTACCCTGGACATCTTTTATAGCCTACATTAAGACTTGATAAATCCTGAAAAATGTTGGGAAAGGAGACTGGTGGAATCTTCAATGATATAAGATAACTTTTTTTGTCCAGTGAGGTTTCATGAGTCAGACTGGGCTGTTGGGAGTTTCCTTTGAAGATGTACATGCTGGTTGAAAAACGCACGAGTTCCCATCTCCATCTGAAGAGGTCCCCTGGCATCCGCTCCTGGTCTCTCTGTGTTGGTAAGGCCACAGCAATCCTCACTTTCTGTCAGAGCTTGCTCTAAGGGAAGAGGGTCACAGAATAAATTCCTGAAAGAGCCCCTAACGAAATGCCTGCCTTCCAGGCATTTTCATTTCAAGAAGAGGAATGATTGTGCTTTGAACTCTTCCTTTATCATAGCCACCAAATGAGTCTGAAGTCTCCTCAGCCTGGCAGTTTCACTGTGAGATTGGTCATTTTTTCAGTCTCATCTCCAGAACCTCAGAGGCTTGTGGACAGAAATTTAAAGGAATCCTGAAAGATCAAGAACAGAAAGTTTATTGTACACCATGCAGCAATATAAAAGTGAAGCTGCATGAAAGGCCTGCATACATAAGTGGAAAAACATCTCGATTTTCAGGAGTGGAAAACTGCAGTGTGGCCATGCTGGGGTTGGATCGTGTGTGTGGTTGATGGTGAGCTCCTGTATGAAATGGGAAGTCACACAGGATATTCTGAAAGGCATTTTTATAAACACTACTGAATATGCAGAAAAAAGAATCTTCTCAGGATTGTACTGAGAGAGCTGGTGAGGAGAATCTGGCATATCCTGCTTTGCAGCTGAGCAGATCCCACCACTCAGCAGTTGCACCACAACGTTGCCATTGCTTTCAGGGATGTTATTGAGAAGATCTTTGCAGTTGCAGCACCCCTGGGGCATGGGGCTCTCTTCAGCTGCTTCCTCCTCTCTGAGAGAGAGGAGCTGGCAGCTTCTGACACAGAAGTTTTCTTTTGACTGCACAGAGCACTTGAAGGGGACAACAACTGTTGTGAGGTTTGTGTCAGCACGCTCCAGGGTGTACTGAGCTGAGAGGAAGTGTGCTGTAATGGTTAACTGAGTCCCTCTGAGCTTCTCTGCCCAGCTGCATCACAGAATTTGTGTTTCTGACCTCAACCCTTGTGCTTTTAATGTCTTTGCAGAATGGAAGTTTCTTTCATACTGAGTTCAGAGAAAAAAATAACTTGACTTTCATACAGCATTCTGTGTTTATCCTTTTTTTGAAAAGTGATGTTTTTCATCAGGGAATTTTAGATGTTTTTTGAGCTATTTGTCCTAATTCTCTCCTCTTTCCTCCTAGGAATAGCCTCCATAGGTTTGGCTGCTGCTTATTATAGTGCAGGTAATGGTCTGTCTGTCATTTTTTGGGAAGAATTGTTTCTTTCCTGCTGATGTGTTTTCCATACTGATGACTCCTCTGCAGCTTCTGTCTGGCCTTGCAAAGGCAGTGGAGGTACCTACCCCACTTTGTGGTGTGAATATTAAAATCCATAATAACTGCTGCCTTTATGACTTACTGTGCTTTAATGCTCTATTTCTTACTCAGCCTCCTTTTCCGTTTCCAAGTATTTTTAATAATGATATTTAGTACTCCGTGGCATTTTGTACTTTCAGGGTGTTTTATAAATGTGATTAGTTGGTTCTCACAGCTCTGCTGGAAAGATCTGTAATAGTTATTTGCCACCATAATGAAACGATTGCTTTGCCTCTGATGGAAGTTCTCTGTTTCTCTGGAAACTGTCAAATCATCACGAGCAGAGATTACTCATGCAAACACCTCTGGAGATCAGACAGCTACTGCTGCTTCCTCCCCTGCAGTACAGCAGACTGCACCAACTGCCAGCTGTCCTTCCCTCTCTGGGATTTATCCTGGAATCTGCCCTGTGATTCCTGTGCTGCATCCTGTTAACATCAAATTTAAAACTTAAGAGTGTGTAGGAATGTGCTACCAATAGAACCCACGTATTTTTATTTAAAGAGCAAAATGCAGTGAAAGCTGCTTGAGCCACCAGCTACATCAGCCTTGTTTTGCTTAACACATTGCAACAAAGTTTTCTGGCTAAATCCTGAGCACAGTTCTACTGTGCCTTCAGATAAAAGCCTGAGCAATTTGTTCAGGGTGTGATATGTAAACATTTCCAGGACATGAAATGCAAATGTTTGTTTGTCAAGAAGGCAAAGTGCTTCCCTTTATGCAGAAATGTGTTTGCTTCATTGAATTTTCATTGTCCCTTATCCTTGTCCTCTGCAGCACAAATATTTGCTGTTTGACAGCAGGTTGGCACTTTTGTGGATGCCTTTTAAGGTGCCTTTGCTTTTAGAGAAGAGAAGGATGTGATGTTACAACCTTGCCAATAATACATATGCTTATAATTCTGCATGGTTTGAAGCCCAGTGTGAATGAAATCTCTGAAAAACGTGAAGACTTTCTGTATTTTCATCCTGGAACAGAGCTGTAAAATAGCTTGTAGTACAACTAAAGGCAAAAATATTCCATCAGAGAAACCTTTCTTGCTTTGCTTGCTTTTAAAGGGAGTGTGTTGCTTTCAGGATTGTTTGAATATCAAAGAAGGAAGAAAAAAAAGCTAAATTTGTGCATTTTTTGCATTGTTCAGACAGCTTGGCATGGAAGCTCTTCTATATGGCTGGGTGTTTCTTTGTGGCAGCCCAGAATCTGGAGCAGTGGGAGGTAAGATGCTGAACTCAGGAAATGAGGTTCTGTGAGTAGGAAGCAGTTGGCAGATGCTGGTTCCAGCAGCCCCACACACCTGCTCAGGCCAAACAAAGAACTTAAGCTTTTGTCTTTGAGGAAACCTTCTGGGGTTGCTATACTGGGACTAGAATTAGGGCAATAATTCTTTGACTACACAAGCATGAAAATGTGAAGCTAAATATAGGGGTACTTTTAAGGGGAAGCTTGCCCCAAATGTTTTGTCTTATATAAAAGAGGGAGGATGACCAGCACATTCAGCTGCACAACATGATTTTGTACTTACCCCTCAAGCCAATGACAGAGCAACCATTCAGTAAGGGGGCTGTACCCTTCAGGCTGCTCAGCTGTTCTCCTGTGGGACAGGAATGGTTTATAACCTTGTGGTTGTTGCTGTGGTGGGAGTAGGGCTGAGAGCTGTAACCCCCCTGGTCACCTTGCTGACCTGAGTTCTGTCAGAGTGAGCAACTCACACATGAGATCCTCTTTTCCTTGACTGTCAGGGGTGGTTGAGATCTGTGTAAGCCTGGCCCATAGAGCACAGCACTGGAATGCCAAATTCACCAGAAGTGAAGATTATAGGAGTTACAAGTTACTGTTCAAATTTGATTCCAGGCAGAGTTTTTATTACATGAGGAATGTGGCAAGAGGGACAATGAACCCACTTTTAACTCACTTCTAGAGGTCACACAGGAGATATGATAAAATGTCTGTCAAAACCAAGAGCAAGATTGTGATTTTCACAGTCTAACAATAGAGGAATGTCTCTAAACTAGCTGTGTATTTTCCTGTTACCAAGATTATCTTCCCATAGAACTATTTTTATTTTACTTCGAAGTATAAGTATTGATGGTTTTTTAAAAAAATTCTTGATTTCTATTTTTCAATTTTACAGGAAGCTGTATTTGATAAGAACAAGGGAACAATCTGCCTAAAAACATTCAATCTCTACAAAAAAATACTGACCTTGTCAAAAGGAGGCAATGAACAAGGTGAGAAAATAGCATCTGTGAGAGAAAATGTGGTGAGCAGCAGAAGAGATGGAAAAGTGCCCATTTAATAGCTTCTCTGGGGTTCTGTGCTCAAATTAAGTGGCATCTGCTTCCAGATCTGCTTTGTTCCCCAGCAGCAGATGTAACAACCTGCCTCTCAGGACCCAGATGCTTTTTTCAGTGTGCTGAATGCATCTTGTTAATTATTTTAATCCAAGGTAACTAGGCCTACACATTGCTTTCCATAATAATCTTAACCATTCCTTTGGGATGTTAATGTGCTGGTTTACTTTTCCCTTGGCTGGCCTGCTTGGCAGCTGGGACTGGTGGAAAAACTTAATTTTTGGATCTAGAAGTTGAGATTCCTGTAATCTAATCTGCTTTTGGGAGCAGACAAATGTTTAGATATTATATCAAACTGGCATGTTACATCCTGCAGATACAGACTATGCATTTAAAGTACCATGTTCAGCAGGCTCAGTTTAATGCAGTGTCTGATGTCTTTTGGGCTTCCTGTTGGATTAGCAGAAGTGGCAGTGTAGTCTGTGAGTTGGTTGAGTCACTGTGAGTCAGGAGCTCTGTTGCAAACTAAAGTGGGATCCTCTTCCATGGCAGAGTTTTTATGCTACTTGCTGATGTAAATCAAACCAACTCTGAATAAACTCAGGAGACTGGCCAAAGATGGAATGACCTTAAGCTGAATTGGTTTTTAAAGAGTTCATTTTGGGAATGAAAGATGAGAGATGTGGAGAGAAGGATGTTTAATGCCTCTGAACTTTTCTTTAGGATATGTGTGTAAGCTGGGGGGGCTGAGCACATCTCTTCCTCTTTGATAATATCTGCTTTGGGTACCATTCACGTGAGGATGCAGAGATCAGTTAAACATTTCAGTATGTGTTTAACCTCGGTAAACTTAACACCTGTTTGCCTACTCTGTACAGGAAAATAAGTGGGAAATAGGAGTAATAAAGGATTGCTCCCCATGGCTGGCAGGCTGTGTGCCTTGTTCCCCAGGGCTGTGCCAGCTGGGATGTGCTGCAGTGACAGCCTGCAGGGGTCTCTGCCCGTGCAGCCCCGCAGCCCTTTGCTGCCTCAGGGCTGTCCTGCCCTGGGGGATCCCAGCAGCAGGGGGATCCCAGACCCTGGGGGTCCCTGAGAGTGGGCACGGGCTCACAGGCTGCTGTGGTCTCCTGCTGTGTTTGCAGGGAGGCTCACAGGCTGCCTCAGGCTGAGTGTGCAGGGGGCTCACAGACTGCCTTGTGCTCCTGCTGTGTTTGCAGGGAGGCTCACAGGCTGCCTTATGCCCCTGCTGTGTTTGCAGTGTGGGATCCCAGCAAGGGGCCCAAGAGCAGGGTCCCTGCCACCCAAAACTCAGGCTCAGTGTGCAGGGGGCTCACAGACTGCCTTGTGCTCCTGCTGTGTTTGCAGGGAGGCTCACAGGCTGCCTTATGCCCCTGCTGTGTTTGCAGTGTGGCATCCCAAAAGCAGGGTCCCTGCCAGCCAAGCCTCAGGCTGAGTGTGCAGGG
>VZRZ01002844.1:208564-223470 GCA_013398175.1 Climacteris rufus
GTTTGCAGGGGGCTCACGGGCTGCCTTGTGCTCCTGCTGTGTTTGCAGGGGGCTCACATGCTGCCTTGTTCTCCTGCTGTGTTTGCAGTGGTGGCCCTGCTGAGCGAGGTCCGCGACGTGAACGTGGAGGAGGAGCCGGTGCGCTACTTCGGGAAGGGCCACGTGGTGGTGCTGCGCTTCGGCACCGGCTTCTCGCACCCGCTGACCCAGAGCGCCGTGCTGGGCTGCAGAAGGTGCTGTGCGGCCGTTCCCCTGCGCTCCCTGCGGTGGGAGTGCCACTCGTGGGGCTCACACTTGCGTGTGTGACCTTCTGTTAGCAGTTTAACCTTTAAACTCTTACATGTTCTTAGTTGCAGACACCACCTATCAGGATCATATTTAGGTAGCTGAGATCTCTGGGGTGCTGCGTGGCTGCTGAAGTTGCCTTCCTCGGCTGGGCAGTGTCAAAAGGGATTAATTCTATTTTGCAAATATTTGTTGTGTTAGTTAACAGAGGGTTTATCTTGAGCATTGACAATAAGCAACCTTGCAGCAGGGACTGGGGAAAGGATTGGTTTGTTCTGGTGTGGAAGGAATGGCTTGGTGTGGGATGCTGTCAGTCATACCCTGTATGCCCATATGGCTTTCCCTCTAAGCAGATAGTCTCAGTTATTGTGCCTGTTCTTGTCTTGGCAGCAGCACAGTTCTCTAACTCTGCCCTTGTTTCTTCTTTTCCACAGTGATGTGGAAGCAGTTGCCAAACTCATTACCAGTTTTCTGGAACTGGACAGAGTAGAGACCCCACAAGAATTCTCCCAGAGCAGTGAAACAGAGGCAAGTGATGCAGATGAACCACAGGGTAAATACTGATACTCATCATGAACTGAAGCAAGCAGAGGCTTTCACACATCTGGAAAATATTCTGATTATTCTTCAGAAAAAGAAATCCCTTACAACCTTGACCTGGGCATTTCTCAACTTGTGCATTTACAATTCACATTGTTTAGTGCTAAACTGCTTCAAGACCCTGCATATGGACACTGCTGGCTTCTGAACTTTGTCAGTTCCTCAAATTTGTCTAGAAATAGTTATTTATTAATGAATTGGTTTGAAATAATTGCTTCCTGTTAATGATGTGGAGATACAGATGTGAACTTCTGCTTACTGCAAACATTTGCTGCAGGTACAGTATATGAAATGCAGAAAAGTTGAATTTGTAACTCATAACACAATGCTTTGAGGTTTTTCTTGAAATGTTAAAAATGAATATAATACTAAATCGGTTTAAGCAGCTTAATATATGCAATTAGGAGATGCAGAGTAGTGGCACTTTTATGTTCTCTACTACTGACTTGCCACTAGATATCTGTGGAAATTAAAATCTTAGTGCCTGTCTATTCAAAACATCAGGTTGATCAACCTGTAACTTTGTCTTAACTTATCTCAGGCTCACCAAGGAGCCATAAATAGTAAAGGAAAAATGATCATGCTGATGATGAGAAGTCTTTGGGGTGTTGTACCTTAATCCTGTTCTGCCTCTGGGCAGGACAGAATACTCTTTTTCTAGACCTCAATGTTTACTATTTAAACTGTGTGTTTAGAAAGGAAGCAAGGACATGTGTAACTTTAGGTAGGGAAAAGACTGATGTCACACAAGGTGGTAGCCTGGAGTTGTTTAGTCTTTCGTCACTTGAAATGATACCCAAGTGCTAAATCTTTTTTTAAGACAGCTGTCATAGATTCAGTGTTTGACTTGTACCCTTGTTTTACTGTAGGCATGTGGTGTCCTCTGACCAATGATTTCACAAATGGTTAAAATATAAAATTTTCAAGGTACTTCTGAATTAAAAGCTACCTCTGTTAGTCAACATATTCTGTCTAGACCTAGAACTCCATCATGCTTGTGTCAACATGTCAGTACAAGAAAAAGATTGTAAAGAGCTGAAAGTTCCTTCAACATGCTAAAACTGCTTGTACTGAAGTTCATTAGGTTTTATTTTGGAATTTGATGGTCTTTAGACCTGAATTAGAAAATATTTACACAGTCACTTGTAGGAGATCTGAACAGGGTACGAGGTAACTGTGTTGGCCAGCAGCAAATGTCTTCTGGCAGCATTTCTTCAGGATTTAAAAGAGCCTGTGTTCTTGTTTGCAATCACTCTACCTCTACAGAGAGAAGGCTCTGAAAAGTACAGCAGAAGCCTTGTCCTGCTGTGTGTTCCAGCTGGAGCTGAAAAGCACCTGCTCAGCTGACCAAGGACCAGGTTGTACCAGATTTCCCTTCCAGTCAGACCTCGTGTGTGAGCTGAGGCAAAGGCCTTTGGTCAGTGGGAAGGGAATCACACTGCTGTTCATGCAGCTTGCCTGCAGCACACAGGGTCTGTTTCCTTTTAGCAAGAAAAGAAACTTGTAATCACATCAGATAGCAACACAGACCTCTGCCCATACACATTCATGGAAGCCCTCTGAGTTGTTGGGGTGATCATGGGGCTTTCAGTGCCTACCCCACACCATGGAACTGGGAAGCTGCTGTGTATGAATGTGGGGAAATTAGGTTGCAGGCAATTAGCTAAATTTGCCTTCATTCTGAAGCACAGCTGGAAGCTAAGCATAATCATGAAACCTGTTTAAAAACTATTGCAGGGTGTAATACTGTGGAGAGTTCCTCATTTCAATCCAGTGTAATATACACCCCAGTGATGCTCGTCTGAGAGAGGGGAGAATGAGATTGGGGATTTGCAGAACTCTCTTCCCCCACAGTGTAAAATGAGAATGGTGAGTGTTCTAAGGACTTCCAGTAAGAAGTACTTTAAAAACTGAGGTGTGTGTAATGGTATAATGTAAGCACAAGGGCTCAGGCTCTGGTAACTGCTGCTCTGGATCAAGGGTATTTAGAGGGCATTTGTGGTGTGCATTGCACTTACCCTGAGCCATGGAGTGGACTGTGGGTAAAAAAGACAAACCTACCTGCCCTCAGCCTTAGCTGTAGTGGCTTTCATCTGTATTCCCATGAGAGCTGACATTCCATGGAAGATCTAAACCATGCTGTTAAAAACCAGCTTTTAAAAGGTACTTCTGTTGGTCTCGCCCTGCACTGCATCATGTGTCCTGCTTCTGCTCAGCTCTTGTGCATCCAGCTTGCTGTGCATTCTTGCTGTGAGCAATGTGTACTTATGGACTATGCAATATTTTATACAAAGACTAAAAGAGAGTAAGGAAAACTCAGAATCTCTAGAAAGGGGAATGGTCTATAGTAAGGTACAACAGAGGTAATACATCCTGTGGACTGAGCTGCCTGTTGGGTTGATGTCCAGTGATGAGCTCTTCAGAAGTGTTCTGTAGCATCCCCCTCACCCCTCAGTGTCCTGCAGTGGCAGCAGGAGGGGGGTGGCTGCTGCCCTGCCCTGTGTCTGGGAGGAATCCTTTGTCTCCTCAGCCTTTACTGGGAGCAGTGGTGCCAGCCTCTCTCGTGCCACTTCCATGTTGCATTTGGCAGCTGGCATTGTACAAACAAGCACAGCTTCAAAGGGAACCTGAGTGCCACAGCCTGAGCTAACAGGAAGGGGCCCTGAGGAAATCCTGCCAGGCTGTGGGTGCTGGCTGTGGGTGCTGCCTGGGGGTGCTGCCCGGGGCTGTGTGTCAGGCACTGCTGGCTGATCCACTGGCAGCTTCTTGTGGCACTGACCTGCCTGAACCTCTGAGCTTGGCAGTGCGACACAAATGTGTTAGCACAGGCTGATGGGTATTTGTCTTGTCTTTCTTTGATGCACATTTGGAGCTTCTTGCCCTCAAAAACTTTTGTCTTCTGTAGTTGGAAGACATGACCAGATTTTCATGTTTTGTAGTGACTGTGTGGAAAATGAACTTGGGTTTGGCTGTGGCAGTGACTGTGCACTCCTCAGCAATGGGATGCAGCTTGGAGAACTGCTGGCAGCAGGTGCTAACTCAGGACAGGTCCCACCCTTCCCTCTCTGGTCTGGTCCTCTCATCCTCCTCTTCTGCCACTTCTCACGTTTTTGCCAAAGGCTTTTGTGGATGGTTTTCCTCACTTGGGCCAGCAAATTCAAAGGCCCAGTACACACAGCCTTACATGTGCCTGGTGCAAGTGGCCTGTGCTCAAAGGAATGCTGGGAAAGACTGGTTTGGTTAGGAAGTCAGGTACTCCTGTAAGACTATCACAGCAGATGTAGTCATGAACCTTTTTGCTTCTCAGGCCAGCTAGAGCCTTGTGCCTGGACAGCTGTGGTTTATATGATTTATAAATTATTAAAAAACCTGCGTAACAGACCTGAGGTTAGATCTCACAGCCTGACCCCTGAAGCCCTTTCTGTGCATTCCTCTGACTGCAGGGTAGGTGCCTCTTGGCAGCAGCTCCACCTTGTGCTTGAGCAGCACCTTGGCAGTGCCTTGCACGGGTGGGGTGGGGTGGGGTGGGACGTGGCCTTGGCTGCTGCAGTGAGCACAGGCAGAGGGCACGGTGCCCACAGGGCCAGCACTGCTCTGGAGAAGGTGTAACCTCACAGTCCTGTAGTTCACGTGAAATATTCCATACCTGGGAGCAATTGTGCAAGTCTCAAAGAAAATCAGAATATTCATAGTTAAGGTGTGACTGTTGGGCTGTATTTCTGAAGTTACACAGGTACAAAACCTCAGCTGGCTTACACAGTGAGTAAAGAGTGCTACTTCTGCCACTGTAGATTGCTGAGAAGCAAAAATACTTCTGGAAAATGTTTAAGAAATTGCTTTTTTTTTTAACTTTAAAATTGCAAGTAGAATTTCAGCAAGGCTTTGTTATAGTCTTTTTTTTTTTAAAGATCAACTTTGATAACTTGTTTTGCATCACTGTAGTATTTTGTATTGTTTTTAATTAAAATTATTAAAATATTAATGAGTGTCTATATTACTACTTGGAACAGATCTACTGAAGGAGTTAATGGGGGGGAGGACAGAGTAGAGGAAACCCAAATACCTGCTTAGTGGTGACCCTGCTGCCACCCTTACAACAGTCCAGCTTTCAATTCCATATAAACTGAGAGATCCAACTCTCCACTGGTGAATACAGTTACACCAAACCAACATGCCACACACACAAAAAAGAAACACATTTCCACAAACATGTGGAGTATCAAAGGTTTTATTCAAGTAAAATAAATTAAGATCTTAGTTCAAGGTATGTGACAGGGATACATAACAATTTATTCTTAGATAAATATCTGCATGTGGTCCTAGTCACTGAGGCTCTCATTGAATAACCTGAAGTTTGTCTTCTGCTGTAGTTTTACTTTCTGTATCTTGAGATTGTTCCAAGAAAATTCCAATGCCAGTGCTTCCAAAAAGAATATAAAGAAAGGAATAAATGAAGCACAAAAATAAATACTTTGAATATTCATGGTAAATTAATATATTTAACTACCAGACTTATGAGTTATTTCCATTGTGGTGATTATCTTCATGCTGCAGTCCACAAAAGATATTGCTATACATTATGAAAAAATTGCCATTAAAACAGAATAAACCAGCATTTTCCCCTCATATTTAGCCATGCCTCAAAGGGGACAAAGCTGGAAAGTGCAGGTTGCAGCTCTGGGTTTCACACAGCTAAGAGAGGCCTGAGGAGGGGATGGTGCCTTTGTGGGGGAGAGCTCAGGTGCTGCTGGGCAGGAGGTGAAGCAGCCCTGGGTGTGAGGGCAGCTCTCCCTCCTGCCTGCCAGGGCCACAGCTGAGCACAGCCACAGAGGGGGGTGATGGTGCACAACACAGTGACCCAAACCTGCTTTAGGGATCCTGAACAGCAGGGTAGAACTTTCCCAGGTCATTGTTGGGTAAGGAAGTATTGCTACAAATCCTGAATTTGGAAGAAACTGGGTTTTTCTCCTGCCTTCTAGGAGAGTGAGCTGTGACTCCCTCCTGCATTCTGTGAGGCAAGGGGAGCAAACCTCACTTACAGGGCAGGTGAATTAAGGCTCAGCAGTGTTGAGACAGGAAAATGAAAGCAGAGTTGAAGTCTATTATGCTAATAAATCCCTTCAGACCTTCAGGTCACTTTTGTTTAACCACAGTTCATGCTTCAACTCTCAGGATGACAAACCCCAGCTCAGTGCCTGGTTGCTGATTTTCACCAGCCATGTTTTCCCAGGGAATGAGTCAGACTAATTGAAATGCCCCTAATTTTGTGCCTTCATTGCTTCCTCTAAATCATCCACCACTTGCTGCAGCTTCTGTAGGCTGGGCTGGACATTCTCCTCCATCCACTCCTCTATAGCACACTTGTGGAAAACTTGCTCCATGGCTGCTTGGAGGTCTTGCACCACAGCATTCCACTTGGAGAGCAGACTGAGCAGAAATGAGAAGGAAGAAACAATGACATTTGCAGGTGAGCTCTGCCTCAAGGGAGGGTTGGCTTACTAGCTTTGGAAGGGATTACTGTCCTTAAAATGACTTGACAGGAAAAGCAGCATCTATTACCAGAGCCCAAAGGACTTGATTTTGTTCAAATGGCAAAAGGTTGATGCTGTTTCTGTTTAAGTTCCATTAATCTTTGCACTTTTCTCATGCAAAGACTTTTAAAGTATCAAAATGTGAGCTCAAAAAACACTATACACATTTTAAGTGTAAGTGAAACCCACTGTGAGACTTGTTGGAATTTAATTCTGGGTTTTATCAGGAAGAGTAGATGCAGTTGGATACTCACCTTATCACAGCAGAAAAAAAAAAAGTATAAATTAACCTTTTAGCATGAATTGGCAAAATGTCTGGGACAAATTCTGACAAGCACATGGTGACAGGGAACAGGGGGAAGGGCCTGGCTTTATTCCAGGCCCTGCCTGGAATGTGGCCCAGAGTGAGCTCCTACATCCAAGGCCAAACACTGCTGGAAGGTGCAGCAGGGCTGTACAGGAGCCACAAGAGAGGTTTTTGGAGACCAATTTTGTACTTGTACTCAATTTATTCAACAGAAGGCAGGCAAAGATAAAATCAGAATCATAGAATGGTTTGGATTGGAAGGGAACTTTGAAGATTATCCAGTTCCAGCCCAAACATGTTTACAAACATTATGGATGCTTTGTCTGATTCCCACTGATGCTTCTGAGATAATTATAGAAGGAGGTAAGGACTCAACTCCCTGTTACTTGAGTGCCCAGAATATGTCAGATTTATTTCCCCTGTAATGCAAACCAAGAGTTGTTACCTGACTGCATCTGGCTGGAAGTGGTACATGATGATAGGATGAATAATCTTCCTTTTCCTGTGGTAGGGGCTGAACCAGCCTGTGACATACCTGAAAATGGGTTAGTGGGAGCAGTGAGGGAACAGCAGCAGTGTGTCTGTCACTGACAGAGAGGTGGGGAAGGCTTTAGCTGAACTTCTGCACAGAGGTGATGCTTGAAGAGTAAAGTTATTTAAGGTTATGTATCTTTGGAACATGGCAGATGATCACCTGATCATCTAAAGCAAGGTCATTTAATTTTTTTGTATCTGCACCATGCAAAATTTTCCTTTTAACTTTAAATAGCAGTAAAATGTAATTAAGGAAAGAACTAGATGCTTGAAATAAGGCAGCACACAGTATTTAGGAATTCTGCTGAAATATTTTAAATTTTCATCAAAATATGTTCTGCTGAGGTGTCAGTGATGCCTGAAATGCAGAGCTTGATTTTTAAATCACTTTGCTGGAGCTGTGCCCCACTTTGATCCAGCTCCAGCACTCCTGCAGCCAGGCAGAGTCAACAGAATCCTCATTACCTGTTCCTTTCCAGAAGTTCATCCACAGATGACTTGAGGTAGAAGCTAACTTGGGTCACCAGTGTGAGGATGCTGCTCCCAGGAAAGGTCCCCAGACTTGTGCTGTCCAAAGAGGATCTGTTAGTTTCTGAATTACCATGCTATGAGAAGCACCAGAATTCTGCAGCTGGAATTTTACCTCATAAAAGTATCAATTTCCAGGTTAGGCATTCCCAGGAGCTTTTCCACATTTTCTTTAACCTTTGCAGAATAGCCACCTGGCAGAAGACAGTGGAAATGAGTGAAGGAGCCTAAGGCACTAAATTGTTCATCCAAGAGGGGTTTTTCTGGAGTATTCTGCACTGGCTTAGTAGTTCCCCCAAGGAGATTTTATTTAAAGGTAAAATGGAAATAGAAGAAGAAAAAACACTCGTGGGTGGGAGGAGGAGCACATTGTCTTTCCCACAGCTGTCTTGTGCAAGGTAAAGCACTTCCTAGCTCTGAGCATTCTGTTCAGGGTGCTGAATATTTCTAGTGCCTTAATTAAAAAGCAACAGGTTGTGGGATTTTATTTTGAAAATAAGAAATGCAGCAAGAGAAAAATTCTGTTGGCAACTGCCTGTAAAGAAACCAGAAACTACAGGAAGTATTCTACCAGTGTCCTTCCTAGATCCATTTTCAGAAAATTGGTTAGTTAAAACAACTTTGACACATGAGCACGTTCTAAATCTAAACTGAATTAGTCTCATTATAAATCACTATTGTTTCAAATCAGTTTCAAACCCAATTCTGCTTCTTAAATTATTTTTTTAATATAAGCATGAAGCTTTTGACCATTTGTGTGTTAGACCACAGTAACTGTTGAGTATACAATGGCTATTCTTAAATACTTAGGTCAGGACACTTCTCTGCTCCCAAACTGCAATTTGTACTTTACTGTTCATAATTCAGAGCATGATCAGATAATCAAACCATCTCAAAATACAAGAAGCCTGTGCCAACCTTAGGGCAAGGTCACCTCACTGCTGTGCTAGGCATTAGCTGAGAGGGAATAAAGTTGTCATTGTACCATTCTTTAGTGCCTGCAGACACACAGCCAGTGATGGAATTGCCACAGGGAACAGCTCACACAAAACAGAGAAGTGATCATACCTACGTGAGAGAACATCCATTAATTACACATTTTACTGTTAGAACATACTAAATAAGTGGGAAGATTTAATATTTCAAAGAGCTTTAGAAACATCAGTTTCTGTTTCAGAGAAGGGACCACCTATCTGAAATGTAAAGTATTCCTGTTTTACTAATAAGAACACATACAAACCAAATTCCCTTCTCAAGGCAAATTAGGGTCAGAAATTGAAATTCAGCTCTCTGGTACTCCCTTAGAGCTCCTGACTTGCATAAAAATGCTTTACTCCTTCATTACATTACCAAGCTCTTCTCTCTTATGCAATTTCATTGCATTTGAATTCACACCAGACATTCAGATATGCACACCATGCATGAACTGCCCTGTCTATGAGCAATTCAGGGTGGCACCAAATCCATTCCAACCTTGAATCCCACTCTGCTGGGGTGGTGTCCCCAGAGGCACAGCTGCTGCTGAGCTCTGCAGTGCAGCTCACTGAGCTCTGCAATGCTCCACAAATTTTAGCAGTGGTTCGGCAGGGACTGACAGGAACCGCTGCAGCGTTGCAAAGCTCCTGTCTAAACCCCCAGCTTCCCTGTACCTCTTCGGGAGTTTCTGGGTGGAATTTTACTTCCAGGGGATCCTTGGCAGGAGGTTCAGGAGGTTGGGGCTGCTCCTCACCTCTGCCAGCCGGTCAGCGCGATACCTTCGAGGGCAGCGGCAGGGCTCCTGCTGGCCACCTGCAGCCACTGCAGCTGGTTCTGCACGTGGTGCTCAATGAGCGGCAGCGCCTGGCTCACTCCCGTGGCTCCTTTAAAGGCACTTGCGAACCACACCTTGGGGAAGCCGCACCTCCGGTACTTCTCTATGAGCTGCACTGCGGTGAGACACAAAGGGACGCTCACAGGATGGGCTTTCTCCGTTTTCAGCCCAACAATGCTGCAGTGAAGGGGAACACAGGTCCATTTCCAACAGGCTGCTGAGCCTTGTCCTGTCAGGCTCTGAGCAGCAGCAAGGATGGGAGATTTGTCACCCTCTCTGAGCAGCCTTTTGAGTGACTGCCCCCTATTTTCATGTGCCAGTTACTGTATTCCACTCCCTTGTATTGCTACCATGCTAAGAGCTGTGAGCACGTAACAAGCAGCATGCACAACACCTGACAGCTGGTTCTTCTTGCAACAAAGAAATATTTGCATGCATGTTAGATGCATGACTGGAGCCTTTAGGAGTTTCCCTTTGAATTCTATAGATGGATGAAGCCTTGAAGCTCCTTTTGCAAAGCTGTTCAATCTGGAGCTATCTGCTCCTACTGCTGTTAATGCAAGGAGAGTTGATGTAACAGTGCAGTGAAGAACCTCTGAACCTCCTATCAGTGATTCCACAGCTTTGCTGGAAAGAATTAAGCAGCAGACAATGCAAGTCATTCATAAGAGAAATGTAAATAGAAAAAGAAAATAGATAATAACAAGTACTATGTGAAATCAAACAAGGGCTGTCTTTATGCTATTAAAGCAATAAAAAAATTTAACAAACCCAGAATGTTTTGGTGTCCAACTAAGGCATGTTTGAATGATACAATTTTGCTTTGGCTGTTCTGCTTCTACACAGCTGAGCAGAGAAGCACAAACCTTTGCCCTCCACGTCGATGTCGGCTGCATAGTCCCAGATCATGGGCTGCACCAGCTGTGGGAGCCCCGACCCTGAAAGGAACAGAGCTCTTGTAAGTAAGGGAAAGCAGCCAGTTAACAGTGAGAACTCAGGACAGGTCACTGGTGCAGTAGCACATGAGGAGAACTATGGCTTGTCACTTACAGCTCAAGTGCCCCATGGCACTTTCAGCCTGGCCAGCACTGGGCACATGCCAGTGGCCACTAAGTCCTCAGGCACTGACAAACCACTAACGTGGAGCAGCAGTGACAATTTAGCAGAGATCCCATTCCCCCCAAGCCCATGTCATTCTCAGTCCCCTGCCCTGTGTACCTGCAGGGTTGAACTGGCAGAGCTGCAAGCTGTACACACAAGATTTAAGCTAAATTCAAATGGAACATTCACCTTTCACTCAGAGAGTGCCTGGGCTGTGATTGCACAGAACACAGCTTTTCAAGATGCCTTTGAAGTACAAGTAAAAATACAAGTTTAGCTTTAAATCCTTTTATAATCCACTCCCTGACTAGTTTTAAACATGTGAAACTGAACCCTAGAGAAACTGCAGTAAATTGTGCAGAAATTCAGTATTTTAACTCCATCGCATTTTAATTTGTTTAGTCTGTTATTGTGGCAGTAGGGTGCACTTAGATGCTGTAACTGCTCTTGTGGAAACTCCATGGCTCCCATCTGCATTTTTGGGGATGACTTCCCACTATCAAAGCCATGAACAGGTCAATCACTGCTGGATGAGCTGTACAGCTCTTCCTGGTACAGTCTGTTTAGGAGCAGACATGTACAGCAGCTCTGAAAATGCTGGAACTCCATCTATGCTCAGACTAAAATTTTAGCAGTGGTTTCATATTTCTCAACAGACAAGACTTGTGATAGCAAGGTCTTGGAGCTATCCCACAATTCAGTATCAAAGGCCTCATGATGTGCACCATAATCACAAAGATGCTCACAGGGCTGCAGCTTCTCTGTGAGAGTTTGCACCACTGGGACCAGGCACTGCAAAGAGCAACAACGAACATTACAAGGTGGTGAGAGGCACAGAGGTTTAGACTTGGACCACAGTTGTTAACAGGTTGTTGTTTCAATGTGTAAAGAAAGTAGAATTGATGGCAACCACTGCAGGATGAGCGTTTTGTTTGTGACTGTGATGGAAAAGTCAAGTGTACGTCTTCAGACTGGCCCACACTCACACAGGAACTCTATGACAGCTGAGATCATATCCCAACTCTTGTCAGATTTGTTGTTTTCATCAGATTCAGCTGCCAACCAATCTGTTTGAAGTGGCTGTGCAAACTTGCCTCAGCCCACTGCTGCTCACACACCTGCCAGTGCTTCCTCACTCATCCCTCTGAGCATGTCATCCCACACGATGGGTGTCACCCTGGGGTAGCACGAGGCCAAACAGCTGGCAACTGCTTTTATGTGGGACAAGCACAGCTTCTCTGCAGTGTTGTCTTGCTGCTGCAGCCACTGCTTTGACTCCTCTCCTTCACCAAGGTAATAGACCTGAAACATCAAGCAAATAATCCTGACTTCTTGTATAGAAACAGAGAAAGGGAGTTAAGACAATATTCAAAGCCTTTTGCCTGGATGTCACACACTGAGTGTGACAAAAGCACCTCTCAGTGCTGAAGACACTGCAAGCATTTCTATCAGTCTGCAGGAGACTGTGGCCATGACCACAAGCATCACTTAAGGAAATTTTCCTACAGAAACTGAAATATCCACCTGCTGTATTTGCCTTTGGAAGGTTTGTCCTTGGAAGTAGCTCTCACCACGTTTATTCAAATCTAGCAATCCATCAGGACCTGAGTTATGTAGAATGAGGTTCCTGTCTCAAGGAAGATCATCTGTATGTGAGTCTAGAAGTGACTTGGGGACATGTCCAAGGGTGGCCCAGCATACTTTGTCCTATGCAGAGAGTGAACTGAGGCCTGTTAAGCTGCATATGCTTTAAATTTTGCTGCTTTAGAGCAGGTTTTATCTAAAACATGTTTACGCTACATAAAGAGTATTTGGTTTTATAAAACCTGCAGCTCCCTGTCTAACCTTACCTCCAATTTCCACACAACAGGATACAAAATGCTAAATTAATACCAGTACAGTTATGTGATCACAATGAATTCCAGGAATCTGTGTGCCAGCAGGATGGTTTTAAGAAATTATGAGCAATGAGAAAAATCAAGTTTCTCTTTCAAGGAGTCAAACTATCAAGATAAAACCCCCAACACTTCCCACCACAAAAGGGCTTCCTTTGAGTAACTTGGCCAGAACCATGAGCCAACATCTTACCTCAAACTCACAGGATTCTTAATGAACAGCTCCAACTGATATCTCACTTTAAATGCTCCTCTGATCTAAACCCAAATGCTGAGTTATGCTTTCAATACTTTGATATTACACTCATCTCTATAGAAATGACATCCTGTACTACTGGAATTATTTATTGTCAAAAAGGCTTTTCTACACTGGAATAATTTATTGTCAAAAACACGTTTCTACCCTGGCTTGAGTGGTGTTTTCTATCCCTCAAACCTCACCCAAACATGGCCTGGGCAGCACTAAAATGCTGAAGCCTCAGCCCTTACTATCATTCATCAAAAGAAAATGAAGATTCCTGGCTCAAGAGAAGTCTCACCTCATCACATCCGATGTGAAACCACTGCAAGTCTTCGTGCAGGGCCATGACCTGGTCAATCATGGCCTTGACCAGTGCCAGGGACTCCTCCTTGTGCGGGTTCAGGGCGTTGGGCAGCGCCTTCACCTCCCGGAGATGGGCAAACTCCCTGTGCTTCAGCACAAACTGCAAGGGAAAGGGCAGCTCAGGAGCATCTCCTGTCACCAGGGCTCTGAGAGCAGGTCCTGCTAAACCCAGGGTCTGCCTGTGAGTGAGCCCCAGGGACAGCACGGGGGGCACAGCCGCTGCTCCACGGTGCTGGGAGGTCTCTCACCAGGAAGCACCTCACAGGGTGGGTGAAGGACGGGGAGGTCACTGCAGTGTGACCCTGATGTCAAATCCTGCACCTGGGCAGAGCTGGATAACCAGAGCACTGGGACTTTGATGGGAAATTTCCCAACACAGAATCACAGAATGGGTCAGGTTGGAAGGGAGCACAGTGGCTTATCTGGTCCAACTTCCCTGCTCCAGCAGGGTCATCCCAGAGCACATGGCACAGGATGGTGTCCAGATGGCTCTGGAATATCCCTAGCGAAGGAGACTCCACACCCTCCCTGGACAACCTGTTCCAGTACTTGGTCACTGCACAGGAAAATTCTTACATTTGGGTGGAACTTCCTGGTATCAATCTCTGCCCAGAGCTGGACACAGTGCTGCAGCTGAGGTCTTGCCAGGGCTGAGCAGAGGGGCAGCATCACCCCCTGAGCTGCTGGCCGTGCTCTTCCCAACGCCCCCGGGATCCCGCGGGCCCTGCTGGCCCGGCGCAGCCCGCTCACCTCCATGTGCCCGAAGCTCTGCACCAGCGGCACCACGTCCAGGCCCTGCGCCCGCGCCCGGCTCAGCAGCGCCCGGAGCTCGGCGGGGCTGCGGGACAGCGACACATCAGCGCCCGCAGGCACGGCCCGGGGCAGCCCTGGGCGCCCAGGGGGACCCGCGGCTGCCCGGCACTACCTGTAGGCGTGGGGTGCCCGCAGCAGCTCCAGGGGCCCCGCATACGGGAAGGTGTCCTCGTACTCCAGCAGCAGCCCGGTGGCACCCAGGGTGCGGAGCAGCGGCAGCACCTGCGGGACGGAGGGGACAGCGGGGGTGCAGCCGGGCTATGACGAGTCCCACACCCTGTCCCCGTGTCACCGGCAGCAGGCACATCCCTCACCTGCACAGGTACATCCCCTACCTGGGCCAAGCACATCCAGTACCTGAGCCAGATACATCCACCACCCGAGCCAGCTTCCCCCCTCACCGATGCCAGATACATCCCTTATACGGCCCAGATACATCTCTCACCTACACCGAGTACATCCCTCACCCACTCCAGGTACATCCCTACCCGCTCCGGGCACATCCCTCATCTGCCCCGGGCACATCCCTCACCTGAGCCTGGTTCATCCCTCTCCTGCCCCAGACACACTCCTCACCTGAGCTCGGTTCATCCCTCATCAGCTCCAGGCACATCCCTCCCCTGAGCCCGGTTCACCCCTCACCTGCCCCAGGCACACTCCTCACCTGAGCCCAGTTCACCCCTCCCCTGAGCCCGGTTCATCCCTCCCCTGCCCCAGACACGCTCCTCCCCTGAGCCCGGTTCACCCCTCACCTGCTCCAGGTACGGCGCGCGCGGCGCGGCGCCCTTCAAGTCCAGGTGCACCAGGCGCCGCCGCATGCTCTGGCCTCGATTGCTTTGGCCTGCCGCTGCTGCGCCCCGGCACACACCGCCCGGCCGCGTCCCGCTGCCCCGGCCCC
>VZRZ01002844.1:224005-257741 GCA_013398175.1 Climacteris rufus
GGTACCGGTGCGGGGCCCTGGCCGGCACCTCCCGCGCGCTGGCCCGCGGACGGCGGTGCTCAGGCCCGGGGGAGCTCTGGGGGCGAGGCGGGCGCGCAGCAGCGGGAGGGAGCCGCGTGTGTCCGTAAGGGGTGTGTGGTGCTCGCAACCGGGGCGGGCTACGGGCCCGGGCTCCCCGGGATCGGTCGGGCGGGCCCTCCCCGCTCGGAGCGCGCCTCGCTCACGGGCCCCGTGCCCTGCTCCCTCCGCAGCGCCAGGAAGGGCCGGTTCCAGCAGGAGCCGCGGGGACGGGGGCTGAAGGCAGCGATCCTCCTGCTCCTGCTCCTCTCCGCCGCTGCCGCCGGCTGCCTCGTGGTCTGGAGCCGCCTGCGTGCCGGGGCTGGGATCCCCTGGGCTGGCATCGCCGAGGATGGGGTCACCGAGGTGCTGGCACATCGCAGCGAACACCTGCCGGACAAGTTCGTGGAGATCCCCTGCTCCGAGGACTACGACAGCCACAAACGATTTGAAGGTAACCGGCCGGGGATGCCGAAGCGGGATGGGGGTGTTCAGAGGGCGATAACAGCCTGGCCGCTACTTGGGCCTGTGAACCAAACTTGGGCTGTGAAACCCTCATGTTTCCAGAAACTTCTGGTCGCTGTCTCTTGCCTAAACACCAAACGTTCATGTCTCTTTTGGTCCAGCCCAAAAGTTGATTCTGAGAGGTTTTTCTGTCATTCATACATAAGTTTCTTCTGAAAGTGTTTTGCTTGTGCTCTATGAAGTAAACCTTTTGCTAGGTCTGTTTCTAGTGTCTTTTTATTACTTGTAATTACTGTATTACTTTACTACTGTACTAATTACTGTATTACTATATTCATTACTGTAATAGGCTTGTGAGACAGTTTGTTGCTGGTCAGTACCATACAGGAATAGAGCTGATTTAGGACACTGTCTGTGCCACGACCATGTGGTCATTGCCCAAGTGCCAGCTTCTGGGGCTGCCTGCAAAGCACTTGTCTGTCTTTATGTCTTTCAGCTGAGCCTGTTTGCTGTCAAATTGGTTTCTGTTCCCCCTGGCACTTATTTCTTTGGAGTGTTGATGTTGGTTCTTGAAGAGACACAGAAGATTTCAGTCTTCTCTGATAAAGAGCAGGGAGAGTCTAACTTGCAGCTTCCAAAGATGAGCAATGCTGATGTTCTCTTTCAGATTTGCAGAGTGTATTGTGAGGAACATTTTTAGCTGATACAGCTGCCAGAGAGCAGCTCTGCTTTTGTTTTGTGTCAGTGTGTCCAGCTGTGTGTTCACTGATGAGCTATTGAATCTAAAAAGGAAATAATACTTCTGAGTTAGTTTTTAACCAAATTGGTGGTTGTATCTGGTTCATGATGTGGCTGAGCAAACCCTTGCTGACACAAAGCTGGACGCTGGAAGAAGCTGCCTGGAGCTGGGGAAAACAAGGGGAACAAAGAGCTGGAAAAGGCTCAGGGAGAAGCACATCTCAGTATTCCAGTACTCAAAGAGGAGCTACAAAGAGGCCAGAAGCTCTCCCTTTGTGAGGAGCCACACGGAGAAGACAAGGCACAGTGGGTAGAGGTTGTATTGGCAAAGTTTCATCTTGATGTAAGAAGGAAATTTTTACGGAGAGAATGGACAGTCACTGGAGCAGCCTCCCCAGGGATGCAGTGGAGTCCCTGTGGCTGGAGGTTTTCAGGGTGTGACTGAGCACTGTGCTAGGGAACCTCATCCAGGCTCCCTTGACCACAAAAGGCTGGACCAGATGGTCTTTTGAGGTCCCTTCCACCTCAAGATGTTCTGTGATTCTTCAGTTTTTAACTTTCTTCCAGTGCCAGTTCTGATAGAAGGTATTTGCCAAACTGCAGCCTCCGGTGCCCTTCAGGTGGCTGATCCTGGTGCTGTTGGTCAAAAAAACTTGTAACATAAACTAAAAATTTATATGTAGTCTGAGGTCAGATAGTTTTTCCTCAGTGCCGCTCCTGTAGCATCTTTTTTGGAGGATTCATTCCTGATGTTGTTTAGGCCAAGAAAATGGATGTCAGGAAGCTACCAACAAGAAAACTGTCTCGATAAGGTAATTTTTTTTTTGACAGAGCACACGAAAACACATGTTCTGTGATAACTTTTCATAATTACTATAAGGGGAAACTGCTGCATTTGCATAGTGCAAGGTCAGAGAAAACTGCACCTGGTGATTTGGTTATGTCTGACCTGAGGCTAAAAGTCTCTGGAATCTGCCACTGGGGGTTTTGCTTACCAAAAGAAACCCCCCAAACCGACAAAACCTTATTTTTCCCTTCCCTGGTTTGCAGGAGCAATTTTTTGAGCTGTGTACTTGTAGCCTTGGCCATCCCACCAGTTACTCTTTTCACTGCAAGGAAGGCAGGAACTTCAGGGAAGGCAGGAAGTGCAAGGATATCTCTCCAGGAAGAGGAATGAATCTGTTCTTTATTTTGGGGGGTGCAAGGGGTGCAGCAGCAAGCGCTGACTGCGGGGTGAGGTGTCACCTCCTGGCTTTGTGTAAGGTCGAGTCACTTGTTGGCATCAGCCCTGGAGGGACAAGGGGAGGCATTTCTGGCATTTGTGTTCTGCTTTCCTTTATTTGGGGTTTTAGCAGGCCTTGTTACTGCGCTTTCCCAACATGGGTGGTGGTAGAAGCGCCGTGAGCAGCTGTTAATTGGTTAATTGAAGGCGAGCTGCCATAATGAGCTCTGCTCGGGGCTTTTCCCCACGCGAGGGTGGTGCTGAGCTGCGGAGCTTTGTGTCCCCACAGCCGAGACAGGCAGAAAATGCAGATTATGGTCCTTGCCCAGCTGGATCAGCCTGGCAGCTTTAGTCACTTTGGGCAGGTTTCTGCCACTCGAGCTTTTCTCTGAGCCTTTGCTGTGGCTCGGCACCCGCAGCTGCGGGCTCTGTGGCAGGAGCAGGCACATTCCTGTCACCACCCGGTGGCTGGGAAGTTTCCACAGCTAAAATGAGCTTTTTGTTTATGCACCTGCCCCTGCTTCCAGGTGAACTGGTGCAAGTGAGCTTCCAGTTTGCTTCAAGTGGTTTGGTAGCTGGTGTCAGGGTGGGTTTTATTTCCAAAGCACTGCCTGCCTGTAAATGTGCTTCATACAAAATAAAATTTGCTATTTTGCAGAGGCTAAGCACTTAACTTATTATATTTGCAGAAGGTAGGGTGTTCTGTGAGCACAGTCTCATCTGCATTCTAAACTCTGTGGCCAGATCTTGGCCATTTCTGCTGGCTTGGGACATGGTTAACTACTTAAATCTACCGTGGTTACTGTGTGTGATGAAATCTTATTTCTTATGTGTGTTGACATTGTGTCAGTGCACAGAGCATCCCTGGTCCCTGCCCAGGAGGCAGAGTTAAGATACTTTTCCAGAGACAAGATCAGGGGCTGTGGAAAGCAGAGAAGCCTGTGAGGAAGGTGGATGGAAGGGTCAAACACACACTGCTGTGGGGATGGCAGCCAGTAAATCTTTGCCTGCTCTTGTCCAGCTTTGAGGTGGATTGTTCCCTGCCCAGGGCAGAGTTTGGAACAAGATGATCTCTAAAGTTCTTCCAACCAAACCATTCTATGATCCTGTGCATCAGGGGAGCATTTTGATGGGGCTTTTTTCTCTGTGAATGATGTGTGTCTCAGCAGTGTGTGGCCAAACACCACCAAGCAGGACACAAAGCTGCACGTGGGCCCCTGTGTTGTGTTCTGCTTTCTCTGCTGAACAGGAGAAGGAGCCAGGGCCAGTATTTGTGTTTTTATGTGTTTTGGTATGTTACTCTTTTATCTTGTTAGAAAAAATTATATCTTTGATATCCAAAGCTGATGGTACCTTATTAGATAAGGGGATGGGTTTGTTTGTCTACTGGGCACGAATTTGTGGAAGCTGTTGGGTTCTTGTAATACTGATCTGAATTTCTCCTGAGTGCAGATTCTCCAGGTATGTTTTTACACTTCATTGCTCCCATGTGCCATGGTCTCTGAGACAAAGAGGACACCCTTCTTACTGCTGAAATTGTTTTCAAACAGACTGTTCTGCTTTTTCCTTAGCACTCACCCACTGTTTGTGCCTTGCTGTTGGTACCTGACTGACTTGATGCTGGACTATATTTTTCTGTTGTTTGTTTTTTTAATCTCTGTGGAAAAGGGAGATGCTGTTGCCTTCAGAACACCTCCAGCTTCCAGTTCTGTCTTTGCCACTTCTTAGTCAGAGACCCCAGACAAGTAACAATTGTCTGAGGTAACCCTGTAGTTTTGCCAAGTCTGGACTCTGCAGCACCAGCCTTTCCAAAAGGATAAGAGCTGTGCTGATGTTTGCAGCTTGAAGTGGAACAAATCTCTTCTGAAATCAGAAACCTTTGCAGAATGTTGTAGAAAGGAGACTCTCAATAGCCAGGTTTGTTCTGGAGTATTGAATTTCTCCTTTGAGTTTACTCCTTCCTAGCTCTTTTCTACTTGATCGTCAGCTTTCTCTTGCAGCCCACCCAAGGCAGAGCTGGGGTGTATCCAGTAGAATGAAAGGGAAATGCTTACAAAATTCCTGGCAAAACTTCTCTTCCTGTCAGCCTGGTCATTGTTATTGGTTGCTTTTGATCAGAGCAGACTGATGCTTTTGTCCTCCATGGATGAACTGATTGATTTCTTTCCAGGAATTTTGTATCCTGAGGAATAAATAATCCTTGAAGTGACACAGTTCAGCAGCACTGAGTGTATGGGCAGGTGGCAGAGAAAAGACTCATCCCATCTTTCCTGTGGATTTTTACACCTGTCTGTGGATCTTCCCCAGCAAAGTGCCACTTGTAACATCCCAAGGTCTCTCGTGGCTCAGAACTGATCTTATTTCTTCCTCTTGCCTGAAGACTGTTGTCAACCAGACTTACAAGAACTTTCATATACTCTTCACCTGGAACTCTTATTGCTGATTTTATTCCCAGGAGCTTTTAAAATGTAATGTTAGATCTCTTAGCAATGAATTTTAAGAGAGCTTTTTTATCTTAAATGTCCAAGCTGTGTGCTTTGAGACACCTTTGTGCAAAGTCTCATCTAAAAACCTGCCCTTCAGGTGCTGAAGTGGTTTGAATGGTTTTTTTTTCTTCCTCTTTGTGTTCCAGGGTGCACTCCTAGGAAGTGTGGAAGAGGTGTGACTGATGCTGTCATCACCAGGGAAGAAGCTGAAAGAATTCGTAGGTAATTTTTCTTTTAGCTCTGACTTTTAGAAGCACTGACTTTAATGACACTGCCAGTGTGAGGTACAGCACAAAGCCAGGATGGGTTAAACTGGTTAAAACACTACATTTTTGTTATTAAAGCCATTTTCCATTTTTACTGTAGTGTGGGCAGTTCTTTCACACAGAGTCTGCCTGGCTCTGAGGGGCATGAACAATTCACAGAAAGAAAGGAAAATGAATTAAATATTTTTTAAAGGATTTTCACTTGGCCTCCATTTGGCCTTTAAAAGCAGAACAAAACAATGTAAGCCTGATTGCAGCTGAGTCTGTGGGTAACCACGAGCTGGTGCTGACTCTGTAGCCCTCTGTGAACACCAAGTGGGGAGTTTTAATCAAGTAGTAGAGGACACTGTCAGATTGTGCAGTTAGAGAAGTTATCAGCCTCTCTGAGTGTGATTTGCACTGGATAATCATGTAAATGGGATGCCAGGAGTGCTGGAGGTGCTGTGCAGCTCTTGAGCTCATTGTTCTCTGTGATTCAGATTCTCTTGGGCTCCTGAGTGTGGCACAGCTTCTCTGCATTGTACACATTGATATGTGCTGCCCCCAAGAACAAAGATCTGGGGGGTTTTATGTTTAACCTTAACTGTATTTGAAAGACAACATTTTTAGGGTATTTTGGGGATTTCTGGAAGGGAGCTGCAAGCTCAGAAATGTTCTGCAACACAAATATTTTATCGTCATGACAGGCTGTAAAGTTCAGTTTCCAATAAATGGGAGTTTCTGTTAACTCAGTTGGGTTCTATCTGATGCATCAAATTCCACTTACTGAGGAGTTAGTGTTGTAAATAAGGACATTAAAGGACAAAGCAATCAGACTTCAGTTCTCATCTGAGATTGTTGTTTTGCCTGCAGAATAGCAGAGAGGGGACTGTCCTTGGGAGGATCTGATGGAGGGGTGAGCAGTGTCCTGTTATTTTCTACATTCTTTTACTGCCAAGGCAAGATTATAAATGCATTTTTTGGGGTTGAGGTGAGGTGATGGAGAATTTTTCCTTCCGTTCAGACTCGGAGAAAAATTTATTTGGAAAGTTATCTCCCATTAATAATTCTGCTAGCAGTGTAACTCCTGCAATACAGTTGCCATTTCCTTGTTCTCAATTTAGTTATTTCTAGCACCTCTCTTGAACTGCTTTTGTCCCCATCTGGAAACAGTTGCTATAGCAGAACTGCAAAAGTTGGACTTTAAAAAATAAATTACAGTAGTTCATAGCATCATGCAAAGATTGGTTTTGTGTAGTGACAAACAAGCCATGTAATGTCTTAAGTAGACCTGGGAATAATATTCTTTAAAATGAAAGCAATCCCACTTTTCTTTAACAAGCACATTTATTTTTTATTTCTTTCCCCCATCTTTGTTCTCAGAAAGTGTTTGTGTATGAACAGAAAGTGTTTCTTGAGTATTTTTAAACACAGCTGCTTCTTTAGGCCTGTGCTGAATTAGGGCATATATTAGCAAAAAAAGAAAAGGGTTTCAGTGGAAAAATATAAGACTTTATTGTCCTTGTGATTGCTGAGGAAGACCTGCAAAAAATATAAACCAAGAAACTTCAGCAGTGCTGCCCATCTCAGACAATGTGTTTAAAAGATTTAACATTCTGTGTTCAGTTCTGTTGGGATCCCTTGGATTTTTTTTTCAGTTCTGTGGTTGCATAATTTGCCATTTTGTCTGGATTGCTCTGCCCTCTGGGAGCCCCAGTTTGGCTCCTGTCATTGGGGCTGCCCCTTGGGTTAACTCTCCTCTTCTTTTGGGACCTGTGTGTGCTTTTTCATTGCACTCCCACAAAGAGGGATTAGAAGGGCAAGGTACAACACAGACAGCTTGGGTTTGGGCCACAGAAAGCTGTTGTCCAGCTGGGGGTCAGGGAACTGGGGAAACTGAGGCAGGGATATCTTGGAAGAGATGAGAGGGGGAGGTAAACTTGCTGCCCAAAGCAGCAGGGGTGCTGAGCTGGCTGAGCTGGACAACAAGCCAGAGTGACAGACAAATATAAATCCATCATCTCTGTCATTTTGGAAGCATCACTGTGCCTTTTTTTTACAGGGGAGGGCATTGAGGGAGAGGGGGAGATGATTCTCTGACTGCAATGAAAAATCTGTTAAGAATCTGCTGTCCATGGAGAGGTCTGGGCTCTGAGCCAAGGCTTCTCACATGTGTCATCATCTGGAAATGTGAGGAAGGTCTTGTGTGCTCTTAATCCTTAGGGGAAGGTACAAGAAGAAAGTGTGATGTATTCAGGCCTTACCCAAAATAGTGGATAAAAACTGAAAGATGTTAAAAACGAGCTGACCAGTGTTTCTGTGAAATCATAAAATCATTGACTGGATCACAGAATGGTTTGGGTTGGAAGGGACCTTGGAAGGGTCATCTCATCCCACTCCTGCCATGGGCAGGGACACCTTCCACTGTCCCAGTTTGCTCCAAGCCCCATCCAACCTGGCCTTGAACACTTCCAGGGATCCAGGGGCAGCCACAGCTTCTCTGGGCACCCTGTGCCAGGGCCTCCCCACCCTCCCAGGGAAGAATCATCTTCAGGAGAAGCCTTTAAATACAGTCTCTTTACCTGGTTTCCTTTATACCTCTTTCTCCTCTCCTGCCATTTTCCTCTCATATTCCTGGTGTTGTGGAGTGAATCTTCTCCTGGTGGTGCTGTCCTGGCTCTCAGGTACCATTAGATCCTGCTGGATGTGTGCTCATGGGCTTTAGATGAAACTCTTTCTCCATTTGAGCCTTTCATCTTTTGCAGTCTCTTACCCACAGAACACACAGGATGTGTCAAGCCTTACTTCATCCAGCTATGTCTGTGTGCTCTCAACCTTCAAGGTCTGGAGTAGGTCTGGCTTTAAATTTCTTTGCCTTTAAAGTGTTTGGATAATTCTGTCCAATTATGTCTGAAGACTTAATTTTTCCTTTAAAATACCTGAAATAAGTTCTTGTTGCTGTTTAATTATTTTTTTATTCTTTCTTTAGCCACTTAGTTCCTTCTACTGTTTGAAATAAAACTTGTACAGGTTTCTACTGAGGTGCAGACTGCAGTTTCATTCCTTCAGATGTCCTCCTAACCTCTTCTTAAACAACAAGTCTGGGTTGTTTTTGCCTTGTCATACTTGTTGTGTTTTGAATTCAGACGTGGATTTGTGTCTGTGTGTCTGGATATAACTTATTAATTTAAAGATCTAAACTTGCAGTTTGTGACTTTGTCAGTTCTCTCTTCCCTTTGTTTGCTGCCCTTCCCTGGAGTACTGAAGCATAGCACAAAAACTTGTTTCCCATTTCACCTTTTTATGTTGAGAAAATCCTGACAAACATTTGAATTATTGAGGCCTCCCAGGAGTCATGGCCCATTTGTCATGCTGAGCTTTCTTATTTTCCTTTGTAATTTTTCCTGAGTTTATATTTATTTATGCAGACACACAGAGTTAGGCTGGAGGGGCCATGGTAATCTTCTGGTCTAATTTCCAACAGACTCCAAACAGGATTATCTTCTCCACCAGCAAGTTACTTTCCCTTACATCTGTCTCTGTAAAGTTGTTTTATACTCTGTTCCTTATTCACAGGATGGGAATTGCTTTAGTTGTCTTGATGTTTGCCTCAGCTTAGGGTTTTTCTTCTCCTTCTATGTATAGATAATGACATTTCCCTTCTCACCCTTCCATGATTTTATAATTCTCCCCTACCTAATATTTTCCTGCACGTCACCCCTGCTTGTGTGAACACTTCAGTCCTGACTCATTCACTCACTGTCTTGTAGGTGCTGCTGTCATAGCAACCCTCTGGTGTAAAGGAGACAGCTCATTTACTACCAAACCTGCTGGCATTTATATCAAAGCCCCAGAAAAATCCCTTGGTGAGCCAGTGAGCTGCAGTCTGTGTCCTGCCTTCCAGCAGAACTGGCAGGAGTAGCCACCCCCAACCTCCCTTTGCAGGGGAAAATTAAATTGTTCAGTCACTGGGAGAAGCAAACAAACTGTGATACCAAACAAGGGCTTCTGGGCTGGGCTCTCCAACCCGCTGGTTCTCAGACTGGACCCCTTGTTCTGCTTTCAGCCCTCCCAGCCCAAATCTGAGGTCCTCAGCATGCTGCCAGCTCTGCCTTTTCCAGGGAGAATGTGGAGCCTGTGCAGAATTCTTGTTCTCACACCTCTACTACAGGCTGCATGGTTTTATTCCTTCCTAATTAGCCCCTGGTGGTGCTTAGCAGACACATTCTCAGGGGTGAAAGTCTTACCTGGCAGTGTCTTTCACTTTGCTTACAGCTCTGTGTTGGTGAGATTATCTTGGTTTAGCTCCAGGAGGCTGGAGAGGAACTGCTTGTGTCCCATCTGTGTCTGGTGTAAATGTGTACTGAGCTCTGGAGCCAAATATTGCATTTAACTTCCACAGCAGTAACCTGAACCCCCCCCAGTCTGACTGATGTGTAACTCCTAATTAATCAGTGTAATTGGAAGTGGCATTTCCCTACAAGCAGAAGCCTTGTGTGCCTGCTCCTGATTCCAGCAGGGAGAGGGGGTTGAAGGTGGGGTTGTTCAGAGCCTGTGCCAGGCAGTGCCAGCACGAGTGGTGCTGGTGACCATGCAGAACCTCCCTTCTCTTCCCTCTGCTCAGCTCCAGTGGGTGAGCATTCCCACAGGAGCAGTTTAAAGGGTTTGGAAGTTACAGACAAGCAGAAGTAAGGTTTTTTCATTTTTCTCTTTTAGGTAGTGTTTCTGCTGCTTTCTTTAAAAATATCACTTAAAACCTGTTACAGACTGGAGGGATTGGTGTAAATGTGAATAGATATTTAATGGTTGGCAATCCGTGTTAGTGAGGAACAAAGGCAGGGCCTGTCAGGCTTTGCAAGATGGGAAAATTGATCCTCTTTGCCATGTGCTGAGAGGTGCTGGGTACTTGCATATTCTTTTTGAATCCTTTTAGCAGTAAGAGGGTGGAGAATATGGGACTAACAGGACTGAAGGTCCAAAAGAACATGTATTTATGCTTTTTACTCTTAAGGAAGTTCTGTTTCCCTTCTGTAGAAAGTTCTGTAAACCAGGATGTTGGGATAGTTCTGTCAAAAAATCTCTTGGAAATAGGGATGTGAGTATGTGTTTGCCATCTTTAGATAAACTTTGGAGTCCTTTCAGCCTGGAACACTGTCCTTGGCCTGCAGGCTGACCCTTGATCAGAGAGGGGGACTTGAAGTAGGCAAGATTTCCTTCTCGGTGTCAGAAGATGATGCTGAAAATATTTAATGTTCTGAAATGGCAGAGGCCAAAATAAATGTGTTTCAGCTTCTTTCTCAGGTAGCTGTTAAACAGAGAGCTCTGTGCTCATGTGTAAGCAAGTCCCTGTCTTGGCCTTCAGTTGTTTTCCCATCTGAAACAACCCTGATGAATATTCTTTCTTTTTCAGATTCCCTTTTCAGCCTTTATCTGGCTTTTCTAGGATTTTTATTGTAGCTATTGCCTTCTCTTCTATGAATAACTCCAATTCTTGGGGGTGTCTTTTATTGATTCATTTGGTTATTTAGGCTCTTCCTAATTGTAATCATCTGGAGCTTGAGGAGTGAGAAGAAATGTGTAAGTTTGAAAAGCATGTGGAAAGAGTTAGAAAAGCAATTTGTTTTTAAATTAAATTCATCTTCTCACCCTAATCTACTTTAATATGATCACAAACATATTTTTGAAGCTACGCAGGAGGAGTTTTACTTCTTCTAGCTGTGGTTTAGATTTTTGTACAGAACCATAAACCAATAAACAAAAGTGTTTTGCTTCTGAAGCTTGAGTAAAGCCTATTGCAAGAGCTGCTCTTGCCTGAGTGTGAGATTTGTTTTCTTAGCAGTCCTCTGAAGCTTTTGGAGAAGGGGAGATCTGAAAAGCTCATGCTGTGTCCACTTGAACAGCTTGTTCCTTTATGTATTTTTAAAGGAGTAAATAAGATTATTTGGGTAGGTTTCTTTTAAAAAGGGTTGTTATTATCTCTTGTGAAAAGAGATGTTAGTGGGGTTCCCCTGATTCAGCTCTGGAGCTCAGAGCAATTGAGGCTGCAGAGATTTCCTTTTTCTAAGGGACTGTTACAAGTGTCTTCCTCAGTCACAAGTGTTATTAGTGCTGGGATTTTGTCAGAATAATGTGAATGGTATGAGGGGCATGAAAACAAATTCCAAGATGAGTGCTTTTGCCTGCATATTGTAGATCAGAGATGTCATTACTTCAAAGCCAGTCAGGTTAATTAGCTTGCTGTTTGATGTTTCCAGTGTAAAAAAAAAAAGACTTCTATTAGAAGATACCATTTAAAAATACTTTTTAACTGCTGCAAAGCAAACATGTACTTTGGGGACAGCAGGGGACATACAAAAGTGTACTTAATTCAATTTAGAGACACATTTTAGAGTCCTGAGAGGTAGCTCTTTATCTTGCCAAATTTGAATACTAATCTTTTCAGCTTGTTGGGAGCTCAGCAGAAGAGTTTGGCTGGAATCAGATAAAGAAATGGATTGAATTTTCATATGTGAAAACTTTTCACTGTGTGGGTTTTTTTGACAGCAGTTTAAAAGTTGAGGAAAAGAAAGTTTGGCTCTAGTAAGCCTTGGAATTGTAATTGTTCTTTTAAACAGGCTTTTTAATGTCTGTATTAAATATGAGAAGTGTACAGGAACTCGTGGTGAAGGAGAAGTTTTAATAACAAATGCTGGGCAAGATAAATATTAGTGCTGCTACTTGAGCACTTCAGAAATATTGGAAAATGAGTCATCTTTGTGTGCAAGGGAAATGTCTTCAAGAAGGGACCTTGGAGCACAGTGTTTTACCCTGAGCCCTTGGGGGGAGGCTCTGGCAATTCCCTGGCAGGTTTGAATCTTAGAAATAGCAGCCTAATGCTTTTTTCATAGTACCTTAATATTCTGTGCATCTCTACAGGGATCTGAGGGAGGTTTGTAGTTGTAAAATAAATGTTACATTGTGAACCCAAGGGCTGGAAGCTGCTCTTTTTACTTGGGAGGCTGTGGAGAGTGAGAGCCAACTTGGGACAGTTATTAAAGGTCATAGTTAAATAATGATAAAAGCTTTTCATGCTCACTTTCCCTTCTTTTTTGTTTCCCTTTCCAGGCATCAATTTTGGACTTGCACTCTGGAGCTCTTTCCCTGGGGAAGCATTTTGTTAATCTGTACAGGTAAAATGGGGCTGTGGCTTCCTGCCTCCTGTCATCCCAGTGTCTCCTGTCATCCCACACCTTCCCTGCCCAGTGCCTCTTGCAGTGTCTGAATCCACTGTGGGATTAGTGAGGAGAAACTGGAATTTGGTTGGATCCACCACAGTTTCCAGCTAAAGAGCTTTCCTGGCCTGAAAATGGATCTTTTGTTGAACTGGGCTCTTTGAAAGCTGCCATTATCTTTATTTTTATGTTCTTGCACCAGTAAATCACGGTATTTTTTCACAGTTGCAGTCTAGTTTGTCAGCAGTGGAAGAAATCAAATAGCCTAAACCCTTAAAAACTTGAATCCATGTGCTTATTTCATGATGTGGGAGGGGATTTTTTTAATGCCTGAGGAATTCCATTACCAGTCTCAGCATTTCAATCCTTTAATCTTTTCACATTTGATCTTTTAGCATTGCTTTTGGACATCATGTTCAAAAGCATTTATAGGACTTTTTGTGTTGTGTTCTCACTTTTTGGTTGTGGGTAAAGCATGGGTGGGGGTGAGCAGGCATCTTGCTGTCACTCAGTCTGACTCAGCAACTCCTCTTTTAGACTGTTGTTTAATTTTTCAGGTACTTTGGGGACAAAGTTCAAGACATCTTCACAGAAGAGGATTTTGCCTTATATCGGTAAAGATTTCCAGTAGCTGCTGAATGAACCACAAAGCAGGAGTTTATAGTTGTGGGGTTTTTATAGAGTGCAGGTTGGGAGGGGATTGTCCTGTGCATTCACACATACACTGCATTTTGCAGCTCAAAATAGGAACCTCTGAGAGCTCAGATGACTTAAGGAAAAAGCAAAAGGAGCTTTTGGTCAGCAGCTGCTCTGAGCTGCATCAGCCAGGTCAGGAGAGTTTTGTGGTGTGAATGTGCTCCGGGGGCTGGCAGCACCACCCATCCCTTCCTGCCCAAGGGGTGATGCAGCAGCTCTGAGCTGCATCAGCCAGGTCAGGAGAGTTTTGTGGTGTGAATGTGCTCCGGGGGCTGGCAGCACCACCCATCCCTTCCTGCCCAAGGGGTGATGCAGCAGCTCTGAGCTGCATCAGCCAGGTCAGGAGAGTTTTGTGGTGTGAATGTGCTCCGGGGGCTGGCAGCACCACCCATCCCTTCCTGCCCAAGGGGTGATGCCCTGAGAGCAAGGAGAGCTGTCTGAGTTCTGTGGGGTTCTGCTGGATCATCATGGAAAATGCTTCATCCCTGACTCCCATTTCCCACCTTTCCCCAGGGATTGTGTGGGGTGCTGGAGACAATCCTGTGCTATTGCTGCATTGGGAACTTGGGGGTTTTTGAGGCAGAGTGTAGCAAAACGTTAAAAAATGGTAAAGCAGGAAGTGGAAGGACTTCAAATTAGTCATGTTCTGGCTGGAGAAGCAGCCAGAGCATGAAATGGCTCTGTAATGTAACAGCTCTGGCATCTGATGCTCTCAGCTTTCCTGCAGCCCTGCTCAAGCACTTAATGAACACAGCAAACCTAAGGAGTTCCATGTGTCTGGGGAGGTGTGTGGCCAAAGTTTGGGAACAAGCATTCCTTGTTGACTAGACACAATAATTCTTTAGTTATGCATTTCAGTTGGTTTCTCATAATTTAAAATGTCCCTGGTTTGCACATTTTAAACTCTTTTTTTTGGTATTTTTTCCTTGCCGTTGTAGAGGAATCTGGCCCCCCTCTAGTGGTGGAAGGAGCATTAAGTAGGGAAATGGGTTTATTAGTTTTATTAAAATAGTAATTAATTAATATCCTAAAATATTAATCACTTAAAGCTTATTTCTATTCAACAACTGGTTTTAGATACCATTGTCTTTATAGATTAACTTCTTTAAAATGTGTTTACTTCTTATCCCAAAATTGCAAAAATTAGATGGTTCCTTGATGATTATTGAACTTTGTATAAAGCAAATTTATAATTTCTGTTTCACCTGAACAGACACATTCAGTTTTTCAATAATTTTATGAATTTATGCTGTGAGATGAGACAGCTGCTAGGGAATGTCAATATTCCATTGGGATTTCATGGCAATATAGGGGATGTTTCAGTCTGCTGGATATGAAGCTAATACAAAATATATTGTGAAATGCTTCTGTTCATACTAATGGCAGTGCTATAACATGGACTTTAGTACTTTATGGCCTTAATGAATGATTTTATGCTATTCTTGGGAGCATTTATCTTCATTACTTTCCCTTCCCTTCCAAGGTCACTTTAAAAATACACTCTTGAGAGAAATAACTGAATGTAATTCGTGTCTAAGTATTACTGATTGTATCAAATCTGAGTAGGCACCCTGAGCCAGGAGGCTGATTTTTAAACTGTCTCTGTCAAAATGACGTTGCTTCAGAATCAATTATGGTTTCTAGGCTGACACTTTAACCACCATCTGCCAAGCACATTAGAGCAATTCCTCTTGTTTCACATAATAGAGGAAATGTTTATTCAGAAGGGAGACCTTTAATGTGGATGCTTGGTGTAAGGGATGACTTGAGCAGGAAACAGCACAATCAGAGGTTTATTCCCAAAACCCTACAACTTATTAAGGCAGGGGCAGGAGGAGCAGAGGAAGAGCTGGTAGTTTGCTTTCTCCCTGTGTCAGTTCCGTGTGTGGTTGCTGTGGTGGCTGTTAAATTCTCTGGCTGCAGGACACTTTGGCTTTGTCAGCTCAGGCTCAGGGGGGATCCCTGGGGCTGTGCTGACAAGTGGGATAATCAGTAAATTGTGTGGGATTGAGCTTCCAGTGTTCTGTCACCGTGCTTGAATCCCACTTTGCAGTGGCTCCTAACTGCAGTTATCTTTTTGGCTGGTCTGGCAGAGCCTGTGTCTTACAGAAACTTTTCTGTGGCACTTCTTGTTCTCTGTGCTGCTGCTGATACAGCAACCTGGCAGCTTTGCAAACTGGTGAACTTCTCTCAAGTTGTGTGTTCCTTGGACTTGTAGCTACTTCACTGGCTTTTAAAATTTTCTTTCCTAACTCCAGAACAGCTTTCAGTAACTGTTTTTACAGAATCTGTTGCTCGTGTGGCTCATTCAGGGAGTTCTGTTCTGCCTTTCCCTGAATGTGGCCTGAGCATTTTGATCTTATCCAGGGACTCAGGGCAGATGGACAAGGACTGCTGCTGACAGAGGTGGGGAGGTTTCATTTGGTCCTGACTCTGTTCACTGGATGCTGTTCTTGGACATTTATTGTCACTGCAGAGCTCTGGTGGTGCCTCTGCTCAGAGCCAGGGTGCACCTCAGCAGCCTGAATGAGAGAAGAGCTGCTGTGCTTATAAAAACAAATGCTTACATTCTCCACCATAAGGAAGTATTTTTTTTTGTAGCCATGGTACACCAGAACTCTCCCAACAGTTTTGCAGAGCCAGTGGGCCAGGATCAGTGAGGGAAGGGAGGCTCCTGCTGCTTCTGGGTCCTAGAGAAGTGGCTGAGGGAACAACGTGGCTCTCACAATTTTGAGCTCATTCATTCCTTTCTTGATAGCACCTTCTAAGCTGAAATTTGGGTTATCTTGCCACTTGATTTACATATGAAGTACAATGTGTTTGTCCTTAAGTATTTTGCCAGTAGGCTGTGTCTGGAACAGCAGGGGAGGGAATGGAATGAAATGAAAAACTTGCAGTCATGATATTGATAAATGTTGAAATGGCCTGGTCAGTGGAAAACAGGCTGTACAGAAGAGTTTGTCTAGGCTAAAAAGTGGCTTTATTCTACTTTTCAAACCAGCTGCATGCTGTATTTGGCATATTGAGGCCAATGCATCCTGTTTGGTTTGTAAAACACACTCTCTGCTCAAAGCCATTGCATGTGAGTCTCAGAGAGGAGTGAAGCTTTAACAGAGCCTTGTGAACACCAGAGAGCAAATCATAAGAGAAAGCTGTTAAAAGTGGAAAATGAATCAGGCTGAAAGAAGAGGGAGGAGGAGGACTCCTTACAGAGCAGGACAGCTGCTGGAGACAGTTGTGTGGAGACTGTGGCCTGAGTGCTGGGGAGTAGATACATTCCAGCTGGCTTTGGTGTGTGGCTTAGGCTCTGAATTCTTGAGCTGGGCTGTTCAAAGTGCTAGCTGCTGTCAATTCACAAAAGGAGTAATTGCATTTAATGCTTTCTGGGAAACACAAGGCAGCCTTTCCTGCTCTCCTGCTCCTTGGAAAGAAAGACAGAAAGATCAGCCTCCCATGCATGAGAGGAAGGACCTGAGGTCCTTCCTTGGTGTCAGTTTTGCAAACTCTGCCACTGTGATGTAGCTCTCAACTTGAATCCTCAGTTCATGCAGCCATGTAAATCCCTGAAAATCCCTCTAACTTCCTTTTGGTATTTCACATGTAAAATAGCTTGAGTTGAAATATAAAGTGAGACAGATTTAAGATCAGATCGGTGTGTGTTATTTCTACTTCTGGTGAGGGACAAGATGTGAACAGAATAAATATTTAGGATGGTTTAGTACTTGGGGATTTAAAGAGATGACTTTCACAGCCTGGAGGCTGCAGACACACACCACAGGTCTTGTTTTAGTTCTCTCACTGCTTTTTAGTCACCAGTTTTCCCTAGAGAATTACCTGGGAAAAACTCTTAAAAGTTATGCTGAGGTTCAGTACTATCCAGTGGAGAAATGTAATGGAAGATACAAAACTACTGATGTAATTCCATGCACAACTTCAGAAATGTGTTTTCTCTTGATTATCTTGTTTGTCCACTGCTTTTGAAACACTTAGGAAGGAAGAAAAGGAAGACTAAAGCAATAACTGTGACTAATGCAAGAATGTGTTAAAAAGGGAGAAAACACTATAAAGGTTTTAAGAAGCATAGAAGAGTAAATCTTGAATTCCAGTGTTTTCATTTAATCTTGTTGCGTTATTGCATTCTTTCCTGGTTTTTAAATTTCCTCAAAGTTGAATACTGAAACTATGTGTTTACTGGTGGGATTTGCCAGTGGTATTCCTCATTAATCACTGATTTCCTCTCTTTAAAAGTGCTGTGGACTGAACTAAGGGTGGCAGTTCTAGATGGCCCTGGCAGGTGGATGCTGCTCCAGGGTGTAGCAACATATATAACTATGAGTTTCCTATTTTTTTAATCTTAAAACTCCTGAAATGAAACAAAATAAAAGCCTTATTCTGTTCTTCCTTGTCTTGCAAGAAACACAGGAGTAGCCAAGGTAGAAATAGTTTGTCTGAATCTTTGAAAATAATTGTGAAAGACATCTTGCATTCATTTTTAAAAATTTTGACAACAATACCACTACTACATACCCTGAATTTCATGGTGTCAAGGACTTCATCAGTTGGTTTAGAAGTAGTTGAAAGTTCTTCAGAGGCAGCCCTTTGTGAAGGTACAACTTCACCGTTATCTGCTGTGGTTTAAAAATATCTCTGTGAAAGACTTTAATGTTTACATCAGTTAACAAACAGTGGGAGAGGTGTGGCATTATTCAGGAAAACAGCCTGCCTACAGACAGAAATGAAAACCTGGGTCACAGGAGACACAATTCCTTTTTGAGAATTACAAAAGAATTCTCAAGCAAAGAATTACAAAATTACAAAAGAATTCTCCCCTGAGCCTGAGCTGACAAAGCCAAAGTGTCCTGCAGCCAGAGAATTTAACAGCCACCACAGCAACCAAGGCTTCTGAGAATTACAAAAACCCAAAGCAACAAACCCCAACCCAAACCACTGAGGGCATCTTTCGGGTTTTTTTTTGTGTGTGTGTGGGGGGTATTTTTTGTTTCTTTGGTTTTTTTTTTTTTTTTGTTTGTTTGGTTTGGTTTTTGTGTTTTGTTTGTTTGTTTTTTTAAATTTTGTTTTTGTGTGTGTTTTTTGGTTGTTTATTTGTTTTTTATGTAGTAGATCTCCTATATTTAAGGTGAAATAAGAGAGAAGGGGTGGGTGTGTGTTCCCCATGATTTCTCAGCTGAGGGAGCAGCAGTGACAGAGGCTGAAGAGCACAGGAGCAGCAGGAGAGCTGTCACTGAGCAGTGTGTGCTGTGTGTGCTCTCTGCAGTGATGTGAGACAGAGAATTCAGCAAAGGATTGCTCAGGTGTTTGGTATCAGCTCCTCCTCCTTGTACCTGACCAAGCCAACCTTCTTCTCGAGGATGAACAGCACGGCAGCCAGGACAACACACGATGAGTACTGGCACCCCCACGTTGACAAGGTGAGGAGGGGGCTGAGGTGGGGGGCCAACATCTCCTGGCATCATTAGATCACCTTGAAATCATTTTGTATTAAACAGTCCATCAAACAGGTTTGAAAACTGGTGCTTCAGGGGAGGAACCTGATGGGAGATAAGTGAGTTTTTGAAACACAGGCCATTAGATCCCATTTAATTTTATTTTCTCTAATTTAGTTCTGCTAGAATTAATAAATTGTGGGAATGACTACTCAGGAATCTCTTTTGTCAGAAACATTGATTGAAATGAGCTGAATTGCTCTTTCAGCCAGGTCTAGCAGGAGCTGTTTCACAGTGGTCCTTGGTCACTGTTGTTAGTTGATCTGGGCCTCTTGATAAAGGCTTAACATTTGTGTTTCAGCTAGGTGTGAATTGAAGCTTTTTTACTGGGTTTCAATGGGGCTATGGTACCTGCTAGCCTCCTTCAATACCTTGGTGTTTTGTTCTTTTCAGAATGGAACTATTGTCACATTCTTTTAACTGCACAGTTTTATCTGTAGGCTTGTAGCTTAATACTTTGCATTCCTCAATGAACTTAAACGATTTGGTATTGAGTTTATTTCTGAATTTCACTGAGTTCAAAGGTTTTGTGCAGTACTGCAGAATGCAAACAATGGAAGAACCAAAGAAAAAAAACTCAAACAAGCAAAAAAGCTCCACACTACAATACCCACATTTCATGTCTTCAGCATTTATAAATGAGTCACTCTGGAGTATTTGATTACCCAAGATGGAATCAAATAAAACCCCATCAAAATCCAAGTTATTCTTCAGGTCTATAGCTTGTAAGTGGTCAGGGTACCTTGAGGTCTGTGACCTGAAACATGGCAAAATCAAACAGAGAATTCCTTGCCTGAAAGTATTTCCTGGAAGAAGCCAATCTGAGGGAAGTATAATATCTGTTATTGCACACACCATTGGTGTGAGTTCCTGTGCCTTTGTCCTGTGGGCAGAAGCAGCTTAAATTTATAAAATGTGGTGGTAGTGATGACAAAGCTACTGTTTGAAAGCAGAAAGTCCTGTAGGGTGGAATCTGTCAGGTTTTGGATGCTTCTGGTTTAAAAAGCTGTGATGTAACCACTGATGAGGAGTGAATCCAGACCAGAGGTGGTAGGGGTGATTTTGAGGTCCAGATTATTGTGCTTGGTGTTGGTAGGAAGTGGCTGCAGGGAGAAAATGGTGCTGGTAGGGTTCACAGAAAATCCATTCACATCATGCTCATTTCCAAGAGGCCCTTGGAAAAAAGTAAACAAGTGATTCTGGTTGTGTGAAGTGTAATAAATTAATTGATTCTTTATAGTTTTTCCACAGTTTCAAAGAATCACATTTGACTGCCACAAGGGAGGAGAAAGCAGTGTATTTCAACAGCTGATGCCTATTTTCTCCACTTTTTTATTTCAGCCCAAAAAAGCATATTTTAGAATTTCAGACTCTGATTTATTACTATAATGAGATTTGTGTCTGCACAAGCACTGCTTGCCAGTATTCCCTTCTTTTCTGCATGTGTTTTGCATTGGGAAATGACTGGGGTTGGATAACCTCACAATGAAGTGTTTCAGCCTAAATATCTCCTATAATGTGTAATTATTTTGTCATTTAGAAACAAATAGGTTTCCATGAAGAGAATCTGTGGAAGCTGCTTTTCTGTCCTGTCATCCTGAGAGTGCCTGAACATGATGGACAGCAGGCTGAGTGTTCTGCTGGTTTTATCCTTCTGTTTTGTCCATGTTTTATTTATCTTACAGGCTGCCTGTTCACGGAGCAGAGACATCAGTTGATTTGCCTTGGCTTTTTCTAACCTATCCCCAGCTTCAAAAAACCAAAATAAGCAGCAAATGTGCTCTCTTGAACTTGGAATGCATAATCCAGACCTTAGTAATGTCTATACTGAATATTTGGGTTGTCTGATTTATGATTTGGTGATCCTGGAGGTCTTTTACACAACCTAAATAATTCTGAGTCTGTGAAGAGAATTCTTCCAGTTGGGGCAGTTCCCAAACACCTTGTTCATGACCATAAGTAGTTTGAGCAGAGACTAAAGAGGATGAAGTTGTACAGGTTCCCTTCAGTGCAGTCAGCCTGGTTTGTATTGCACTTTCTCCAACCAACTTTTTCACTTCCAGACTGCAGTTGAAGGCAAGGAAAAAAAAAATACATGGCTATTGATCTGAGGTAGGAAGTGCTTCCCAGAAAAGAGCAGTAGTGTTCTTTTGTGGCCTCCAAAGCAAGTGTGAATACTAGAAAGTTGAAAGATCAATAAAACTTGCCAGTTTGTTGGATGCTCTTCTCTTGTATCATTATTTATGCTTTCCCCTTGGAAGAGCACAAATCACTTTAGGTATTTCTGCATAATTTAAGAAGGTTAATCCTAGAAGACATCAGGATTTTATTCCTTGCCTCTTTCCAAAAGAAGGGTAAAATGAAGCCTTTGAAAAAGGAATTCAGTGTATTTTCTGTGTCAGAGGGACACTGATGGTACAAAGATATGGCTTCTTGGAACAAATTAATACCCCTCTTGCCTTTTTCACTGCAATTATATTTCTCAGTCTGAATCTCCTTGAAGATTTTTAACTGCATAATGGAGTAGTATAAATTTATTGTGTCTATCTGAGGCTTTGGGGGGTTTTTCCCTAAAATTTATTTGGTTTGTAGTTACATAGGAATGGAAACCCTGAAATCACCCAAATGACTCATTTAATCTTGTTGAATTTATAAGCATTTAAATCAAATACAGAGAGTGTTGGTTTAAGATGTGGAGTTTCATCTTGGATGGAATTTGTTTGGAAGTGAGGCTTCCAGTGTCTGATTTCCAATATCTGAGGCTTCAAATATCTGATTGATGATGGAGTTGCTGTTGCACACATAGCACTGTCAGCAGGACAGTCACACAGCATTCTCTGGTAGAAGCAGTGTGGGACTGCAGGTTTGTGCAGTCCCCTGCCTGGGCAAGGATGCTGTCATCCTTCACTGAATCTCTGCCATAAGATGGTTTTGGGTTTGTTTTCCTCAAATTGCTGCTATCAGAGCTATTCCACCATCCTGATGCACCTTGTCTCAAAACTGGTTGGGGTTTTTTTAGCCTAAACATGTCCATGATCAGCTCTTTTTTGCCCCTCCTTACAGTTCTCCCTCCTCCCATCCCCATGTATTTATAGCAGGAATCAAATCCCTTTTCAGCCTTTGTTTCTGTGAGCTGAGCAAGCCAAACCCTGAAGTCTCCTTACCTGCAGTGTGCTCTCCATCTCCCCAGCCCTTCTCTCCTCTGGCTGCTGAGTCTGTCACTGAGAGCACCTGCTGTCTCTTCTAGCAGACTTTTCACTCTTTTCTTCCCCTCATGTTGTTACACATTTAATAAAATGCTTCAAAAGGTCTTATTCCTGCCTTAGGACAGCATCATTTTGGAAAGTTGAGGAGGTTGATTCTCATGTCTGCCCAAACCTGTCACCTCAGCTCACTACAGCCCCTTGTAATTCAGAGATGTTCTCTTTGCTCTTACATGGTCTGCTAAATAGATACTGCTAATAAACAGAACACTGGAAGTAGAGATCAAGACTTTTTATGATTATCTACACAGAGGTAGGTGGAGGCTTACAGGAAAAGAGCAGTTTTGACTCTTCTCTTCTGCATGCAAGGCCAATGCTGATTGGAAAGTGAATTTTCTTCTGCAAGGGAAAGCAGAGGATGCTGCCCTCAATATCCTCCTTAGTAACTGCAGATCTCTTGCATGGTCCTACAGCTGTTCAGTTGCATCTAAATGTGTCCCTCAAAAAAAAACCACTGCACAATTCTGGCTGGCTAATTCTGGCAATTAGTTCTATTTGTAATAATAGCCTTTAAAGAAGTGTCATATAAACGTCATTTTGAGCATCTACCATTAAATATTATCTGTGTTTGACTTTTTTGGCAAAGAGTGTTCAAGAAGAGCACACTGACTGTATGACACACCAGGCTGAATGGAAATATCTGCATTTTTTCTCTGGAGTTGTTTACAAGGAGCTGTAGAAATTTCATTTGCTGTGGCTGCATGGATGATCACCTGGTTTTCATGACAGCTTTTCTCACATAGTTTGAACTTTTGGTTCAATTATTAACCTGTCTGGTACTGGAAATCATTACCAGGGTAACAAATATATTTGATATACATGGGGGGACTTCTAGCATTTTAAATAACTGAGTATAACTTTGTGCCTCCTTTCCATAGTGTTGCATCCCTCAGGCTTGGCTGCTTCTGAGAGTAATGAATAAGGACAGGAACAGAAAAGCTATTTTCCCTTGCACACTTAATTCCCCAAATTAGAAGAAATCTGTAGAAAATTTATAGTCAGCTCTTAAAAGTTTAGAATTGGTAAAGCCACCTTGGAGAGTGCACTGAGGGAGCAAAGATTGCTGCTCCACTGGAGAGTTGATAAGAACAATTCTAATGCATTAAACTTGCAACTGTGAGTTGAATGAACTTCTTCACTGGCTGGGAGACTTCCTGAAATCAGCTGGAAGTTTTATCACCGAGTCAATGAAGTGGAAAATAGCTTTGCAAAGTTGATTTGCATGAGAAGGGCTGTAGAATGGCTGGGTGGAGGTGCTGCAGTACCACTTGCTCATTAATTCCCATTTATTGCCTTGTAGTGCTACCAAGCTTTGAGGAAATGTGGGGAGAAGGGGATCACTGCAATATTTCTCTCATTTTTGTGGTTCAGACCGTGTAGGGCAGCATATCACCAGATTTGGCTTTTTTTCCTTTAAGCCCTTATGGTCAAAATAATAACATGAATATGAAGGAAAACGTCCTCCTGTTCCATCTGCTGTTATGTTCTCTTTAGTCACTGCCCTTACAGAAAAATGTGTACAACTGCTCTGGAGCCAAAATTTCACTGGCACTAATGAGTGTAACTTGAAACATAACTGAAAATATTTAGAAAACTTCTAAGTTGGGAAGTAGCACCTACCTCTGACAGTCACCAGGTCAGTCAAAACACTCTGCAAATGCTGTGTATTTATAAAGTACTACTGTGCTGCACATTTCACTGTTTGACAGTGTAATGCTGAACTCTGAGTTGTGATATGCAAAGAAATTGGAGAATACAGACATGGATTATTTTAATTGCTGGTTGACATGTAGATATGAAAGGAAGTATTTCCAGAATCAGCTAAACTCAGTGTTAAATATTTAGATAACTTCACTCTGAGCATTAGTATATAGTATTTCTTTTTTCCATCTTCAGTGTACATATGGACCAAAAATAATACTTTAAAAGGAAGGAAAAATCACCTTGTTATACTTAAAAATGAGGTGTTTGGTCTGTAGGCTGAGAAGAAGCAGACACTTAGCAGTCCCATTTGAAGGGTTTTAAACAAAACTTGCATGGAAAAGAGGAGAAGCTCCTCCAACAAATGTGTGCTTACTTGAAAGGTCTGATTTACTGTTACCATGAACCTCCTGTGTGGTAGCTGGTGAAAGAGTAGAGAGTGAGGTATCCAGAAACCTTATAACCATGATTAGATAATGGGTGGAAAGCATTAGTCAAAGTTTGTTCTTCTGCTTATGAACCTTCTGGTGAAATTTTATCTTGGAATAGTATAAATAGATCTGGATTTTTGACACTGCACTTCTGACACTGTTGAAATGATAGAAATCAATAGGAGCACTTCTCTAATTATGGAAACTGTAATAATAGAAATAATAAACATAACATGCTAGTCTTGTGTGTGTTTAAACATAATAGAATAGACTAATGAACATATGTAATTTTTAGAAAACAATGTTCTTGGTTTCCAAAGACCCCTTCATTAAATACGTGAAAATTTGAAAATTAGAAAAACCTATCAGCCTCAGATCTGTCTGCTTAATTATATCGGCTTAATATCTGCTCTGCAGAGATAGGATAAAAAAATGTGGTCATTTTTGGTCATGTTGTCTTCCCCCCCAGGTGACTTATGGCTCTTTTGACTACACCTCTCTGCTGTACCTGTCTGACTACAGCAGCGACTTCGGGGGCGGCCGCTTTGTGTTCCTGGATGCCCAGTCCAACAGGACAGTGGAGCCCCGAGCAGGTACCAGCCTGGGGCTGCTGGGACTGGCACATTGTGCCCTTTATTGGCTGGGTGGGCACATTGTGCCCTGTATTGGCTGGGTGGGCTGGCAGCTGGGGTGGGATTGGGTTGTGTGCCAGCAGGAATAATGGGGGATAACGTAGCGTTCTGTGTTCAGGTTGCTGACATAAAAAGTAAAGGTTGAAATAGGTTAAAATAGATCCACAGTTTGTAATATCTGGAGTGAAGGCACAATGAGTGACTTTCTTGAAAGCTGTAGGGCTTAGGACAGCCAACTAGTTCTGACAGTTTAGCAGGTCACTGTGCAGCAAGAGCAGAGCTAACTGTGACTGCAGCAAATCCAAATTAAAGCAATTTATTCTAGACTGGCCTGAAATGTCTGTTCTACTCAAGGTAGGCCTTAATACCCTGTAATGGCTGGGAGCTGAAGGTGATTGATTGCCACAGCCCTGCTGACCTGCTGGAACATAATGAACCGTGGCTGCTTGGGTGTAAGTCCATCCCTGCTTCCAGGAAGTCTGACAGGGATGAACATTGTGATGGCTGTCAGTTATAAATAAATAAAAAGCCTTTAAGGCTGGTTTAAGATTTTTCTAATAGGTGGATAATTTAAAACTAGAATTACTCTGGGGCTGCCTAGAGTGAAGGAGCTCAGCCTCAGCTCATCTGTCTGCCAGGTGAGTGCTGAGCTCCCAGCAGTGATACCTTTTGTAATGCAAGATCAGCCACACTCCTGCAGGAAAAAAGACAACTTTATATTCCTACTGTCTTCTGTCTTTTTTTTTCAAGACAACTTTATATTCCTACTGTGTTCTGTCTTATTTTTTCAAGACAGAGAAGATGGAAATTTACTCATTTAAAGACAGCCTCAGTAATTGGCTGCTGACAGACATTACCCCAAGCAGAACTGACTTTGGACTATTGCTGCCTGCAAAGTGGGATGGGTGTTTTTTGATTTATGGATCATAGTGATTCACTCACCTGCAGTGATGCTGGTTTAGATAAACTCTGAGGTTATCTGCATTCTGGGTTTACTATCAAGAGCTGTATGTTTGATTATTTTGGCTTTTACTATTGGAAAATAACCCTAAACTGAAAGTATCATCTTTTGCAAAATGCTGCTGCCAGTATTTTGAAAGGGAACACATGAAACTATTTCATTTCCAGATGCAATTGTAAGATTAACAGGTCTTTATAGAGACCAGGTGTAGAGATCATAGCTGAATTCTGGGTGTATGAGGAGAGCTGTCTCCTCATTGCAGGGGAGCCAGCCTGGCTGCAGTGTGTAACGTGCCCCTGACTTAATTTCCAAAAGCCTGTAACTGTGAAATTGCTTCCATTCAGCCCCATCCAGTTGATTTTCAGGTTTTCTGCTGCAAGGTTTTTGCTCTTGGTGTGTTGGGGAAGAAGGGGAAGCTGATGAAGTACAGAATTTTTTTTTAACATCTGTTCCCTTTGCCAGGGGCTCGTGTGGGCAGTGTGTGCCCCAGGACACACATTTTGGAACAAAACAATGCACAGCTCATTGGGAGTGGCTCAAATGTGCTCCATGGACACCAGAGAAAATTAATCTTAAAGCCAGCTACACCTTTCTAACACAACTCTGTGTAGCCACAGTTGTCAGGGGTCCCATGATTGTGCACCAGAGGTTGTGACACAATCACCACTGACATCCTGTGAGCACAGGAGAAAAACTTGAGAGGTGAAGCACAATGTGAAGGCATTTGCACTTATTTTTCCTCTTGCTGATAAAATATGGTTTGTGAAAGAATGACCCCAGGCTGTTTTCTGTTGCTGGTGCAAGTTGATGTATTTTTCATGTTCAGAATGTTCCTCTGCAGTGTTTTTTCTCTCCTGTCTTTTTGGCTTCTGTTTGTTTGTTTTGTTTTACACTTCTTTTGATCCTATGTGCTTCTCTTGTCACTCCAACTCAACTTTTGGAACCACATATTGACAAGCTTTCATGCTGCTCATTTAGGAGATCCAGACTTTTTTAGAGATGACTGTCATAATCACTGGTTCAGTTCAGAATCACAAGTTTTAGTGCTTGACAGCTCATTTACCTTCTCTTATTGCTAATGCCATTGCAGTCCTGACACCTGGCACTTCTTGTCTCACACTGAGGCTGCATTTTGGGGACCTGTGTGCCAAAATGAGCAGGTTTCTTTTTCTGTGAGCAGCAATTTGTTCAAGTGTCAGTGAGGAACAGAAAGGCATTGTTAGTCATGTAGCTGAGCAGAAAAGCATTAATTGGAAATACAAGAAAAAGCAATTAAAAATAAGACATGGTGGGATGTCCTGTGTTTGAAAGTGCTGCCTGGGCAGGTCCCACTGCTGCTTCAGATGCATTTGCAGCACTTTAATGCTGAGGGTCAGTGCTCAGGCAGCTGGGGACAGGCAGAACTGTTCTGCTAGCAGTGGAGCCCAGACTCAAATGCTTCTCAGTGTGTATCACTTGTGGATTACCTAAGAAGTCTGTAAGTCCCAACTCTCACATATTTGAGTGAAAGACTCTCTAATTTGTAGGATGATCTTTAGCATCCCCTAGTTTGGTTGTTAGCAAACACTAGATTTAAGAAGGAATTATAATTTATTAACCTTGAGGCTTATTCTTTTAACAGAAATGAACAAGTCAGCAGCAGTTCAAGTGTACAGACCTTTGGCTAATTCATAACCAAATGTGGCATGAAGGAACACATCTTTCTTGTGCCCTGATGGGCTTCAGAAGTATGTAATGTGTCTTTTGACTTCAGTCAGGACCTCTGTCTGCTGCAAGAAACTCACTGTACCATGAGGAATGGAATTCTTAGTGCCAAGGGAAATACAACTTTCAAAAGTCGTTTTTTTGTGACAAAGAAACAGATCTAAAGTAGTATCTGTTCCTTTTAAATATATCTGGAAATTCTGTTTCCAAAATTGTCACACTGGGATTTTTTTCCACCCTTTGCACCAGCGCTGGCTCTGTTTGAGAGACTACAAGAAATAGAGCAACGTTTTGAATGAGGTCCTTCAAAATAAAACCCTTTGAACATGAACTCTTTTTGCTGGTCTGAGACATGTTTTAGTAATCTGCAAGAGATACAGGAGGATTAAGGATAAATGGCAGACATCAAGGCATTCCTTTTTCAGTTACAAAATTGGTGTACTTTCTGCTGCTGCTAAACTTGTCAGTGTAAACCATATTGAAAATTTCATAATTTTGCAGAGTCTTGTGTAAATGTGGTGTCTGGCAATATTAGACAGGTCACAGACTTCACTTTATCATAAAGTGTAGATGAAACCCTGCTGCTGGAATGAAATCTCAGTACTGGTTCTGTGTTCCTTATTTGCATGTGCATTTCTTGGTTTGAAGGTCAGCTTTGCTGCACTTATTTTCAGCTCACAAGGGAATTTGTTCTTGATAGAAGTTCTTTATTATACGAAGGTAGAAGGAAAGGTCACAATCACTTCTGTGTGTTTCTGGAAGAAAATAATCTGTAGGACAAAATGAATTCTGTACAGTGGAGAGTGAAATGTGACTCTTCCTTGATTATCAAACTTAGCATACTCTCACAGCTGTCAGAAGTCTGTGTTTCTGAAAGTGTAAAATGTTTGATTTGAAGGTGTAAGATACTTGGGAACTTGTGAAGTTGGATTATTCTCCATTTAGGATGGAAAACAGTGTATGCTCAAAACCTGGGCCATCAGCTTTTCTGCTCAGGCAAGGAAACCCAGACGTTTTGGGATGCACATGAGACTTTCTCATTGTTCAGGAATGGGCTCCAGGGGTCTGTGGGCACATTCACTGGGAGAAGTGGAGCTTTATTGCAGTGGTTCAGTCTGACATGGCTCTCACATCCTGTAATCATGAGAGTAAGTGCACTATTCCAGGTTCAGTGGTGGGATTCTGTCATATCCTTGTGTTACTGGGCTCTTTAAAAAATCAGGATTCACTACTAAAGGCTGAGGAAATGCAGCTTAGTGACAGAAAGTGCAGTGACATGAAAAGTAAGATTTCTAGGGTCAAGAGTCCCCCAGCAGCATTAAGAAAAGGTGGGGAAAATGTCTTTAAAGCACATATTTAGTAATCTTTCTTGTACCATGGAATAGTGGATATTCCCCCCTCCCCATATACAGTCTCATCTTTCTCTGTATTCAGTCCACATCATCCAGGTTCAGTCTAGATCCTGACAATCTGCTGGCACTCCTAGCTTTAGCTGTGCTCCAATCAGTAAAACTGGAGCACATCTTGACATTAAACCAGTATTGACTAAAAGCTGAGAATAACTTTTAAAAATCCCCAGAAGTAGCTGTCAGTCCTGGAGAAGAACAAATGGAGCCAGCATTAGCAGCTGAGCAAGAACCAGCCCTGCAAAGCTGAGGGGTTGTAGGACAGCAATTCTTTCTGATTTGCAGTACTCATCACAAATTGTACCAGGGACTGGTGAGGTGATTGCAGAGAGAAGTGGTTGGCAAAGGAGGATCTGTCACAATCATGTCTAAAAGACACAGAGAATAGCTCCTCATTTCTCTGTAGAACTTGCTTTTTGTTGTGTTACCTAAGGAAGGATAACTCTTCCAGGCAGATTTTGTATTCTGGTGGTGTTTGATGACAGCTTAATGATGGCATTAACTAAAACACTGTTTTAATTGTGCCTGTAAAGCAATCCTGGGAGTGCAGCTCAGACCTGCAGCTAACATGTTGTTTCTCTGAGTGACTTCATGTAAATTCAGTGCCTTGTTGAGGCAGCTCTTACTGAGGGTAGCAGTGGCCACCTCACAGGAGCACTGAAAGGATTTGGAGAGTGTTTGGGGGGAAATTCCCTCCTGAATTTAAAATAGAAGGAAGTACTTTTTTGAAAGTATTGCTAATAGTACCAATTACAAGCTGGCTGTGGGAGACTTCACTGTGTGAATCAGTGATTTTATTTATAACAGCAAGAAATTTCTGTCTAGTATCTACATTTGGGACAAGTTTGTAACTAAGCTTTGCTACCCATTGCAGGTAGTTTTTTGTTTGGAGTTTTATTTTTAGGCCATAGACTTTTTTATTCTTCTGTGCTTGACACATGTAGGAAAATTGCTCAGAGAAGCTTGTGCCCTCTGTTCTGGAGTGCTCTCTTCACTCACAGACCGTGTTACCCACATTCCTTTTGTGGGGTTTGCTTAAAGGGCTTGCTTAAAGTTCTACCCCATTGAACATTTCTTTGTAAGTTTGAACAGTTCTTTGTATTTATTATTGAATAAATATATCTGTTAAATAAGTTTATTGTGTGATTGCAGAAAACACTATTATCAGTTTATTTGCCTAATGATGTGATGGGTTTTCTTGGACACTCTGCATGAGGATGAATTAGTGATTAATCCTAAACAGATGATGAGGATGAGAACAGTTGTGTTTGTGCAGTTTCCCTGGCAGTGCTTCTGTCTGGGTGTCATTCAGCAGATGAGATGCAGTTTTTCCTTCTTTCCTGAGTAACATTTCGAGCTGATAAATGTTAGGCAGACAGTCGGAGCTGTCAGTGCATCAGATGAAAGATGTTGCATAGATCTGTAGTGCCAAATAAACTGTTCCTGCTTCCCTTTCACCAGATGAGCTGCTTCATTCCCTTCTGAGCAGCACCTCAGGCTTTCCACTGGCCATGGACAGTGGCTGGTGGGGAGACCCTTTGCACCCCCAGCCCTGCTCTGCATCCCTTCCCTGGAGTCCAGCAGCCCAGGGAGGAGGCTGAGGGCACACTTACCATTCCCTGCCTTGACTGAGTGGTCATCAGGACAATCTAACACAGAATTTGCTTTTTCTCCTCGAAGTTCTCATGGCCCAAAGAGTCTGCAAGGAAATCTGGCAGTGAGTTGAACTAGAAGGGCCAGGATGCTGCCAGGAAAGCAGAAGGGGAAATGCCATGTGAAGGAAGGGAGCATGAAGGGGCTGAGAGTCCAGTGGCAAAACAGGCAAGCTGCAGATATAAGTGATGGCCAAAGTTGATATTGGTGTGGATGTTCTGTTTCATGTGTAATCAGAATAACTGGGGTTGGAGAGGACCTCTGGGCATCATCTGCCCCCTGCTCAAAAATCAAGCACAGGAGACACAGGGGTAGCAAAATATGTGTGAGACATCCCTGGGAAAGGTCTGAATGCTGCACTTGTGTGTGCCAATGGCCCTGAGCACCCTGGTGGGACTCAGGAATTGGATATAATTTAGAAGTTGGCCTTGATTTGAGAAAGGGAATTGGACCAGGTAACCTCCCAAGGGCTCTTCCAGCCTGTTATGCAATGAATGTATATTATTAGAGATATAATAATCATGCTGTATATTTTCTTAGGAGCATTGTGGTCTGTTAATATTTTCATGATTCTCAGAATAATTTCATATATTCCCTGCATCTTGTTATAATTCAATCTGGTGTGCCTTACTAATTTTCCTCTTGCCTCTACTTTTTTTATGATACTTGTAAATCAGAGCATGTGTTAACTGCAAAGTATTGTGATGATGTTTACTAATTAATTTTCACAGAAACCTTGTTAGAATAGGTCAGTACTACATTTTCTTTTAGAGACAAGGAAACAAATGATAGAGTAATTGGTTTTGTTGAGGTCAGAGTTACATGTCAGGGGTGTAGATGTCACTGAAAATGGTTTCCTTTGCATTTCCCTCCGCTCTGTATTGCCTCTCAGGACAGAGGTTAGGTAGCAAATTGAAGACAGCTTGTTCATGGAAGTGCAGCTGAATGTTAAAATTCAAGAGGGATAAAATTTCCTGAGAGCAAGCCTTTTGGGAACAGTGACTTTTTCTGTGACACAGCTGAAGGCACAGTTCTCTCCCACCTGTATGCTGCTTCTTGTGGTGCTTATATTTTCTGAGTACATCTAAAAGAATTCATTACTAAAGGGCAGTTCTGAATTAAACCTGGGAAAGCAAAAACAGGGAAAAGCAAAGGCTCATATTTAATACATTTATTCCTCTAGTGATTTTGAGTAATTAAATGCTACATAATTGGTGCACAGTGAAGTGTCTGTTGCTTTTGCTGCTTGTTCAATATTATTCCTCAAAATAACAGTGTTGCTTCATCTAAATTGGGATCACATAAAATTGATGGCAGTGGATCTTGTAACTGGCACTTGCATGTCTTAAATAATAATTCCTGTGGATCAGTGCAAAAATGGATTCTCAAAAAGTCAGGAGAGTAAGTGGTTACCTCTAATACAATTAAGATCTTGCTTCATGTAAGAGGTTATTAGGAGTTCCCTAGCCTTGGTCACTGTCAGGGACCATCATCTGCCTAAAGATATTGCCATATATCCCTTGAAGGTTTTGCCAGATGGGGTGGGAATTAACATACTATTAAAAATAATGTACCATGGAAATAGTGTGCTTTTGCTTTAAAAATTTTGCAAAGGAAGTTCAAGAGAAATTCTTCCCAAGTGAGGAAAAAGCATCTTTGCAAACTGACTGTAGCCTTGTTCAGTGACCCAGAGACCCCAGTTGCTGGATATGGGACCAGATGCACAAGAAGCTGTAGGATGCCATATATATGAAGACATATTTATTAAAGAAAGTACTTAAAAGACATTCTGTATAGCCAAAAAAATTCAATTACGCTGGCTTAATACACAGAACCATGTTTAACTCTGAATTACTGCTTCTAGTGAGAGAGCAAACAAAACAGCTTGAAAGTCAATTTAAGGCAAAGCTTTGGGTGAGTAGGTGAGGGACCAATAATGAAGGACTTTAATGATGTTGAAATATGGTTTAAAAGAAAAAGAAGTTAATGACTCAGGGCTTTTGTATGAAATCCTTGAGGGCAGCACTGTTCATTGCAACACTGGCAGGACAGGAGCATGTTGCCTTCACTTAGCCTTTCATCCAAAAATGCAGGACACTGAGGTGGGAATGAGCTGTCCATACAAATGGGTCTCTGCTTTACATGTGTGGAACTTCCCCCATTATTGATGTGCAGCCCCAGGCACAGAAGGGAATGAAATTGTGCTTGGCAGGAGTGAAAGACTCTGAACTGCATGAGGATTAATGTGAATATGAAAGGGACTCAGGGATTAGTGGGTAAACCAAGCTCCATCAAGCCAGTCTAGTTCTGTCCAAATGTGCCATGTGTGCTGCTTGGAAGTGTGCAAGCAAAGGAACTTCTGCATCTTTGGGATCCTTTTTAGAAGGGAAACCCAGCTCCCTGCCTGGTGCCCATTTCTGCAGGAGGTGGGCTAAGGGCTGGTGTAGTTCATGTTGCTGTTGTGCAGACTTTAAGCAAGTGTCAGCTTTTAAACCAACTTTAATTTGAACAGTGGGAGGAAAGCCTGAGTAGGAAAAACACATGCTGTGGGCAGAAAGCAGCTTGCAGGTGAGCATTTCTGGCTTCCTCAGGAGAACTTGAGCAGTCCTGCAGAGCCACGTCACTTTGGAGTTACTTGCTGAACATCAAACTTGTACATTCTCAGAACAGGTGGATAATGTGGAGGTGCAGAGGGCTCCATTCTGCAGGGTCAAGGTCAAGGCTTGGGCAGGAGCAGGCCCAGCAGCGAGCACTTGCATCTGTAAAACCATTTCCAAGGCAGTGCAGGGATGGAGGGGCTCTTTCTAAGGAAGGTGAATTTGTACATGGCTGATCCATGACTTTGTAACCTCGCTGAACAGGGAGTGGTGAGGCCAGGCTCAGAAAGCCACAGCAAACACTTGGTACAATGCTGAGAAGCTGCCACAGCTGCTTGTAAACCTGCTGAGCTTTTGTCACTGAGGACTTTTTGCCACCTTTTAGTGCTTCCCCCTTCTTTGGTCTAAACTTGGAGCCCAGACTAGAAGGGCAGCAGGGATGAAATCAATACACTGTGCTGACAGTCACTGGAGTTGTGCTTTTTTGTTTTTAATTGAGACAACTAAGAACTGGCTTTGATGTTCTTGGCTTCCTCCTACCTTTTATAAACGATGAGATACAGGGGAATTACATCTCCAGCTTGTGGCACAAAGGATTAATACGTATTTTAAACAGTAAAAAGCCATCAGAGTGCAGGGTAAGCTCGCAGCAGTTTGGCTGTGGTGACCTGTGGGCTGTGGGGGAACAGCAGTGCCGAGACAGCAGCTGAGGAGTGTGGGGAGAGCTGCAGCTGTGTGGGGAGAGCTGCAGCTGAGGAGTGTGG
>VZRZ01002844.1:257840-282436 GCA_013398175.1 Climacteris rufus
TATTTTAAACAGTAAAAAGCCATCAGAGTGCAGGGTAAGCTCGCAGCAGTTTGGCTGTGGTGACCTGTGGGCTGTGGGGGAACAGCAGTGCCGAGACAGTAGCTGAGGAGTGTGGGGAGAGCTGCAGCTGAGGAGTGTGGGGAGAGCTGCAGCTGTGTGGGGAGAGCTGCAGCTGCAGCTGAGTGGGGAGAAATGCAGCTGAGCTGAGTGGGGAGAGCTGCAGGTGTGTGGGGAGAGCTGTAGCTGAGGTGTGTGGGGAGAGCTGCAGCCATATGGGGAGAGCTGCAGCCGAGCTGTAGGAGGGAGGAACCATCGGAGATTCGAGAGCTGCAGCTGAATGGAGAGAGCTGCAGCTGAGGAGAGGGGAGAGCTGCAGTGAGGGCAGAGAGCTGCAGTGGAGTGGGGAGAGCTGCAGCCGAGTGGCCACCTCCAGCCACTGCTGAGAACCTTTGTCTTTGCAGGGCGGGTCTCCTTTTTCACCTCGGGCTCGGAGAACCTGCACCGGGTGGAGAAGGTTCTCTGGGGCACTCGCTTTGCCCTCACCGTCTCCTTCACCTGCGACCCGGCACACGGCATCAGCGACCCCGCCCTGGGCTGAGCCCTCAGGAGCGGGCAGATGGAGCAGAGGAGGGAGGAACCATCTCGGGTGAGCTCCCACTGCACCGGGACTGCCCGGCTCTGTGAACAGTTTGTGACACGCTTTGTTTTCACCTGTCCTTGGCCATAAGCAAATGGTGGCTTAAGGATGAATCTTAAATTTCATGCATTCTGAAAGTGGTTTTTCTTCCTGTCCCAAAAGCTACAAAGAAGAGAGTGGGCTCTACAAAGAAGAAAGAGTGGGCTGGCTCTTCATTTTTAATTTTTTTTTAATGCTTCATTTTTGAAAGGTGCAAACACTCTTTTGGGCCATGCCTTGATCTGCCTCCCCACACTGCTGTTACCTGTTTAATTCTTTGGTCTCTTCAGTTACTAATGTGATGTACAAAGTCTGGCCTAAGTTCATTTGGCAAGGTGAGTGTTCATTTTTTGAACACAGCTTCTGTTGAGGGGGTGGATTCTCCTAAGCATGGGCATCAGTGGGCAATAACCTGGGTTTGACCGCTGGGACTTATTTGAACTTTTTAAAAATTGAATTACTATTGATTCAATATTCAGGAAGTCTCTCAATAGCTATTTCTGGTCTTCTCTTTTCCAGTTTAGTATGAACTTTTTCTGTTAACTAGGACCATTGGTGTTCCCTGAATAATAAACTGCAAGGACTTCAAGAAGAGCTGGGTGCATTGCAGCACAAATAAAGTAATAAACACATGCATAATCCTGCCTAATACTTGGGGTTTTTACTGCAATCAAGTATTTCTGTGGGTCAGGAAGTTGATAAATAAATGGTAGAAAAACTTAATTTTTTTCTCAATCAAATTCTGAAGCAACCATGTTGATCTGTTTTATTACTTGGATGTATAATTTCTGTGAAACACTGAAAATCTGGGAATGTGCTTTGATTATTTTTTTAATTTTATGCATACAGTTTTGATTCCATAATGTACCATTTTATGGAAATAATAAGTGTTGGGGGGGAATTACACTGAAAATCAATATAAAGAGGAATGATGAGAGGACACTTGAACTTGTGAGGGCTCTCCTTGGGCACACCAGCAAGATTAGTCCTCTGTAATTTCATTTCTTTATTCTCAACCTGAAAAAGTCTTCCTTGTCTGTTAAAATGTGTGGATGCAAGGAAATAATAAAGTCAGTTGGGTTCCATATTGAAATACTGTCTTAAAGCCTGTTTATTCCAAGGAGCTTGCATTACCCCCAGGTTGAAGGCAGACCAAGTTCACCAGCAGCTGCTTTACTGGATTGAACTTGATTCCTGCCATTACCTTGAGATTTAAATGCAGAGTGTTTTCCCCAAAAATACCTGATAGCAGTGGAATCAAAACATGAATGGACCTGTGTTTGCTGGTTGCTCCTGTCTGTCGTGCCAGCTTTGAGAGGAATTGCCACTTTTGGAGCTGCCCTCTATAAAACCCTGCTCAGCATCATCTCAGACCATGGGGGAAATCTCCTCTTGGATTTTTGAAGATCCTGTGTGTTGTAATCTCTCCCACACATAGTGCATCTCCTGCTGGGGACTGATGGACATTCAGAAATAAAATCAAGCTGGTCTTTGTCTTTTGGAGTCTTTAAGCCTCAGTAATCTGGTCAATATGATGACCAAACCTGTCACCTGTAATTTGTTGGAAAATTGTGCACTGTACATGGTAGGAGAGCTCTTCTGTGGAAAGAAGCACAATAATTTAATGTATGTTTTAGTGCCACTGAGATTCTTCTGTTTAAAGCTTCAATATGCAGAGTACTAAAAGCAATGTCTAGATGTAGGAAGAATTTAAATGGCAAATGAGGAAGTGAAGTGCAATCTAAAAGTTTCTCAATGCAGCCTCCAGCAGGAAGACAGGAATTGGAAAAGGCTGATGTTCTGGGGCACGGTGCAAGTTGGAGAATTCATTGATCATTTAGGAACAACCTTGGCTTCATTTCTTTTAGGCCATTTAAATACCCTGAATAACTTTGTATTAATGTTCTCCCTTTCCAGATAATGCCAGATCATTCTGAATTTGAAATATTTTCATTTCTGTCCTTTTGGAGGCTCAGCTGCCTGTTGCTACTGGGAACTGCAGGGCTGTGATTCTTAGAACTCTGATGACTCCAAGGACAGGATTTGTTCAAGCAGCATAAATGTGATGCCAGGCTGCTGCAGAGAAGAGCTCTTCACTGAACATGTGGTGCTGGCAGAACGTGCCTGGATGTGTCCCAGTTGTGTGAGGAGTTTTGTAAAGAGCCCTGAGGCTCAAAGCACAGCAGAGAAAGGTCAGTGCTTGGGCACTGTGGATTGGGCCGAGTCCTGATGGTAAAATTGCAGCCTTGCCCCTGAAGCACACTCCTTCCAGGTATCTGGGAATGTTGATTGGTATTTTTGAAAGGAAATTACCTGTAAGGAAAGGAAAGGCTGCTGGTGTGAAAAGTCCTGGAGTAAAATAGAAAATAGAGCAGGAGAGCAAGGCAGATTGGACTCCATACAATGAGCTTGAGTGAAGCCTCCTCAGGACTTCTGTGAAGTTGCACTGCTTTTAAAACCATATTTCCATTCAAGAGGTTTGTGGAATATCAGAAACGTTTGAAAAATGAACAGCTATGTGACCAGATTAGGTTTTTAGTGTGCACCTACCTTTCAGTCCTGTAGCACACGTTAAATTTTAATTTTTTATCTCCTGTGACATGATTCTAGGAACTCCAGGTGGACTTGTGGGCATTTCTCATGTGTAACTTTTTCACTGTGTAAGCAATGGTGGAATCATGATGGCTTTTCATTCCCTGTAAGTCAGCTGAAGGTTTGGGAAGTTTCATTTATGCTGAATTTCCTGAATATGTATCATCCACCTGAAATATTCTGTGCTTCATCTTAATGAATTTCAAGTCCAGAAATGTTTACAAGGATACCCTGTTTACAAAAAAGATTTTAATTTGGATTTATAGCAGAAATTTAGCTTTGTGTCTTACTTATTTTTAAGGTCAGCATCTCAGCTGGGTTCTTTGTGAGGCTGTAGCACATAATGATGTGCACAGTAAAATAAATGTAGCTGAAACTGCATTGGTGATGACTGTGCTGCCAAGGAAATCTGGTTTTGTTGTTTCAACTGCATTTGTTAGTACACTTGAATTTCTCCTTTACAGCTTTCTTTCCCCAGTAAATGAAGATGACATTGTTCTTAACATGAGGGTTCCTCAGGTTCCCCCTCCATCCAGATATCCTCACACAGTGTTTGCAGATGAACTGGCTCTCTCTAACCTGCTCATGGGGAACTTTGTGCAGGAATTCTGTCTTGTCTGAATTCTAGGAATAAAACCAGAAAATGCTGCTGGAGGTCAGGGCTCTTTGAGTGGGGAGGAATAAATACAACCCATCTCCCTTCTCCAAGAAAAAAAAACAGAAAAAAAATCATTCCAACTCCTGTCTTTCCTGTTTGAGTCTCTTGTGTGGAAATCCAAGCAACCATTCCAAGAGCAGCAGAGGAGATATTTCCTTTCTGAACCACAGATGGCTCTGGCACACATGGATTGGGAAAATCAGCTGAGGCACCATCCTGGAGTGGTGGGGAATCCTGTGCTGAGTGTCCGTGGCTCCCTGTGGAAGCCCTGAAGAGCTGCAGCTCTGCCTGAGCTGTTCTGGTAAACATTGTTGGGAAGCTGAAGGCTCACTCTGCACCCTGGTGATGAAACCTGCCATCAGCTCTCTCTTCCTCACTCTTAATTTATCCCCAGAGTAGCTGTGTGGGGTTTGTTATCTTCTGTGAGTCTTGGTGACTTTGTACTGAGGTTTCTCAGGCTGGACTGTGCAAAGGAAATAACTGTCCAGTTTCCAAAGTGCACATCTTGGAGTGTGTCCATCAGCTCCCCTCAAATCACGTATTTCATCCCTCACTTCTGTCCCAGCACACCTCAGCCTTGACCTGTGGCAAGTGCTGAACAGGGGACAGAAGCTCAGTGCATTATTTATTCATTGGCTGCCCTGCTAGGACTGCAGAGGAGCTGGCTTTTTCCTCCAATCCTTTTTTTAGCCCATGTGGGGTATTAATCTGTAAGAAGAATTTCTAACTCAATTTTTGAGATTTTTCATTCTTCAGCATTTGTTTATTTCCAAATACTGTCTTATTTTTCTCCCATTACAGGCATTGTCCAGATTTGGACCAACACCCTTTAATTCAGAGAGATTTATTTCCATCTTGCCTGTTTTCCTGTAAAGCTGAAATAGTGACAAGGTTGCCTGCTCTGGAGGATTCTTGTCTTTCCTGATGCCTCATGGACAATGAGTAGGGAATTTTGAAACACATACTAGAGAGAGCAGGTCAGACCCTGGGATCACACCAAGAAATGCCTTGCTTGAATAGTCCTTATTCTGGAATCAATAAAGCAGCCTGGAGCTACCATCTCCTTTATTTTTGTGATATTTAGATGCATCTAAACAAAGGAAAACCATCAAAATATCTGGGCTTAGAGCTGGATAATGCTGAGGCTGTCCAAGGGATCTGGATTGGGTGAATCCATGAGCTGCCAAGTCAGGTGTATTTTTCATAATGAACTGCACTGAAACCTTCACCTTTTTGAAGGAAATTTTCTGTTTATGGAGAGAAGCTGAGATTGGTGGGGCATTCTCATGTTACTTGTTGCTGGGAATTTCTTGTAAGAGGCCTCCAGTGGTCAAAAAAACTCATTTTAAACGTGGATACCCTTTCATTTTGTAGCAACACAAAAAAAAAAAAAAAAAAGGAACCAACTAGGTTCCTGAGGCATGGTTTTTCTGGATAGACACCTTGAGGATTTGTCTCTTTCTTGTTCCTCAGTTCATACAGTTATTTTAAGCTGTTTATGGAGATGCCTGGACACTTTGCTGCTGACTCCACAGAAAAAAATCTTGCTGTTTTCCTTTGAGAGAGCTTTTCACTGCCAGGGGAAGGTCTCTGGGTGGATTCCTACCTTGGAGGTGACCTCCTCAGCACATTAACGTGCCAGCCAGCCCATTAAATCTTGTGGGAATAAACAAAAGCAGCTCCTAATGGAGTCATTCTGCACGTCTTGGCTCTGGATGGTGGTTTCTTCTATTCCCTCTAACAGGCAAATGTGTTTATTTCTGATTTATGTTACTGAAGAGGAGACATGTGCTGGGAGTCCTCCCTGCATAATGGGGCTTTAATTGTGGTTCACTGAAATAAGCTCATAAAAAGAAGGCCATGTTTTACCAAGTAATTCAGAACTTAAAAGGCTGCTGTGAAATCAGACAAACTCTGAGCCCATTTAGTCCCTGCACTTCTCAACACAAAAGAAATGAGAGAAGTGATCTTGTACTTGGATTATTTCTACTTCACTGTGGGCCATATATGTGTGTTTTCTTTGTTTCTTTATTTAAATGGAAAATAGGAAATCATTTCAGAGTGACTCCTTTCCACAAGGATGAATATGATCAAAATAAACTATCTTTTACTAGTAGGAAAAAAGCAATGCAACAGAAGCCAGTCAAGCAGAGGGAAAGGTAAATTTAAGATGGTGTTAGGCAGAGAGCAGCTACAGATTTCTCCCACACTGACATGTCTGTCAATTTGAACTGACATTTTCTCCTCCTCCTCACTCTGCTTTATTGTTTCATTAGCAGATCAGACAACTGGAAGCTGAGAGCTTTCAGGCAGCAAAGCTCTTGCTGTTAAAACCTTTTATAAAACTTTCAAGAGGATCTCTTGATAACCATTTACTTCAGCTATTTATCCTGTCCATCCTCTGTCTGAATTAATAATGAACAGTGGGTATGCTAAAATGAGTGATGCTGCATCCTCGTATTTAAAAAATGATGAATTAAGCTTTCTTCTGCATCTGTCTTGTGTATCAAATGGGCATTTTTTAAAGTTATAGTGTCCTCCATGTACAGCTTTTGTCTGTTGCACATTTCTGGAAGTAGAGAGAATTTAGACCTGTAAATAAATATTCCAAAAAGAAATAAAAACTGAATTAATAAATATACAGAAGTGTACAGAAAGTTTCCCTTGGGAAAAAAGGGGGAAAAAAAAGAGTTTGAAAAATTAGTGGGGTTTGGAACTGTAAGAAAAATCGAAGTTTTATGATTTGTTAATCCTTTAGTTGGGGAGGAGGGGCTCCTCAGGACTCTCCACTGAGGTTCTGCTCTGCTTTTATGTGCTTGCCCAGTACAGCCAGCCCTCCCCCTGCTCCTCTCCCTCTCTGGGGGCTCCCTTTGGTCTCCATCATTCACACCCTGTGCGGGGAAAATCTCATTTCTCTGCCTCAGCACCAGCACAGCTGAACGCCTGCGGCTTTGGGGAGGCTGGTCCAGCCCGAGGGGTGCCCGGCTGCAGCACAGCCCAGGGGCGAACACTCATTAGCTGTGAACACTCATTAGCTGTGAACACTCATTAGCTGTGAACACTCATTAGCTGTGAACACTCATTAGCTGTGAACACTCATTAGCTGTGAACACTCATTAGCTGTGAACACTCATTAGCTGTGAACACTCATTAGCTGTGAACACTCATTAGCTGTGAACACTCATTAGCTGTGAACACTCATTAGCTGTGAACACTCATTAGCTGTGAACACTCATTAGCTGTGAACACTCATTAGCTGTGAACACTCATTAGCTGTGAACACTCATTAGCTGTGAACACTCATTAGCTGTGAACACTCATTAGCTGTGAACACTCATTAGCTGTGAACACTCATTAGCTGTGAACACTCATTAGCTGTGAACACTCATTAGCTGTGAACACTCATTAGCTGTGAACACTCATTAGCTGTGAACACTCATTAGCTGTGAACACTCATTAGCTGTGAACACTCATTAGCTGTGAACACTCATTAGCTGTGAACACTCATTAGCTGTGAACACTCATTAGCTGTGAACACTCATTAGCTGTGAACACTCATTAGCTGTGAACACTCATTAGCTGTGAACACTCATTAGCTGTGAACACTCATTAGCTGTGAACACTCATTAGCTGTGAACACTCATTAGCTGTGAACACTCATTAGCTGTGAACACTCATTAGCTGTGAACACTCATTAGCTGTGAACACTCATTAGCTGTGAACACTCATTAGCTGTGAACACTCATTAGCTGTGAACACTCATTAGCTGTGAACACTCATTAGCTGTGAACACTCATTAGCTGTGAACACTCATTAGCTGTGAACACTCATTAGCTGTGAACACTCATTAGCTGTGAACACTCATTAGCTGTGAACACTCATTAGCTGTGAACACTCATTAGCTGTGAACACTCATTAGCTGTGAACACTCATTAGCTGTGAACACTCATTAGCTGTGAACACTCATTAGCTGTGAACACTCATTAGCTGTGAACACTCATTAGCTGTGAACACTCATTAGCTGTGAACACTCATTAGCTGTGAACACTCATTAGCTGTGAACACTCATTAGCTGTGAACACTCATTAGCTGTGAACACTCATTAGCTGTGAACACTCATTAGCTGTGAACACTCATTAGCTGTGAACACTCATTAGCTGTGAACACTCATTAGCTGTGAACACTCATTAGCTGTGAACACTCATTAACTCGGGGGGTGAACACTCATTAGCAGTGAACACTCATTAGCAGCGAACCCTCATTAGCAGTGCCCTGCAGCCGCCCATCCCCCGGGCTGCCCCAGCCCGTTCCTCTCCACGGTCGGACCCTGAGCCCTCCCGCCTTTGTTTCCCGGGCGCTTTCAGCCCCTCCTGCGGGCTGTGACCAGGGAATTCCGTGGTGCTGCCACAACCATCACTGGCAATACGAGTTCAACACGTTTGGACTCTCGGTGCTGATTTTTTACGTGGGCTTTGGAGCAGACTGCTAAAATTTGTCCTCTTCCCAATCATTCTCCTGAAACGAACTAGTTCAGCCATCAAGCATGCACAGAAGGGCAGGAATCAAAAGCCTTTCCATAGCTGAGCTGTACAGGGAGCTATTTCTGAGATGTTCAGGTTTAAATTAATGATTCTGTCCTCTGGGCAGGCCAGGTTTGTGATTTGCAGGATCTGGGCACGGCAGAAGTGAAGGAGTTCGATGGCCCAGCTCCCCTGGAGTGGGAGGTGTGATGATTCTGCACTGATAAAGGTTTCTGTATTAAATGTACAAACATGACAAGGTCATTAGGAACAGCAACAGCCTCTTGTTTCACCATATGAAGAAAAAACCAGAAATCTTTGAGCCTTAAAGCCCTGTTTCTAACCAATGAAACACCGTGAATGAGTCAGTGGATCAATTAGCTTTAAAAGTAGATGTCATTGCTTGCCTGTCTCCTGCCCATCAGCTGAACAGGGTTAGTGACCCTTGGTTTTATTTCTGGCTGTGGATGGCTGTTCAGAGGATGGATGTGGAACTGGGAGAAGGTTCAGTCACTGCCTGCTCTAGACATCCACAGCTTCCTCCTAAGAACTGCTGAGGGCTTGTTTGTACTATGAAGGAGACAAAGGATATTCCAAATATTTTAAATTAATAAGACTGTAATTCTCTAATAGCAACACCTGCTTGCTGAATGCATTCTGAGTAGTCCAGCTGCAGCAGATTGTATCACTTAGGTAGGATACATGGATTTTCCAGTGGTGCTCAAGGCTCCAGAAGGGGAGGACAGCCTGTGCACATGTGAGCCAGCTTTAGTCATGGAGCATGCCAGGGGCTCAGGTTTGCATCAGTGTGACAAGGAAAATCTGTCTCTGAACTAACAGCCTGGAAATTGAAAAATGATTATTTTGTTGGGAAGAACACAAGTGTGGAAAAGAATGCTTGGTTTAATGAGCTTATCTAATCCCAGCCTCCTTCGAAAGTACAAGCCTGACCGTAAATATTGAAGTTCTGAGAGAGAACAGCCACGAATGCTTCCTAACCACAGGAGCATTTACCATTCCTAAACAGCTAAAAAGCTGAAACTAATCTGAAATATGAAAAGTCCATAAAACTGAGCATTTTGCAACATTGGTGTGTTGGAACTGGGAGCTCCCTCTGCACTGGGCACAGGCTGAAGCCAGTCCTTGGCAAGAACTTGTCCAAGTGCCTCAGGTGCTGCTTGCTCGTCCTCTGTATTTCTGCAAAATAACCTTCAGATGGTTATTAAGATCCTGGAGGTTTTTCCAGCCTTTCTTCTTCCTGGGGACTGTGCCTGTTTGTGTCTGAGAGCAAGGAAAGGTTCCTGCCAGGGAGGTGCCACCAGCCAGCAGAACCCCCCTGTCCCAGGGTGTCAGCTCGGCTGCCCTGTCTCCTCTCTGGAGACAGCTGCTCTAAACACTGGAGATGGTGTTTATCCTCAGGGCCAGGGCTCCATCAATTTGTCCAGTTTATGTTGGGAGAGACAGTAAAAGTGGTGCTTACAAGAATTCTGACTGCACCTACTCCAGCCAAGAAAACGCTCGTGTGCCCCGGCCCCGCACGAGGTGGGCGCTGGGACCACCCCAGGAGGAGGTTTGGGGTCTGCTGAGGGCTGGAGGGTTTGCTCTGTCCAAAAGGAGAGAGCAGCTGGGTGGGGAGGACACAGCTGGGCACTCCAAGGAGGTGGTGGCAGCAGAAAAGTCCCTGTGGGGGGATTGGAAGATGGTATTTGGGCTTTTTGTGGGACTCGACAACACACTGCACGTGATGGGAAGGGTGAGACCTGCTGCTACTGGAGAGGTGCTGGGAAGGAGCAAAAGGGACATCTGGGTAAACCTGAGTGCTGGATGGCAAGGTCTGACATCCCAAATGACACTTGGTAGGGGTTGGTATCACAGGGATACACAGGATGGGCAAAGGTAAAAGTCACTGCTGTCCCAGGGGCTTCAGCAGAGCGTGGGATCCCTTCACAAGCAGGACTGGAACCGCTGTTGGGAGACATTTCAGCTCAGGCTGAGGGCTGAGATCAGTCTGCAGCACTTCTGCCATCCTCTGCTGACAGGACTCTGTTGACTTTTTGTAGCTTCTTGGGTAAGGAAGGGAGGCTGATGGGAAAACAAACACTTTGTGCTGCCCTGGTGTGCCATGGAAAGGTGCTTGGGCAGGGACAGTGAGGGAAGGAAGGATCCTGGCAGCGTTGCTGGGATCCTCTTCCCAGCACAGAGCCTCCCCAATGCAGCAGAAAATGGGAACAGAGGCAGCATGTGGCAGCCTCAGTGGCCTCCATCCACAGAAATTTGGGAAATGCCCAGTGGGAAGTCACTTGTCTGGTGCAAGGCAGCTGCTTCATTGAGGTACTGTTTAATTGTTTTGCTAAAGCAGCTGCCTCTACCTTATTAATTTAGAAGAAATTACTGACTGAAGAGAAAACACTAATTCTAGCCCATACTCTGATTGTTTTTCCTTCAGGGAGAGGAGAGAAAATCCCATAATACTTCTCTACTTGAGATCACAGGATCTCTTGCAGGTCTGCCTTATGCTTTGTCCTCTTGCTAAAAAAAAGGGATATTTAAAATCAGCTGGATCCCACCAGGAGCTTCCTCATCTCAGCAGCCCAGACTCCTAATGGATGAGCTCTGTTAATTTACAGCAGTTTGACCACATATTCAATGAAGGACCCAGGGAGTACTCCAGGAGTTACATTCCAGGCCATTTGTCCTGCCTGTGTGAGAGTTACAACTCTGGACAGGTTTGGATTCCATTTCATTTCATTCACCAATTTTGTAACCATGGGTAACAGCAGGACTGACGTGGCTCTGTGCTGATGCAAGGAGGCTGTCAAGGCTGTCAGCTTTTAAAATCAACCAGCTTTGATGAATCTTCTGTTCTGCAGCATTTACCTTACAGAGTTTGCCCTGAAAAACCTGTTTAAAAATTACTTTCCTTTTTTTTTTTTTTTTGAAGCATTTGAACTGAAAGCAAAATAGAAGAAGTTCAAGGATGCCTTTGTAAAATACTGGCCTGTTGCCAGACATACAAGATCTGGCTTGTTCAAATGTCTTCTCCCTCACAGAAAAAATCAGTTTACTTTGTTCTGAGGTGTGCTGGGAAGGATGAGCTTCAGAACAGACCCTTTCTTCCTTCCTACTACAGACAGGGTTGGAGCAGCCACGACCTCTCGGAGGCTTTAAACCATTTGTCAGTTTGGAAGAGCAAAGGAGACAAATCTGCCTGTGGTCAGTAAGGGTTTCAGGGCTTTGCTTGTTCTTGTCTCTCCTTTCTGAACCTCTGCCATTGCCTTCCATGCTGGGAGGAGTCTCCCCTTTTCATGAGCATGTGCCATGCATGATGGGCTGCAGTAGTAACACCCCACTGGCTGTGCATGAAGAATATAATGTATTAAAATAATCTACAACAAAGCATAAAAGCACTTAAACAATAAGCTCGAAGCAAAATAATTATTTAAAATCTACTAACTCGTTATTTAAAGTGAAGTTGTACTTGAGTGAAATGCTGCCTCCCATTTAAGTCCATCCTTCAAAACTCTTCCCCAAAGTCCTCAAATACAGTGACCAGCCTGCCTGAATTCACCCACAGACACTTGATATTCTTGGGGCAACAGTAAAGAAATGACAAGAAGCTGTAAACACCTTTTTGTCTCAAGCACTGCCTTGAACATTCCCTGGAGCCCCTGGAAGTCAGTCCAGGCTCCAGAAAGCACCCTCTGGGTGCTAAACCTGCTTTTTAATTATCAAAACCCTCAAACAGAAGAATTCTGTGCCCAGCAAATGTGTTGGACCAGCAACAAATAAAAAAATGTTGAAGGCTCAAAAGATTTTCTCCTGCTCCCACTGCCTGGGCTCTGTGAAATGCTCAGACTCTGCTCTTCTGTCTGTAGTGTCAGTTTTTTTATTGGATGAGAATTTGGTCTCAGAAGTACCTGGGCAGTTGCAGGTGAGTTGTTTCTAATGAAACATCTTGCTGGAGACTGATGGCAGCTTCAGGGAGATCTCAGTGCACGTGGAGCCAAATGTGGGAGGGAACAAGGACCAAAGCCATGGCAAAGGTTTCCAAACCCAGGGAAGGTGAGCACTGTTTTGAGAGGCTAAATTTAGCAGTGATTAAACGAGCTCTTAATTAACCAAATATTCCTCTTGCTTGCCTTTCCAGATTATTCAATAACTGAACAATTATAATGAGCTCAGCAAGTAATTACTTTCCATTCCCTGCCAATTGCAGCCTTGGAACCCACCAGCTGTTGATGTGCTGGGAAATGAAGTCCATCAAGTGTGAGTCAAAGAATTGCAAAGTGAAGAGGAGAAGGACCCCACAGGTTCCCAGGCACTGTAGGAAAGCTGCTCCTCATGCTCAGTCCCTGAGTGTCCCTCCCAGACTGAAGGTCCATCAGAAAGATGATGAGTGTGGGTTGGAGCTGCAGAACTCTGTTTTTATGGGTGCTCTGGCAGGGATATAAATGTTCCTCATGCTTATTCTGCCTCCCCAGGCTTTACAGAGCCTCCCTGGGGCTAATGTGCATCCCTGGAGGGGGAAGCCACTGCCTTGCTCACTGACTAGGAAGGAGAAAGCAGAAGCTAAAGCCCAAACCTTTGAGAACACAAAGCTTTTTTCAGTTTCATCAGGGCAAAAGTTGTTGGGATTGTGAATTTGGCCATTTACTGGCCTGAGTTTAACTGATGTGTTAAACAAGAACAAGCTCAAGTGCACTGAATCGTTTTAAAATGGTTTTTAAAAGAGATGTGAAGATGTTTCATAAGCACTTATTTTCACGCCCATCAGTTGTACCAGTTCAGCTGCCTGGGGGTGGGCAGGGAACCTGCTCAGGGCAAGGAATAATTATTTTTGTCTTGATTGGAAAAAGAAAACCCCTCAAGCCTATAAAGTAAAATGACTTAATCCTTTAAAATGACAAAACTTCAAAACCAGATGTACTGGCCTCAGTGAGGGGACAGAGGAGGTGGAAGGTGCAGCACCAGTAAAGGCCAAGGTTGTTAAATCATCTCCTGGCTGTGCAGACATCACTTCTCTAATGGAGTTGAAGGATTTGCTGAGAGAGTCACACTTGCAGGAACATGCCCATTTTCTGATTAGGCTGTGGAAATCAATAGAAGCTTCTGCCTTCTCTGTGGGCAACCTGGAACAGCCCTGAAATCCAAGAGGTGAGAAATGTCCCCAAAGCCTTGAAACTCTCACTGGGGTATCACAGACTGTGGTGGGTGGTGGTTTTAGCCATGGAGCAAAGCCAGGGTGGGAGCAGAGTCCCTGGGAGAGGCTCCAGCTTATTGCTGAGGAGGAAGCACAACTAAAAGAAGGGGCAGAACGTGCAGGGGAAAAGCATCATAAGGTAAAAGTAAGAACAGCAAAGACAGCAACATGGTAAAACCAAACACATTTCTGCTGAACAAATAACCTAAAGTCACGTTTGATCCATCATCCTTCTGTTCCAGCTCTTCTCAGCACAGGCAGAGATTCCATCCTCGGTGAGCAGTGGGAATTCCCATTGTTGAGGCAGCCCTGGGATGGGCTCTGGGATTATCCACAGACCCCCCAGACTGAGTCCAGACACGGAGCTCTCCTGAGATAAACCCTCACTGAAGAGTGTGACAGAAGACAACAATGTCTATGAGGATGCTGTTTTGGTGCTGTGTTTGAGCTCTAAGCTGACATGCTCGTGCCACTGAGCTTCTCTGTTTCTTTCTGTGCCCTGGCACTGCCAAAGGGGCAGGGACATCCCATCCCTGCTGCCCCTGTGACCCCTCACCCTGCACTGGGAGGGTTTAGTGGGTTTGGAGGCTCCTGTACCCACCAGGGTCGCTGTGAGCACAGCAAACAGGGCAGGGGGGGAGCAGGGGCTGGCTCTGCCCTGAGCTCCTGGCAGGATGAGATTTCACCCAGCCACGAGTGGGGGGCAGTGCCTGGGCTCCTGCCCTGCCCAGAACCTGCCCACCTCCTCCCCTGCTCTTCCACACCAGGGTAAAGCCTTCTTTGCAGAGGCAGCAGGGAGGTGATGCAGCATTGCCTTCCTCAGGCTCCTCTCAGCCCAAAGCCATTTCTCTGTGCTCTCATTAATGAGTAATTCCAGGTGACACATCAGCCATCTCACTTCTGCATTTTGCAGGGAGTGTGGCTATCAAAACCCTTCTCCCCACACCCGAGGTCCCTCCCATCCTGCTTCCATGGAGACTTCCCTCTGGGACTGTGAACATGGACTGGAATTGGGGGACACAAACACTTTCCCCATACAATGAAGGTTTAAATCTTTTTCTTGTCTCTTATTGGACTAAACCCAAAACTTCTTACTTTTTATTTTTTTCTGATTAACAGAGATAAATACTGAATACCCCAGAGCACACAATGCTCAGGAGAGAAAAAAATTCTCTTATATGGCTGGAGGTAAAAGCCCAGGTGATGCTTCAGCCCCATTCCTCCACTGTGGTCCCTCCCCACTTGAATGAGATCTGCAAGGAGCTTCTCCTCTAACACTGGGCACTGTAGGATGTGGGGCTTCACTTTCTCATCTGCCCTAAAAGAAGCTGCTGCAAGGACTGAGGCAATGCTTTGAAGTTTGAGGGACGTTTTCCATAATAAACTTGCCTTTGTATTAAAAAAAACAAACACATGAAAGCAGCCAAGAAAAGTGACTTGGTTGTTATTTCCTCTGCTTCTGTTGTTGGGAATTAATTGTGCTGTGCCTCAGGCAGGCAGAGGTTCCTCGACAGATTTAATCATTCTAAAAAGATGGCAACAGCCAAATGACAGGGAAGTTCTGTTATGTTTAGGAGGTGGTAATGACCACTGGGATAATTCTTTCCAGCCTCTTCTGCACGGACCATGTGCTCTTAGAGCAGGCTGAGGCAGCTCCACTGATCCCAGTGCTCCCAGCCCATGATGTGGGCAAGAGGCTCCCAGGAGGTACAGAAGAGATTTTGCATCCTTATCATATCTCCTGCTATGGTTTATCCCCTGAGGAGAGGCTTTAGAGAGGGCATTGATGCACTGAAATGATGGTGTTTTTATCTTTCCCACAGCTGCCAAGGCTGGGGTGAAGGACCATCTTCACTGACCAGCTGCCATAGATCAAAACCAGAGTTCTGGCCCACAAACATTTCCTCTGTGCAGCCATGAACAGCTACCCTGAGCCCTAAATTGTGCCCACAAGGAGACCTTTTCCCTTCCATCTCTCATCCAGCGATCCCCAAACCTGTCACACACAACAGTGACACTTCAAACACCTGCACAGACACTGGCAATAGCATTGCTGTTTTCTGGGCACTTAATGGACAGCAGCACAAGAGCAAGTGACTTTCCTGAGGTGATTTTTTAGGAGGAGCCAGGACTTCTGAGCTCCCTTCATTTCAGTTTGTCCCAACATTGTGGAGTGCTGCCTCGACAGGCAGCTCCAACACCAAACCCTTGTAAATCTCTCCTGGCTTTCATTCACTATCTTGTTCCAAGCCTGCCTGAGTTACCAACAGCACAGGAACTTTCAGGGTAGAGGCCTCTGAGTCCCCAGCAGTGGGTGATGTGAAGGAAGATAAATATAAGCCCTTGGCTGCAGGGCATGGTGCAGGCAGGGGCTGCAGAGTCCTGGTGTATTCCTGCTGCCAAACTGCATCTGGACACTGCCCAGGGGCAGAGAGCTGCTTTCAAAATGTGCTGCCTGCAGGTAACCAGAGCTCCAGCTGATTTTATAATAATGCCATTTCTGTAAAATGTTAAATGAATGAAAAAAAAATCTATTATGAAGAAAAAGAAGAAACTCAGTTTAAACCTGTGGGGTGGCTGGGATTGAGAGTGGTGCAGTGCTGGGAGCTGCCAGCCCATGCTCCCCAAAGGGAGGATGCTGGGGGAGCTTGGCACAGGAGCTGGTGCTGTCTGGTGGTTCCTGCATCTCCCAGGGGTTTGGGTGTCCTCTACAAGTGTCAGGGGTGCTGCTGTCTCTCCCCTTTTAGCATTACTCCAGTTAATTTACCTTCCCCATCCTTTCAGAATTTTGAAAGATAGGTTCAATGGACCTGAAAGTAATTGCTCTGTAGTGCCTTTTCCTGGGAGGCTTCTTGCAAGAGGCAGCCCTGTGCTTCTCAAATGTCAGGCTGATATTTAAAAGAATAACAGAGGTAGAAGGCAGTGAGTGTGATGGACGTCCCTGGTGTGCAGGAGCCCACAGATGAAGGGGTGACTGTCTCTACCAGGCTGTGTTTATGGACACACCACATTTAGCTTCAGGAATCTCCCTTGCTTTGTTTGGATGAAATCATGTTTGGTTCTAGTTAAGAATTCAGGAGCTGAATTCAAGATGCTAACGGGAATGCACAAGGAAAGACTAACAGCATCTCAGGGAGAGATTGGCCAAAACAAGCTGGAACAAGCTTGGCAGATTTTACTTCTCCAGCATTAGCACTGCTCTGGTTTTAGAACTGCTTCCTCTGCCAAGCATAGCTGGTACTGCTGCTGCTTTGGTTGGGATTTATTTATTACTTTTCCTCCAGGTATCTTGATGGAGGGCTCTGGGTGGGATCTTCCACAGTACTGAAGTTCAGCCTTTCTTAATAAAAATGCTTTAATGAAAGCTTTTTAACTCTTCACCCTGTCTCTCACTGTAGAAGTATTACCAGTGCTTACCAAAACGTTTCATTTAAATTAAAACTTATATTATAAATGGAGAGAACTGGAAAAGCAGAGGCCAAATGCTAGAACACTTCTGTAGGATTAATTTCTCCCTTTTTTTTGGGTGAGGAACCAAAGAAAAACGATGCAGCAGTTTTGCTTTGGTGTATTCCATTGGGAACATTTGCTTTGTTGAGTCCCAACATGACTCCAGTTGGGACCACAGATCACAAAGCTCAGTTTTGACCATTCAAGCTTGTTAAACTGAAATGAATCTTCCCCAAAGGTGATATATGCCCCACGAGAAACTCAGTGTGGGCAGAAAGCTGGATTCCTGAGCAGAAATATTTATGATTTTAAAAGCCCCTTTTAATATACGTCCCACGTAATATTTTAATATACCTATATTTAATATAATATTAATATAAGAATAACTTTTTTCAGTGTTGAGTGTCTGCCAGAAGCTTGTTGCACCCCAGAGGTTTGGCTGAATTCCTCCATGTGCCTTCACAGAGCTCAGCCTGAGCCACCCAACCCCTCCCAATACTCTGCCACCCAGTGCCACATCCTTTCTCCCTGCTGTGCTTTAGAAACATTCCCAAAGAAGGGCAAAAATCTCCTATAATGGGAATAACTTCACAGGGTCCTTACACCCTGTGAAGCTGTGGCTACTATTTTGAAGAAAAAGCAATCTATTTCTCGTGAGCCACAGTAATTAACTCAGTGTCTCTCTATTCCCCAGAAAAAAACTAGAAATTAACAGCAAAAATGAATATTATAAGGCAAAAAAACCCCAGCTGGGCTAAACTGTAGTTAGTCACCAGGCCTGGGTGTTTCTGTGGGTGCTGGCTGGGAGGATGCTGTGCAAAATGACAGGAACAAAGTTAGTCTGGCTTTGGCATAGGAAGAAACGTGGGAGAGGAAAGTTAACTCTTGGAAGAAGGTTTGGCTCCTCTCAACAGACTTTCCCTCTCCAGATGCCATAGTAACATTCACTTTAAAGGTATTAAATAATCTTAGGTAGTTTCATTGTGCCCTGGTTTGGGGCAAATGCTCTGTTTTAAAGCTGAAAATAAAAAGCAAATTTTCTTCCCAAGACCTCGGGATGGGAATTTGCTGCTGCCACCAGAGGGACTCTGACATGCCACGGGAAAGCTGTGTCTTCCAACCAGACAAACTTCCCAGCAAATCCTCCTGACTTCGTGGGGCTGTTCTGAGGATTTATCTACATTTTCTGTGCCCATGGCTTGAGGGCTGAGCTCTGATATGAGGTTTCTGTGCTTTCTCCTCTCATCATGCTGCTGGTTATGAATAGATTACAATAGATTCTGAATAGATTATAATAGATTCTGAATATATTACAATAGATTCTGAATAGATTATAATCGATTCTGAATAGATTACAATAGATTTGAATAGATTACAATAGATTCTGAATAGATTACAATTGGTTCTGAATAGATTACAATAGATTCTGAATAGATTATAATAGATTTGAATAGATTACAATAGATTCTGAACTCTGTCATCCTGNTTAATCGATTCTGAATAGATTATAATAGATTCTGAATATATTACAATAGATTCTGAATAGATTACAATTGGTTCTGAATAGATTACAATAGATTCTGAATAGATTATAATAGATTTGAATAGATTACAATAGATTCTGAACTCTGTCATCCTGCTGGTCCTCCACAGTTAATCCAACTGTGCATCTTGCAGCTCATGGTACAAAATGCTCATAGAGTCCCCTCCCTTTTGCTGCCTTCCCTGGTGTTCACTCACACACTAAACACCAAAACTGACTGCTGAAATAGGAGTTAAAATGTTAATGATTTCCTTTCACTCATGATGGAATTATAGTGTGTGGCTTTTAACCATGTGTTCCGAATTTTGTTTTAAAAAGTGGGGAGAAAGATGATTAAAAAAAGTGTGACTGAAGGTAAAGGCTGCAAAAATTCTGTAAGGTTCAAATGGATTCTCCTGTGTCTGCTGAAAACAACCATTCTCACTTGCCCCACAAAGCACTGGGCTTTTGTCTTTTCAAGTGGAAGTGGAAAAATTGCCATTGCTGCAGCAGATCCCAGCTGAGATTAAAGGAAGGAGAGAGCACTCGGGATGAAACTGCTTTTCTTTCAAGTCTGGGTTGGGTTTTTTTGTTATAAGCCCCTAAATCCTAAGGGGACTTGGAAAATATTCTCTAGTGATTAAACGATTTTTTTCCTGTAAAGCATGTATGGGGTTTTGCAGTGACAGCCTCTGGCCCAACAAGGAAAATGCTGTTGCCTTTACTAAAATCCCCATTTCCCACTTTGCTGAAGAAGTAACTATGTCACTGAACCTGCAACAACTGTTTTTTAACAACAGTTTAAAAAAACATTTAATTATGTTTTTAGGCTGTTTGGCTTTTTAACTTTTTTTTTTTTTAAAGCAGAAAACAATTTCATTTATAACAAAAAACACCCAAAGCTTTAAGAACCACAAGATCACAATGATTTAGGTATGACAAGTGTGACCCCAGGGTCCACAGAGCTTGATTTCCTGGAATGTAGAATGTAGAAAAGTAAAATTTTTTTCAGGGAACTCTCCACATGTTCAGTTATAGCCTGACTGACTTCCCTGTTGTTACTCAGCCCTGGCCTGAGATGCTTCAGATTTACCTGAAGCCACAGAAATCACAGAATTTGCAAAGCGCCATCATCCAGATTCTGGTTATCTCAATTTTCACACGATTCTGTAACCTCTGTGGTTGTGGACACAAGATGTTTTTAATCTCATGACTTTGGGAATCCTGACTGAGCCTTTTCATGCTGAGGACAGGTCATGGCTCTCCCTCAGGTGGGCAGTAGGCTGAGCTCCTTGCAGCAGCTCTGTGCACACAGGGATGCTCAGGGATGCTGAGATCCCAACCCAAAACCCTCCCAAAACCCTCTGGCTGAGCAGCAGGTAAAGCTGCCCCTCCCAGGTAACCAAAGGTGCTCTCAGCCCCAGGTGAGCCACCAGATGAGTTTGGTTCTGTTCTTGGAGGAAAGTTCATGAAGACAGTCTCCTGTCTCCCAGAGTGTGAGCACACCCAGAGGAGTGAAGGCTTGCCCAGCTACAGCCAACAGCATCCCAGCTAAACATCTGCTCCTGCAGGATATTTCTGCAGTGGGTCAAACCTTGGCAGTTTGGCTGCTCTGATGGGACAGTCAGAGGGATGTTGTCCATGTAATTCATGTTTTAAACTGAGCTCTGCTCCTCGGGAGTGTGAGAGGCTCCTGAGGAGTGGTGCTTGTGCAGGTCTGCACCGTGTGGGGCTCCCAGAGCTGTGAAAGCCATCACTCCTCACACACAGAGCAGCTCTGCCTGCTGGGCCCTGCTGTGTGAAACAGCCTCTCCTGGGCCTGAACGAGGTGCTTGTGGGCATCATCCAATTTACTGCTGCCCTGCTTGGAGAAACCTTGGATGGGTTTAGCAGAGCCTGGTGGGAAAGAGGAGCAGTGCTGCCATGGGGCTGGGATGAAGCACATCCTGCCTGAAAAACCTGAGGAGTGACAAATAGAACAGAGTCAGAGAAGTGTTTGGGTTGGAAGGGACCTGAAGATCATCCAGCTACAACCTCCTGCCATGGGCAGGGATACTTTCCACTGTCCCAGGTTGCTCCAAGCCCCATCCAATCTGTTCTTGGACACTTCCAGGGATGGGGCAGCCACAGCTTCTCTGGGCACCCTGTGCCAGGGCCTCCCCAGCCTCACAGGGAACAATTTCTCCCCAGTATCCCATCTGACCCTGCCCTCTGTCACTCTGAAGCCATTCCCCCTGTCCTGTCACTCCAGGTCCTTGTCCCAAGTCCCTCTCCAGCTCTCCTGGAGCCCCTTTAGGCACTGGAAGGGGCTCTGAGGTCTCCCTGGAGCCTTCTCTTCCCCAGGTGAGCCCCCCCAGCTCTCCCAGCCTGGCTCCAGAGCAGAGGGGCTCCAGCCCTGGCAGCATCTCTGTGGCCTCCTCTGGCCTTGCTCCAACAGCTCCACGTCCTTCTCATGTTGGGAGTCCCAGAGGTGGAGGCAGCACTGCAGGTGGGGTCTCACCAGAGCAGAGTTGAGAAGCAGAGTCACCTTCTTTGAGCTGGGCACACTTTTGTTAAATATCCACTATTTTGCCTTTCATTTGGATGCTCCTCCATCAACCCCTGGATGTTTAATGCTCTCACCATGTGGCACAGAAACACTACACATTGTTGGTGACACTGAGCAAAGTCACAGAATCCCTCCTGGGGACTGAGAGGTGTCTGGGGAATCCCAAATCAACCCCTTCCATTTGCTTATCCCCACACTAGGTTACAGCTGAAGATCTCCTCTGCTCTGCATTTTCACCCTTTTTTTTCTATGCAGAGCTCCTTTTCAGCTTCCCCTTCTTATTAATAACTGTGCTTTTAGGCTGTTTGGCTTTTTAACTTTACGTTTGTTTTTTTTTTTAAGCAGAAAACAAATTCCCTAAAACTTTTTCTGATCCCTATCCAGCTCAAGGGACCCAGCCATGCCTGATTCTGCCAGGACATCTGTCCAGACACACTTACATGACTTTCCTACTCCAGACTTCCCACAATGCCTTCTGAATTCAGTCTTATTCTTTTAATTCTTATATGGGAGTGACTTCCAGACTCAGAAATGGGAACTCAGAAGGAAAAGTAACAATGAGTTTAGAATTAATAATTTAAAAATTAATTAGTTTCTGACAAGTTGTTCTGAAAAACTGCCAAACCCTGCTCTCCCTGCCAATTCCCAACATGAACTGTGCGTTAGTCCCCCTATTCTTTGAGGAATGGGCCACACTGGGACTATTTATGATGCCAGCTTGGTGATCTGTGCAACACTGGAACCCAACAAAGTGATCACCAGTGTTTCAAAGACAGCACCATGGTTAAAAGTGACAGGGGCAAGGTGAGTTACAAATTCCCCCGTTCCCCAAAAAGCATCCCAAGAGAATGCCTGACCCTGGCCACACAAACACCCTTCATCCTGTGCTCTGAAGAGTTTATTTTTCTGTTTGCTGAGTGCATGAAATCCGTGTCTCTGTGCCTGTTCTCTGCTGCCAGTGCCTGGCTGGGGTGTTGGCTCTCTGTGTCTCTGCTTTAGCACAAACACACCCCAAAGGCTCCTTGGGCCAGACAGGATCACCCAAGGACACAGGAATGCAGCAGCACTGCATTGCTGCCCTGGGACTCTGCTCAGGCACTCGGGGCTTGGAGTAAGTAATAAAAAAGTGGAAATTACTCCTCCTTACACTGCTGCTGCTTCAGAAGCCCCTGGGCATCACCAGCTGCTGACAAGAGTTTCTGCAACTCCTGTCATGCTTTCCTTATCCCCTGAGTCTGTCCCAGAACAAGAAAGAGGAATAGTGAACCCAAAATCATCCCCACAAACTGCAGCATCTGCCCTGATAAATACACCCCCCTGAGCTGGGTGGAGAGACCAGTCAAGGAGAAACCTGATGATGGTCCATTTTTAATAAGCATTTATTTATAAACTGACATTTTACAATTGTTTAAATGCTTACAGGCATCTCAAGGATCTGTGCTGAAGGTTGACTGTGAGATGCCAAGCAGGGAGAAAATGAGCAGAATACATTGAGGCAAAATGGTTTTGATCAGATGAAAAAAATTGTCTCTTTTATGATGAGTTTCATGCTAAAGGATTCAGTCATTTTTCTCAGAGCCTCAGGTCTTTGAGTGATGGGATTGTAAGTAATTTTTTCTTTCTTCCAAGGTAAATTTTCAGGTTTTTCACACCCTGTTGACTTTTAAGAAAGGGATTAACTTTTTAAAGAAAAAAAATCAGTGGCAAATTCAAACCACCCTAGGTAAAACCTTAAAAAATGACAAGGTTTCTTTTTAAGTAATGCTGTGGTTTCTGACAGCTTACCTTGTGGTTTTTGAATGCTTGGAGTTCAAAGTGCTGCTGCAATGAATTTTAAAATAGAGACTTTAAGCTTGATGTACCAGTAGTGCACCGTAATGTAACAGGAAATAGGAAAAGGGGCTTAAAGGTCTCTTTACACACTCCAGAAACAGACAACGATAACACAGAGGGCAAACCCCAGGCTGGCAGCTCAATTAAGTGGTACCAGGCCAATTTCAGAGCTCTGCAGCCCTGACCCAGCTGGAGCCCGGAGCCAGCACGGGAGGAACGGCGCCGAGCTGGAGCCCAAACTCAGCAGAGCAAACGGTGAGGGAGCTGAGCAATGCGTCCACCTCATCTTCTGCACCCAAACCCTGCAGGATTCATCCCAAAGGGCTGCTGGCTCCCGCAGGACCCCCCAACAGCCCTCAGCCAGATGGAAATTCAGCCTCATCTCCCAGTCCTGGGGTCCACACGCCTTCCTGCCCTCGCTGGAGAGAGCAGCAGGAACGAGCCTGGAGAGCCCTTCAGAGCTCAGGGGTCCCACAGCCCTACCTTGGCCAGGCGCTCTGCTGGTCCTGCTGGGTGAGGAGCAGCTCCCGTTCCTCACTTGTCCTTCAGCGTGGCCATGCCCAGGGCCTCGGAGCTGTAGTCGTACTGGTTGCTGGAGGACATGGAGCGGCCCCAGGAGCACTGCAAGTTGGAGCCCCTCTTGCGGAAGGAGGACGTGAACCTGTAGAAGTTGCGGTGCCTGTTGCGCAGGTACTCCCGGTAGTTTTTGGTGAGCAGGGTGTAGAGGAAGGGGTTGATGCAGCTGTTGCTGTAGGTCAGGCAGGTCACCAGGTAGTTAATGCACTTTTGGGTTTGGGTGGTGAGCTGCAGGGAGCTGCTGTAGAGTCGCACCAGCTGCCAGATCCAAAAGGGCAGGAAGCAGGCCCAGAAGACCAGCACGATGCTGAAAATCATGATGAGGACCTTCTGCCGGGGGGATCTCTTGCTCTTCTCCTTGTGGGGGGGGTTCCTCTGGCTCTCCAGGTAGGTCCTGGCCAGGCGTGTGTAGAGGAAGCCGATGATGATTCCCGGGGCCATGATGCTGGTGCTGAAGAGCACGGTCAGGTAGGTCCGGTAGGCATCCACGCTCCAGGTGGGCGCGCACATCCTCTTCACCTTGCCCTCTGCCTTGCCCCCCTCGGTCAGGGTGACCATCAGCATCATGGGCAGCGTGAGCAGCAGCGACACGGACCAGACGGCCCCCGCCGTGACCTTCCGGTAGCCCCGCGAGCGCTTCAGGGTGTCCAGGGGCCGCGTCACGGCCAGGTAGCGCTCGGTGCACATCAGCGTCAGGGTGAAGATGCTGGCGTGCATGGTGAGCAGGTCCAGGCTGAGCAGGATGCGGCAGCCCAGGTCCCCGAAATACCAGTCCTGGGCCAGGTAGGTGCAGACGATGAAGGGGATGGTGGAGAGGTAGAGCAGGTCGGCCAGGGCCAGGCTGACGATGGAGCTGTACATGGGGGCGGCGCAGCGCGCCGAGTGGCACATCACCACCAGCGTGTACACATTGCCGGCCACCCCGGCCACGTACATCACCGACAGCACCGTCCCGAAGGCCGAGGGGATGAGCAGGGGGCCGCCCCCGGGCGCAGCCCCGCCGCCCGCCGCCGCCGCCGCC
>VZRZ01002844.1:282727-308841 GCA_013398175.1 Climacteris rufus
GCCGGGAACGGGGCTCTCCCTGCCGGGAACGGGGCTCTCCCTGCCGGGAACGGGGCTCTTCCTGCCGGGGACCGGGCTGCCCCAACCGGGAACGGGAGTCCCCGAGCCGGGAACGAGAGTCCCTGAGCCGGGAACGGGAGTCCCCGAGCTAGGAACGCGGCTCTCCCCGCCGGGAACGGGGCTCTCCCCACCCGGAGCAGGGCTCTCTCCGCCGGGCTCTCCCTGCCGGGAACGCGGCTCTCCCCGCCGGGAGTGTGTCCGGAGCTCCCCGCGGATCGAGCCCCGCCGGGCAGCGTCAGCCTGCGGGAGCTGCCTGAAAAGTTTTGCTGCCACTGGGCTGGGATTCGGCGTTGCCCTCCCGCGGTGGCAGCGCTGGCGGCGGGGCTCGGTGCGGTGCTTCGGTGATCGCGCAGAGGTGGCAGCGGCCGGCAGGGAGAGCCGGGGGCAGCCGCGCTCCGCGCACGGCGCTCCAGATGCGCTCGGAGGGAGGCTGAGCTGGAGGTGGATAGCGAACAGGGGCTGAAACAACCTTCTTTCTCCCTGGAAATAGCTCGTATTTTGAATTTTACTCTGAAACGCACGGCAATGCTGTAGTAAGGTTTAAAAATCGAGCTTTAGTGATGGCTAGTTGTTCTGAAGAGGGGGAGGCGCAGAGTGGGATAAATGAAGTTCACAGAGACAACTTTTCCCCTTAGGCAAGAAGTCTGGGGAGAGTTGCAAAATCAATAAGGACCTTACATTTCGATCTTACTTTAGAGAAGCAGAGATAGGGCAGTCCGTAGTCCAAGGACAGCTTTCCAGGGGTACCAGAATGCTGTATTTCCTCAGCTACCATTGATTTCCAATAGGAATTAACTGGCTTTTATGCCTTCAAACATTTCTGTTTAAACCAGAGTGCTAAAATGACTGATGCTTATTTGCTTGTTTTAATCCCTCCTTAAAGTGCTTTTGTGCAAATTGTCACCTAATTCTCTCCAAGTGGTGAAAGTCTTTTTGACTTGGAGGAGCAGGATTCAGCCCTATAAAAATATTGTCTTGAGTACTTGGTTGTAATGTGCTGTGAAGTGAACACACACACAAGCACAGCCCTGCTTTCCCTCCTGCTACTGCCCATCACTCTTCTGTCTCTCTCTGAAGCGCTCCAGATGCTCAAAGCAACATTCAATACAGCGCTGGCTCAAACGTGGTTTGAGTGCTGGGGAGGGGGAGGAATCTAAACTGAATTATTGTCAGGCAGGGGGTTACTTTACCGGCTTCAGCCACTGCAGTGACAAAGCTGAGATCCCAGGGATGAGGTGGAGTTTGCTTTGCCCCGCAGCCCGGGCTCCGTCCGTGCCAGCGGCCCCGGCAGCGCCGCACCCGGGGGCAGCTGCACCGAGCAGCTGGGAATGCAGGCGCTGCTTCCCCGGCCAAAGCCTCCTGCAGGGCGGGCAAGGGCATGGACTGCCCCGGACCCCAAGTAAGATCCGGATTTGGCACAAATAGATCATCTCTGAGAATTAGGTTGCGTGCAACTTTTGCAGTCCTGTCTCCGTTTTGTTTTGAAGTTGTTCTCTCGCTGGTTTTTTATCTGTGTTCATCTACCGGCCAGGACAGAGGCAAAAAGAGAACAGAACAGATACTTTGTTGTCTGCTGTGTTATCTGATTTGTTTTGGGTGATCACACGAGGTGTTAGAGATAAACAGATTAATATGTTCTTCTAGACAGAGAATTGCTTCATCTGTTTAGTAAATACCTAATTTCAACTTCCCGTTTTTTCTTCCAGCACAAGAATGTTTAATTGAGCAACAGTAGGCATTAGTGAGCCTGAGAGACACTTGTTTCCTTGAACGTGTGGGGTACACACATGTATCCATGGGAACTCACTCCTGTTAAACTCTTAAAAAACTGTTGCCTGAAGTCGTTCTGCAGCGCAGCAAAACCTGTTCTCTGAGCAAAAAGCTCTTCTCCCCTCCACCTCTGCTCTCACCATGCACTGAGCCTCTCCTGCACACCCCCAGGCATCAACAGAGCTGTTCACACCGGGTGGAATTGGGCCTGGAGCGTGTGAGAACTGTGACCAATTAGAATTAAAAGGGCACGATGCAGGAGTCTGGAATACTGATGGTTCCCATTTGTCTGTGTACACAAGGAACACATCTTTCAGCAGTGTGGGTGACAAGCTACCAGCAGTGGTGAATTTTCCATGTCTCCAGATGTCTAAGTGACTGCAAGTGTCTTTTTGGAAGATGTATTTTGATCCAATAGGAATAGGGAGCTCACTGTATAATTACTGTCAGAATAAGCCCTCAGGGACTTATTGCACACAAAGCCAAGTCATCAAGGATCAAATTTTCTTAAGAACCTCAAAACCTGTTATTCACCATGTGGTTTTCTTGTAATATTCTTTAAAGTATTGGTGTGAAAACGATTATAATGTAATAATGTAGAATCATAGACTCATGGAATCCAAGAATGGTTTGGGTTGGGAGGAACCTTAAAACTCCTCCAGTTCCACCCCTGCCATGGGCAGGGACACCTTCCACTATCCCACGTTGTTCCAAGCCCCATCCAACCTGGCCTTGGACACTTCCAGGGATGGGGCACCCACAGCTTCTCTGGGAAGTTCTTTGCACATTTATTTCATGTGCAAAAGTTCCCTTCTGAAACCATTTGTGCTAATGCACAGAAACACACCCAGCCATCTGAAAATATAACTCCATGTGGCATTTTATTGTCTGCTTTGAATAGAATTCTTTTTTTTCAGGTACTCAGCACCTAATTTTAGAACTTCCTAACAAATTGTCCTCTTGTTAGGAAGCAGACAGTAGCAGTCTGAGTGGTGAGGGCTGTTTGAGTAGCCATGTCCAGTGTCTTTTTTTCATAAAGCTCTTGATTTTCTCAGTGAATAACTGGTGCTCCTTTGTCTGCTTGGGAGGGTCACGGTAGATGTGGTGGGCAGCTGAAAGCTGTTGCCTTGGCAAATTGAAAGGCAGCTCTCACTGCTCCATTCAGCTCTGACAGGCTTCCAAACTAAGTGCTGCCTGGGCAAAAGGGAGGCACTGAGTGTTTGGAAGAAGAGGCTCCCTCTTAGGGACCAGCTTTGTTTGTGTTGTCCTCCTAAAGTACCTTCTGAGTGGAATTTTGTTGTTGAGAGTGCATTTGGAGTTCAGGACAGGGAACATGTGGAACGCTGCCTTTGTGTCCCCGATGTCAGCTGTGAGGTAGCGATGCTGGGGAGCACAGCTCCAGCCTTTGGCTCAGTTTGACTTCAGTTGGACAAGTTCTGCCTGGCCAGGTGGGCACTGATGTTCCTTGTGATATTCTCGTGCCCTGTCACCACATGGATGATCCTCTTCCCATCGGATTCCCACCCAGCAGGAAGTGAAAAGACTGAACTGATCACTTGCCAAAGCATCCAGAAAGCATTTTGCTTTTGCCAAGTTCAGAGGGCTCTTGACAGAGTATCCAAGTGAGAAGGGCAGAGACTGGGATGTCTCTGGAGAAGCCCGAGGGTGAGGTTTGTTGCATCCCAAGCATGTGCTGTCAGATGAGATCCATACATTCATTTCTTAATCCTAAACTTAGAGGCTCAAAGTCATCATCTGTTGGTGCAGAGCCTAAAGGAATGTAATGCTGCAGTGGAAGGGGATGACAAAGAGGTGTGGAAAGCAACTGCAGCTCAGCATCCCACGGGACAGCCAGAGTGGGGTTTGGCTGCATTGCTGACTCAGTAGGGAGGGCCATGCAGGTCTTTGCTCAGGTTACCAGCACACTTGTGTATAATCCCTGCACCCTGGCTCTCGAATCTCATCGGAGCAGTGTTCATGCTCTGCAATATGCACAGGGCTTCACTGCTCTCTGAAATTGTTTCTGAACCAGAGCTGTCACTCAGCTGTGAAGGAAATCTAAAAGCAGGGACTGTGCACACTGATTGCAGTGGGGTCACTCCTGGGCTGCACAGCTATAAGGAAAAGCAAATTTGATCCCCCACTTCAGAATGTGTTGTTAACATTTCTGTTTACATCTGTCTTAGAGAGGTGGATATGCCCTTAAATTTAAATTCACAAGTATACTTTATTTTAAAGCTAGAGCTCTCTCTCCCCACTCAGATCTATGAGAGGCAAGTGTCCTAGAGCTGGAGGAGCCACTGGAGAGACTCTGAACCCTCTCCAAGATCTCTAAAGAGGACTGTGTAACAGGTTTCAGTCAGCATTATTTCAGGAATGTAGTTGAATGGGTTTTAGAAAGTCTCCCAGTTAAAAAGAACATAGGAGGGACTTGTACCTCTTAATCACATCACTCATGAGCAAGTGCTCTGTTGTTCCTGGTTCCTGTGAGAAGAGCAGAGTCCCTGGCAGTGAGAAAAGCAGTGTGAGAAGAGCAGAGTTCCCGGCAGTGAGAAAAGCAGTGTGAGAAGAGCAGAGTCCCTGGCAATGAGAAAAGCAGTGTGAGAAGAGCAGAGTCCTTGGCAGTGAGAGGTCTGAGGTGCCCCATGGATTTGTGCCCACGGGGGGATGTGGTGGTGCTGGCTGCTCCCTTTGGAGGCAGCTGCAGGCTGGCTTTAGAAAGGCACTCTCAGGGTCACTGACACCAGTTCCATGTCACTTCAAGCACCTGTGTAACAGATATGAGCCCAGAAAATCTGCTCCTCACCTCTCGTGCATCCAAAGCCCTCAAAGCATCTTTGGAGTGCTGCAATGAAGCCTGAGACCTTGGGGACTGAAGTTTACACCTGGCAGACAACAGAGTGGCCACAAGAAAAGATGGGGAGATCAGAAGCTGTGTCCTTGTTTTTTGAAGAAGATAAAGAGTGTAAATTGTGTGCTATTACAGGGACTTCCAGCCACTCTGGATTTTTAGGATCTTCTCCTTGTGTTAAAGCCTTTGAGATCATTTTACAGTGGAAAAAGATACATATTAATAACCCCAAGTCATTTTCTGCAGAAACTCAAACCACTATTACACTTAGATTTAAATTCTTTCTGCTCCCCTGAAATACAGAATTGTACACTGAAAAAGAAATCCTCTTGCATTACATGCTTGTGAGTGCAAAGGAGATAGTCTTGGCTTCAGGGAGGTTTTTGTTGTTACACAACAACATCTGCACAGACTGCAGTGATGGTGCCAAACAGCTGGCAGAGATGTGGCCTGGAGAGAACAGGGTAGTGCCAGGGGGAGCAGCAGGTTTGATTTGCCAACCTGAATTCCCTTTTGTCTTGCTGGAGAAGCTCTGGAAGTCGCATGCTCAGTTCAGTGTTGCTTTTGGTACTTGATTTGTTTTCTTTTCAAGGTGGGAAAGCTTTTTCTCCTATTAAATGGCCTTTTCTACTGATGGAAAAATTAGAGAGTTTGTATCTGCAGATTTCTGCCTCAAAGAGGGACTGGCGCTTTCAACAGGCTAAAATCCACTCAGGGTATGCAAAACCTCCAGCACGCTCTCATCTCTACAACTCAGCCTGTTGTTAATAAAGAGCTTCAGATACTGGAAAGCCTTCTCTTTCCTGACTTCTGTAATACTTCTTTGTCCACACAGAGAAATTCAGGTGAACAGTCTGCATTTCATGAGAGCAATGGTGAGGGGAGCTGATGGGCATCTGCAAGGATGGTGCATCCTGCATGGTGGAGAGGGAAATGTCTGCAGTGTTTGGGAGGAACAGTTCATAGAATGGATGTTTTTTCATACTGGTTTTATAAAAATTATATAAGAACTCTTGACAAATGTCAGAAAAGGATGGAAGCCCAAGGAATCTCCTTTGCCAAAAAAACAATTCCCAGTCAAACCTCATGCTTGGTGTCTGGGTCAGAGCTCACTTGACTCAGAGTTTTTCCTGGATTTCGATGGGTTTTGGAGGAAGCCAGTGATTAAAAACCAACCAAGAACAGAGCTGGGCCCAGCTTTGGGGATGTTTGAACTGAGTAGTGATTCTGCCTTGGAGGTTGGCAGCACAGCATCCTTTTAAAGGTGGGTTGTTTAAACTCTTCCAGCAGCAGCCACGCTCGGAGCATCGCAAAGCTCAGAGACCTCCAGCAGTGCCTTGAGTCCTGGCACAGCCCTTGGGGTGAGGGTGATAGCTCTGTGTGTGACTCAAAGCCACTTCTCTCCTCCTTATCTACCTTCTCCTCAAGATTTTTTCCTCCTGAGCTGCTCGGAGAGGACCTTGGTGCGGGTGTGTGTGTTGTGAAGGAAAGGAGACCCTGGTGCAATCCAGCAGCACCAGGCAGGCAATTTCACTGCCAGCAGTTGTATCTGTAAGCTGACTCTTGTCTCCACATTCTAGTGCCTCTGGGGAAGCTGAGAGATCTAACCATTTGTTAGATTTTCTTTCTAATGTTTCTCTGGCTTAATTAAGTGAGGGTGTGTGTCAGAGTCCATCAATGTCAGATGTTGCTGCTGAAAGGGGTTTCAGGCAGTGAAACTCCAGCTGTGTGGGTACCAACGTAAACTTTAGTGAGAGCAGTGAAGCCATTTTTGTTCTAGTTTTTCCATTGCCTTTAGATCAGACTTTGTCTCTCTAGATCTATACTAAACTTGGTTTTAAAAGTCTTGAAATGGAGCAGAGGGTTTGCTCCAGGTGCTCTACTTCCAATCCTGAGATTATCTTCAGAAGAGCTTAGCCCCAGCCCTTTTCCCACCCAGGGCCTCTGCAGGGCAGTTCTGCTGGAGCCCTGTGAGGTGCTGGGCCTCTGGGCAGAGGGGTTTGCTTGGCTGTGCCTGGAGAAGCCACACGGTGCCATGGCTGGGTGGCACCAGCTGCTGCCAGCTGTCCCCAGGGCCCCCTCCTGCGTGTCCCTGTGCCAGATCCTCACCGTGGATGATGAGCATGAACAGAAGCACTGGAGAGGAACAGTGATAAAGGAAGCACAGGGATTTGTTTGTTTTTTGGAGGGGGTTTTGGACTAATTTTTCTACTTCATGGCTACTTGTAGACAATCAGAAAATCGATGTTCATAAACTCAAAGCCTTAAGAACTAAGCATTAGGAGCACAGCTCTTTTCCCTGCAGGCTGCAGAAAGCCAGGTACATTTGCAATTCTTTAGTAATCAGCCTGGGACTAGATCAGCATATTTATGTAAAAAACCACTAATACTTTTATTACTGTAGATAGCCCAGAGCTCAGGCCCCTACAGTTTGCCTAGAAAATGGAATATTTAATCTTCCCCCACTAATAGTGTGTTTTTCTTGTCTCCTGGCAGTTGGCACAAAAGCTCTGAAGTACGTGGCATACGACAAAGAGAACACCAAAATCTGCTGTGCCATATGATCAGCTCTCTGCAGTGGGCACATTCCTGGCTCCACAAAGCTCCACAGCCATGAAACTTCCTTGCTTCCTGATGGGAATTTGTGCCTTTGCTTTAACTGTCTGCTGTAAGTCATGAGTATTTCCTCCTAAAGAGTGCAATGTTAATGTTTCATTTAAATATAAAATGTACCTGGGATTGGGAAGAGGGGATTGTTGAGACAGGTCCAGGAGAGACACTTGGTTGATGCAGCTTTCCCTAGGGGATGGTTTTGGTGTAAAGAACAAAACTCTAAGAGTGATTTGGGGTTTTCAGAGTCCAGGGAGCAGCTGTGCCAAAAGAGCTGAACGCCCCTTTTCCCCATCTGGGTGACTGGCACGGTGCTAGTGTGGGTTCCAGAGAGCTGCCCAGCCTTCTGCCACCCTGCCCTCTCTCTGGGAGTTTGCTGCTCAGCACTGGCTCAGAAATGAGTGGCACTGTCACTCTGGCCATGGTGACACAGCTGCTGTGCACTGACACAATTAAATGGTTCTTTGGAGCAGGAACTCACAGAAGACACCTCAGTCACCTCTACAAGATCAAGAGCAAGGCATGGCAAAAGAGAGACCAGATGATAAAAGCACAGTTGTTTATAAACAAAATACTTCATTATTTGCCATGAGTGATCAGAAAATCTTCGACTAAAAGCTGCTTCCATTGAAGTTCAGTGTTTTTAAAAGAGGGGATTTATTTTCAGTAGGATTTTCCTGCAGTGGGCTCAAGAGGAGGAATGAAAGATAAATCATTCTCCCAGGCAGAGTCCAGGGAGGGGAGTCTGGTCAGTGCAGCTGAATAGATCCAGGCTCTCTGTCCCTGCTGGTGGGAAGCAGAGAGATGGGCTCAGGAGAGAGGAAGCTCTGCGTGGGGAGTCATTGAACTCAGAGAAAATGCCACATTTCAGGAGTGTTTTTGTCAGGCTGACAAATGCAGCCTTTTTGCCCTCATTGACTGCAGCTGCAGGATGCTCTGGGCTGTGCTGAGGCCAGAGGCTCCAGCAGCCTTTTCCTCTCAGTGAGCTGCAAACTCACACCCCACATGGGGAGGCTGAGAGCAGCAACCTCTGTGCCTTGGGCCTCAGGTACAGAAATTTGTGTTTGTAGCTTCTGGGCAGAGACACAGCGAGTGCATTCATCTTCTTAAGAGATATACCTGGGCTTGGAAGCAGGACTGTTGCTTAGTCCTGTCAAGAGCTGCAGGAGAGTTTCTGTACTCTGAGCTACAGGCAGAAATAGAATTATGCCTAAGTTTGCCAAAACAGGGCCAGGAGTCTGTGTATGTGAAGTGTGGGACCTTGGAAAGAAAAGATGGGAGGTGGTGTTGGAGTAAAGAATTGAACCTGACAGGTTTCCATCACAGCCACCAATTAGGGGGTGGATTTTTCTGCTGAAGTGCAGAAAAGGGGCTGGGATGAGTGTGCCTTCCTCAGAGCAGAGAGGGTGGATGTGTGGGGACACAGCTGCCAGCTAGCAGTTGTACCTGTCAGCATCAGGGGAGATTTGAGTGCTGCAAAAGGGCCCTACATTGTACCCCAAATAGCTTGGATGAGAGATGGGTAAAAGAGAGGTTCTCTGCTAGGGGGTATAATCAGCTTTTCTCTTTCAGGGTTCAGGCTAGTGAGCTGTGGGCTGAAGCATCTGTCCCAAGTGGGAGAAATTGCAGAAAATATGTTGGGTTTTACTTTCCAAAGAGCTCTCTGTTTCCCCCACCCCTTCCTAACCTCTTCAGAAACATCTTCCCATTGGGAGCACAGAGTTGAAAGAAGGTGGGAGAGTATCTGACAGACCTGCTGGGATTCAGTGTGGGCTTTCAAGACTTTTCTTAGACATTGGTAAAATGTTGAATGCAAGCACTGACTGTTATTACCTGATTCTCCTAATCTTCATTGTGCCAGTGGCTCCGGGGTTGTTCTCTGCTCTGACACTCTGAATTAACTCAGCACCCCAGGGAAGGAGACTGTAGCAATATTTGTTTTGCAGAGAAGTGCTGACATGTTTACTCATGTCTGGCAGTTGTGGTGTCACTTTGGTTGAAGGTGCCACCTCTGCTCCTTCCTTGAGGTGTCACAGCTCTGCTGCTCAGCTGAAATTCAAGCACCTCTCCAGAACCTCACAGATCAATTCTGCATTTGAAAGAAGCAACTAGTGTGACAGAGGCATATCTTGGTGAAGGAAAGAGCTTCTTCCAACCCCTGTGGTAGTCCCCAGAGAGGAAATTTTGTGACTCCTAGAAAGATACTGATGCAAAGGTCTGTTTGAGCTGCTCCATGTGCTTTTAATAAACTGTATCTTAATTTGTAAAAAGGACTTAGAGATGTAGGGTAATACATTTGAAAAGTGGGATTTAGGCACTGAAAGAGTTTTGAGGGTCCAAGCTGTAAAATACATGTAGAGTGCAAACCTCCAGTGCCCCTGTGCAGCTCCCATCACCTTTTTCAACACTCAGGCTCATCAGACAAGCTCCTCATGGGTGGAGGTTTAAGTCTGTGTTGCAGAAGGTGTCTAAAAAAGGAGCTGCTGATGACAGGGAAGGAAAAGAGTTGAACATTATCACAGTGATCTTGTCAATGACTGGTGTTAGTTCCTTCTGCTCAGCCTGGGCAGCTGTGAAAGCCCTTTGCTGTCCAAGTTGGATCTGCTGCAGGGATCCCACCTCCTGCTGTCCCACTGGCACCCCACAGACCTGGAGGGGAGTGAGCAGAGTGGCAAAGCCTAAGGAAGAGTTGGGGCCAGGGGGATGGGTGGCCTGACCTGCCCCAGGCTGCCCCTGCTCACCTGGACACCGCTGACCGGGGTGCTTGGGTGGGGAATGCCACCTTGGATCAGCCTGAGGGGCAGCACCAAGCACCCTGAGCTGCCTGGTGATCCCAGGTGGCCCTGCCTGTGCCAACCAGCAGGAGCAAAAGTGCTCCTGGGGCCGTGTAGCAGGGTTGGAGAATGGCAGCAGCACATCAATTCTGCACTGGAGCCGTAGAAAGCCCAAGAACTCTTGATTTAGATCAAAGTCCGATTTGAAAAGAGGATTTAGGCATTTTTTAAATGTTGCTCTGTGTTCTGTGCTGTTTTCTCTGCCAAGGGAAGCTGTCTGCACTGCATTATGTATTAGGCTCTTGAAAGCATAACTAGTTATGTAATTATTAGAATTATATTTGCATTCTGAACAAGGCTGTATATAACTAGCATGGTAATGCGTGATAATTAAATACCAATTAATAATTTAAAAAAATGAGATCTGAATCTATGCAGCTATCACAGATGTAGTAAATACTCATTGCTTATGAAGAACAAATCAGATGTGTTTTAACATGCAGCCCTAGTCCTATATGAACAATTATTTGGAACAGATTTAATGTGGTTTTTATTCATATTGCACAGCTACTGCTGACCGAGTGACAATCACTGTAATGTATTTGACTACTTTTATATTAGTTCACATTAATGCTTCCAGCTGTTCACACTGGGATGAGTTGTGTTCCAACCATCAGAAAACACCCAATTTTAATAAGTTTTACCCTGCAAGGCAGAGGGGTTTACTCATTCTTAATCCAGCCAGGCAATCCAGGTAGGCTGATGAAAAAAATTGTCTGTCTTTGTATAGTTTGAGGCTGTTTGGCTCTGGCAGGATATCTTCCATCTCTTTATCTGCAGGCTTCAGAAACTCTGTGGAAGAGAATCAAAGTCCCCATAAAGCTGAGACCATTTGATGCTTCTGATTTAAGAAACATTCAGGGTTTCTGCTGCCAGAGGGAAACAGGCTTTTGTGCACTCCATCTCTGGTGTAAGTTCCTGCTGCAAGTTCAGAGTGGTGTTAGAGACCTGGGGGGGATAAGTCCAAGCTAAATTAGCTGAAGATGATGACTGCTGCCTCCTGTAGCTGATAATGAGCCAAGGGAAAGGCTTGCAGTGTGCAGCCAAGCAGGGCAGGGGCTGTGCTTGCTGAGGACTGAGGACTCAACACTTCCCATGAGATTTTGTCTTGCAGGGGCGTTTTCCAGACTTTTGTCATGCTGGGGGTTTGATTTTTGATTTTTTGGTTGTGTTTTGCCTTGGAAGCTACTTCCTTCATGAAAACAGGGTGGTTACAGAGTCACTTGGGCCAGGAGGATCTGGGGGGGACACGGGGTGAAGTGGGAGGTGCACCCCTGTTCCTGCCCCTCCCTGTTCATGCTGGGCTCCACCACATCAGACACCTCTATCATACCCTCCAGGGAGGCTGTGCCTGCCTTGGGGCCAGGACAGAATTAGGGCAGGGAATTTCTCCAGATCAGCCCACCTCCCTCTGCTGGAGCATCCATAGTGCTGGGCTCTGGGTGCTCCTCTGGTGTCCCCAACAGAAAGGAGGGCAAAGCCAGCCCAGGGCCTGGGGACCAGGGCACATGGAGGAAGAGCACGAGGAATGAGGGACATAATTAAGAACTGGAATGCTGTGCAATTAGGAGTGGGGTAACGAGGTCTGGGGTAGCATTAGTGCCTACCCCAAGAGTTCCCCAAAGGGTCTGTGGCTCCTGAGGCACGTTCACCTCCTGGCTGCTTTCCCAGGACTCCACAATCCCTGTTTTGTCACAGGTCCCTAAACAGCTGCAGAACCACCTGGAGGGGAGCCTGCCCATTCCCCTTGGAATGGCAGGGGTGAGGATGAGAGCTGCTGACTGCCTTCAGCATGTGCTGAGCACTGGGCAGCAAGCAGAGCTGGGTCCTGCCAGCAGCCACTCTGAGAGGCTCTGAGATTTGCCCAATTATTCTCCCCTCATTATATATATATATGTTAAGAAATGAAGTTGTAAAAATCTGTTTCACACAAATCCTGTGAGTTCCCAGGTGAAAAGTTTGGTAGTGACAGAAGTAAGGGTGTTCCTGCAGCCTCTCTTGTGTAGATGAACATTTCTTCAGTACTTCTTTCATGTAGTTTAAGTAGTTCCTAAGCTCTGATGTATTTGCTCTCACTAGAAATGTTTCCAAACTCCATACAGCCCAGAACTGAGGTGAAACTTATTAAAAATACATACATTCTTTTTGCTTTGCTACCTTTTAAAAGTACCTGTAACTTCTCTTGGTTACTTGTTGCATCATTTAAGGGTTCCAGCATCAGGACAGCTTGAATTTTATTTCCAAATCTTCTTTCTAGTTTGTTCCTCCTCACTTTTAGGAATCAGGCTCACTGAATTTCAGGGTCTTTAATTTCTGCAGCTGGTGACACCTTAAATTCATTATATCAGCTCATTGGGTTTCATTCAGAAACCAATCAACCCAAATTATCTTCAGTGCTGTGTAATGAAACTAAGTTCAAGCACTTCTCTCAAAGTGTTTTCCTGAGGCACTTCTCTGAGCTCAAGCTGTGCTGCCTCTATAGAACAATTTAGGTCTGAGGCTCACTTGAGACTTCATCAGCAAGGTAAGAGAGCATTAGTAATTATCCTAATATTTCAGGTCAAGATATTTGTTTGGCAGAATTGCTCTGTGCTTCCTTTGAAGTTACTGCATCTCTTTTTTTCCCCTTAATAACTAGGAATAGGAAGGGTAGATATTCAGTTTGATGTTATTTGCTCTCTTGATTTTGTTCTTTCTCAAAAGAGAAATACAAAATTGCTATTCCTAAGAGAAATATTTATTTTTTCTGTATCTTAACAAGAAAATAATGCCATTTTACTAAAAGCTCAATTTAGGTAGCCCTGGGTGGTAGAATTAGGAGCAGCAGTAGGTGTGCTCTTCACCAAGGGAATACACATGTAAAAATGATGGGGGTGTTAAAATAGCTGACTGCAGCAGGTGCCACACATAATTCTGCATCCTGAGCAGGGTTTTGGCTTGGAGACCTCGGTGTGGCTGTTTGCACCCTGCCAGGCTCAGCGATGGGGTGGTGCTGCAGTGGGAGAAGTCGATATTTGGCCGTGTTGGTCAGGCAGGTCTGTCCCTGCCAGCAGCGCTGGGTGAGGGAGGGAGCGTGTGGCCCATTCCTGCTTTGCTTCTCCATCTCAGAACCCAAATGGATCATTGCCAGGCGCTGCCAGGCAGGCTCTGGGTGGGCATATCAGGGGAATTGATGGGGAACTTCTACCCCTTGGATCACTTGTTGGTTTGGGAGTCCAGCTGAGTTGAACCCTGAGCCGATTCCTGTCCCAGGAGCACAGGGGGAGGTGAACATCAAACCAGACCCCAGAGAAGAGCAAAGCTCAGCACAAACCCACCAAAGGGAGGTTAATGGAGCTGGCCTGGGACTGAGCTCACTGCAGAGAACAAAGCTGAAGCAAATTTCTGACTGTGGGGAATGTACTTATGCTGTTTCTTTTCACAAGATGATGTTAAGTGTCATCACAGGCTTCTCTCATTTGGCTAAATTCACTCAGGAGTGCTGCTGTATTCAGAAGAACATTATGTGGAAGAGAAAGTGCTCAGCTACAAAGCAAGCTATAAAGAAGTTAATGATTTCAAGCCAAAGTTACATATAAGCACTGATAATGTTACAACTTATGTTATTCCATTTTTCTGTGGTGATGCACATCTGTTTCTTTCATTTCAATGCAGGTTTTGGTCTGGCAGGAGAGCTCTGACTCTGGGAGCAGGGTACTTGACTGTGCTTTCCTGCTGGGCATTTCAGAGCCTGCTACCAGGACTGAGGCATTTAAGGTTTTACCTTTTAGGTTTAAGGAATAGTGAACATCGGTGGAATTAATGGGTTCTTCATACATATTAAAAAAAACCACCCAAACCAATCCTGACTCTGCCTTTTGCAGAAGTCTGGGTTCAAAACACCTCCCACTGCCAGTTTAGTTGCTGTGTCTCAATGGGGATGATGATAACTTGGACAAGATGTAAGCCTACTCCTAATATTGGAGCTGTTGTTACAACAGCCTCCAGGCCTGATGGGCTGAGAGGAAGGAAAAATTAGATAAAATGCGACATTAATTGTATCCAACAGCCTCATTCACAGAGATTTTTATCATGTGCAGTTTGTATTGAGGGAACTGAGGCAGAAGAAAGACACAACTGTCCCAGCTGTAAATAAACCCCAGTTTGGGCTGGAGATCAGCCTCCAAATGTGGCTCCTGCCACTCCATGTGACACAAATCCTGTGCTGAGCATGTTCCATGCTGCCCATTGGGATGAGTTGTTTCAGGACAGGGGGTTCCATAGGCAGGACTCTGATGCTTGTTCAAGGCTCCCAAAAAAAGATGGTGCAGTGGAGCTGGAGGATGGATGGCCCAGGGACAAGGCTGGGGCTGCTCTGGTGTTAGAGTAGGGAGGAAGAGTTTGCTGAAAATGAATTCGACACAGTGGAACAAAGTGTTCCCCTGAAATGTGTTCCACAGCCAGAATAGCAGCAGCATTTCTGCCAATTAAGGGGCCTGCTGCAGGAACAGTTTGGCAAAGAGAAAAAATACAGCCAAATTTGTGCTAAGCAGCCTGGTGGTGGGTGGTTGGATTATGCAGTCTTACTGATAGTCAAAATTCATTGTCTGTTGCAAAGAATCCCTGAATGAAATGAAATGGTAGAGCAGATAGCTCTTTAGTTTGTTTTCTCTTCTTTCCCTCCATTCCCTTCCAAAAGCTGTGCATTTAACAACTCCATTCACATTCTCTAAACTTGAGAACACCAGGACGACACGGCTTGTGATGAAACCTTCATCAAGAACCTGAGGGCAGGGTTAGAAAACGAGCTCTTGCATTGTCAGAAATTGTTGGATTTGTTGAAACCTGGTCCTGGAAGGGATAAGCCAGAAAACAACCCTAAGAAAAAGAGGAAAAATATGATATCCTTTCCCTTCAGCATGCACTTCTGTGAGTGTAGTCATTTCTGGGAGAGGTATCAAGATTTACAGCCATTCTCAGCACTGCCAGGAGGGATGAGTGAGCTCCCATGAATGGCAGAATCATCATCATCATGTAGAATTTGGTGCGGTTTTGCCTTGGGAAGAGTGATCATAATTCACCAGTTGTGCTCAACTGCCTCTATTGATTTGCTGCGTACAAACAAGAGTTGTGTCTAATTGCCTAGCTGGCAAATTAAGGAAATATGGCTGATTTACTCTCACTGGGAGTCATTTTGACCTCACAAGGTTGAATTTTAATATTAGTGAAGGTGTATTTAAGAACACATCTGTCTTGTCCCTCTTACAGTCTTACTGTAGGAACGAGGGAGGGCTGAGCTCGGCCTGCAGATGCCACCAAGGGCTGAAAGGAAAAGGTTGTTGCTTGTACCACCCTCTCTGGCTGACTGAGCCAGTACACTCTGGAGCCCATGAGAGGTGATGACAGCAGCAGCTCGTGGAGACAGTTTGTGTTCTGGTGCTTTTCAAGGTCCCTCGTAGTTTGAAGCAGCCTGTTCCCATCAACAATCTCAGCAATGCAGCCCAGAGTGGAGCCAAAGGCTTGGCAGTGCTGATAGCCAGCGCAAATGAACCCTCAGGGAAGGAACAAGGAGAAACTGCAGCCAGGTGTGGATATTGTCTGTACTGCTGCCTCTGAGCAGGAAGGGCTCCGTGTGGAGCAGGGGTGGTGTCAGTGCACTCTGTCCCTCACTTCATTTTGGGGTTGGAGCCACCTCGGAATGATTCTCGCAGCTGGCACGAGTGCAGGGTTACAGCTGGGGGGATGTGGGGGATGCCAGTCTGTGGTTACAAGTCTGGATGTGGAGCTGTCCTGCACTAACCAAACCCCTTTTGGCTCAGACCTTGGCTGTCCTGAGCCCAGCTCCTCCTGGTGGCTCTGGCCAGCGAGGGGAACCTTCCCAGGGTTGGATCCTCTGACATAACTGAAAATTTGTGCCAACTCCCTCCCCCTTCTGTGCTTCCTTGAGCAGTTCCTAAACAAAAGCATTCTTGCTGTGAATTCCCAGTTCCACTTTGGCATTGCAAGTCTTGAGTTTTCCATTTGCCTTCTCTGGATTGTGTTTCCTTTCACTTTTTGAGTTTCTTCCCCTTTTCTCAGGGGAGTGCTTGTGTTCTCAGATTAAAAACAGAAGTCCATTCAGTTTTCCATGAAGGTTAATTTATTAAAAATATAATTTTAGTATCCTTTCAATTGGTATTTTCCATGAAAAAAATTTATTTTACTAAAACCACGTCTTTCTGATGGAAAAATGTCTGGGCATTAAAAAGTCAACCACTGTCTAGTAGTTTCATTTCATAATATTTTGATGGTACAATCATGATTTTTATGGAGCAAAGCAATCTGAGAAAACTTAAGTTCTTAATTTTAATAAAGTTAATGAATTATAATATCATTTTAGCTAGAGTAAGAAAGCTTCATGCACTAGAGCCTCACTGTGACCTTTTGAATCCTAGAAATGTTAGTGTTGAAACCTCAAAATGTGGGCATTGCCAATTTTTGTCTTAATACAGTAAAAGAACAGTGGACACCAGGTAAAACCTAGATTGCTTTGAAATTGCTTTTGGTTGTTGTTTTGGTTGTTGTTGTGAAATTGCTTTTGGTTGTTGTCTTGTTGGAAGACAAGAGAGGGAGGTGTGTTGTTAAAGGATGCAGAGTCTCACCTCTCTTGGAGTCCAGGCTGAAGACCAAATCCAATGTGAGCTGATGGGAGGTGTTACTTTGACACAGGATTAGGAGTCTTTAACCTCCCTGTCCTGCAAGAGCATCTGGAAATTGCCTGCCAGGTATGAAATCAGGCTGCTAACTCCCAGAGTCCCTCCAACAAGGGCTCTGTTACAAGGGGTCTATTAGCAAGAGCCAGACAACCCAGTAAAAGCCAAAATATTATTGGGAGAGAAGGATTAGAAAGCAAAAGAAACGATGGCCATAAGTGTTCAGGGGACACCTCCTGTCTTGGCTTCCTCCAGCACTGTCTGTGTGTTCCTGTTCCTCCTGCAATGACTGTCAGCCCTCCTGGAGCACAAAATCCTCTCTCACATTCCAGGAGTCTCTTGATCTCTGACATGAGAGTCTCCTGACACTGCTGAATACAAAGGACTATCTCCTCCCTCTTTTGCTCCTGATTTCCTTCCTTCACAGCCACTGCTGAACAGAAATGCTGTTTTTGTGGGATCCAGGGCCCAGCTCCAGGGTGTTCCCTCAGCAGTGCAGTTTGCTCTGCTCCGTGTCCAACCCCAGCAGGACTGTGATGGCAGAGCTGTGGGACCTTCCAGAAGACGGGAAAATTATTTTGAAGCTGTTTTGGTGGCAGCACATGAAATGGCACCTGAGTGCTGTGTGTTGCATTTTTAAACAGCAGAACAGGCAAATAACCCAACACAGTGCAGCTGATGATGGAACAACTGCACTGTTCAATATAGGTGAGAAAGCATTGCCCATGTTGCTCCTCAGGCACAATGGCTGGTCTCTGGCAGCTTTAACTGAGGGAGAAAGTGGTTTTAATTAGTTTGCAGACAAGTCTTTACTGATAGGGATTTTAACGTTTGGAAATCAATTGGTAGAATCAATCTACAGTAAAGTCTTTGGCTGATTAAATATCACTTCAGCCTCCTTTGAGGACAAAATGTTTACCTCTTTCACTGCTCAAACGTTTAAGGAGAGGCCTCCAGGGGAAAAAAAAAGAGGAGGAAGAACATCTTTGTTTTCTTGATGTTTGAAGGGGTAATCCTATCCTACCTCCTTTGCTCCCAGCTCTCCAGAGTATATTCTGATTAAAAAGCTCAGCCAGATCTCTCCAGATTTATACAGATCATTAGAAAGAACATTAACTGATACTTTTTTTTATGCTTTCTGGGTTGCTGGAGTGATGTTTCCAAGCAGCTGTAGGCACAGAGGAGCTGGGGGTTGCATGGCAGAGTGAGAAGTGCCTCATCTCAATGCTCTGCCTTTTGATACATGAGCATGAGTATTTAATCTTCTGCAATGATGTTGTCTGGCAGAAAACAAGACTTAGACAGAGAAAACAGAAGGTTTTCTTCAGGGCCATGTCACCAAAGGCCAGACTGAAGAGGCTGTCTTTACCCTGCCCCACTGTGCAATTTGGAGACCTTGTCACCACAATGAAGGACTGCCAAGTGTGTGATGTACAAAGCCAGAATCCAAGAGCCTCTTCTGTACAGATCTTGTTCTCACCCTGAAATTTAAAAGCAAGAAAATCCTCCTAATGGCACCAGTAGGGAAATATCTGCTTTAGCTCTGCAGAAAGCTTTCCTGGGGGGCTGGCTACAAACTTCCAACTTCTGGGTACTGCAAAATCTTCATGCAAACCCACTGGTAATTGCAGCCCATGAGGATTCTGCCAGAACTTAAGGCAGATCTCAAGGCAGATGTTGCCCTGCTGGCTGGCACTGTGCTGGTGCTGCTGGAGAAAGGAGAGCAGAGGAAGTGTTGGGACGAGGGGGAATGGCAGGGCTGGGTGGGATATTGGGGTGAAATTCTTCCCTGGCACAGGGTGCCCAGAGAAGCTGTGGCTGCCCCATCCCTGGAAGTGTCCAAGGCCAGGTTGGACAGGGCTTGGAGCAGCCTGGGACGGTGGAAACTGTCCCTGCTCGTGGCAGGGGGTGGAATGGGATGAGCTTTAAGGTCCTTTCCAGCCCAAAGCAGTGTGTGATTCCCAGCTGCCACAGCCCAACAGCAGCATCCACTGGGCAGTGAAAGCTGCTCCTGACCACTTCTCCTTTCAGAAGCACCCAAGTGTCATGGGAAATGCAGCTGATAATATCTGGAAGTAAAAGAGCAACTTGAGCATCTCACTGTTGCAGAAACCTGGTCCCTCCTTTCTGTTCACCAGGAGCAGATCTTGCCCACCCTGGCCCTCCCCCTGCTCTCTGTCTGTGCTGATTAGACCAGGCTTTGAGCTACCAGGCCTTTGAAAGTTCAAAAATGGTGATAACATATAATTTCTACTCATCTCCCCAGCTGTTTTAAAAATTAAACTTTAGCACTGCGAGCTTCTCTTATGGAGGAATGGTGCTGGTTCCTGATTAGCAGGGAAAAGCTGCTGGCATCCATGGCTGCAAGTTTGAGCTACCAGGCTGATGAATTTAGGGCACTTTCTCCATTGCAATTAAAATACAGGACCTGCAGTATTGTTTCATCAGTGGCAGCAGCATGAGAACTGATGCTGCAGCTCAGCAAGCATCCCAAATTTCTTCATGTTTTTTCTATCTGTCACATACTGTAAAAAGAGAGCACTAAAATGCAGTTTGTAACATCACCGTTTGGGGTTTTACTTTACCTTTCAGTGTGATAAAACAAAGAACTTCACTCAGGGTTATCACATTGCTCTTGAAAGCAGAGAATCTGAACTATTTATTTAATTGAAATGTAAGTTTGTGCCACTTCACATGTTGGTAGACAAGTTGTGGGCTTGGAACGGGGCCATGTGTTTGCACCAGCAGGAAATTAAAATTGCCAACTACAGATTGATACTCTGTGCTGGTGACTCAAACTGTGATGACAATAGAAGCTGTGCTTCAGAAACAAAATGTTAGCACTGATTATGTTTTTCCCTGTCAGTAAAGAGTGTGGCAGGAGCTGAGAAATGTGATTCATTTCAGGTTATAGGTTCTTAGGATGGTTTTAAAGAAATACAATGCAAATGTTTGTGGCTAAACGCCCATGTTGAGTATTTTGCAGGTCTGCAGAGAGCTGTGTACTATTGTTGCACACAGATAGATGAGTTGGTACCCTACCTGGTAACCACCACTGATGCATCTGGGAGTATCATGATCTTAAATTTGCTTAAAATAATTAGTTTATTTTTAAAAATTCTCTATCCTTTCCATCTGTGTGAAACTGTGTGAGCTTGGAATTTAAGCAGGTATTTTGGAAGGGCATATTTGGTGTTATGTTTCTAGACATCAGGGTCAAGAAATGTTACATGATCATCAGAGTGGGATATTTTGAGGGGGGACGAGGCTGTGTTGTGATGGAACAAGACTTCTTATTTTAAATCTTTCCCCTCTAGCAGTTATCACAGCAATTGGTAAAAACAACAAAGAATTGCTTAATTTCTCATTGTACCTACTTCTCCTTTTGTCATTGTGGAATCAAGAGAGAACCTGCCAGGGCAAGATCCCTGTCAGCAGCACATCTGCAGCCACTGAGAATTTGGGATTCAGGCTGGACATGTGGTTGCCCTAGTAGGAAGCCCTGAGGAGGGATAAAGAAGCCATCCCAGAGCAGCATCCTGGCTGTTCTAGGAGTGAGGTGGGTGCCAGTGTGTCTGGGAGTTGGAAGAGCAGAGGGTGTCAGGACCAGCCAAAGGTGAACAAATTCTCCCTGTGGCAAAGGTAATTTTGTGAGCCTGATGGGTTTGATTTGGCACCCTGGGCTGAGCCATCTCTTACTGCCACGTGCTGGCCCTGCAGGATGAGGCTGCTGTGTATTTAGAGCAGTAGTGGGGAAGCTTTTTGGTGCAGAGGAAGCCAAGAAATAAATGTCAGGCTTTGGGCTGGGCTGGGGCAGGTCTGTGTGCTGAGGGCTTGGGGCAGGGTGGACACCAGGGTGGTTGGTGCTCACTCAGTCCTTCAGGAGGTGCTGGAGCATGAAATTCCCTGTGGGAATAACTGAAACGACACAAGGAATCCTCGTTGTTTGTTTGAAGTACTGCTGCTTGGAGAGGGAATCTTACAAGCATAATACACCAATGCACTGATGATCTCTTAAATCCATTTCTCTTTCTGACCTAATCGATTATTTTTTATGAACATGTTCTGTTTTAAAAGCTGAAAGAGTCAAAATGACTTCTTGTATTCCTGCACCAGGCAGCAAAATTCCTGGGAAATGGGTTAAACTGTCTCTGTACTCATCAGAAAAAGAATGTGACTGAAGACAGAAATGATACTGCAAGAACATTGTTTTAAATCTGATTTTTATTAAGTGGAGGAGCAGATTTAACAGTCTGGTTCTGATGAGAAATCTTATTCAGTTTATTTTCAATTCACACTTCAGACTTGCCTGGATTAGCCTTTTTGCTGTGTAGCAGCTTTTACCAGAGTGACAGGATCAATAAGGGAAAGACATTTGGAATATGCCACTGCTTGTCTGTGTGCATCAATGCCCAAATATATATATAAAAAAACTGTCTAAAGATTTCTGCATTCTTGCTTCTAGATGGTAAATTTGAAAGCTTTTGAAAATAATTTTGGAAGTTCACTGAAGAGTCTGTTTTTTGTGAGGAAACATTTGCTCAGAAAAAAATATGAGTATTTTTGCAGGAACATAGATTTCCACCTGAGCTTTCCATGGGAGTTTTTCTGAGGAATTAGTTAGGACAATATAATTTTCATCTGGTGAAATTTCTTTATCGTGATCAAGAAATCATGATATTGAGACCAAAATTTCAAAAAAAAACCTCTCCTTAGGAAAATAAATTAAAATTTCCAATCTCTTAATCTGCTGCCTGTTCAGGAGAATCAGCAGAAGCTGCCTAGGTCTGAAAGTCTGTATTTTTTGCTAGTCCATGTTTAAAGGCAAATTTCCTCAGAAAAATGTGCAGCACTGACATTTCAGATTTCCTTGTTAAAACAGGCATTTCAGATTAGTCATCAGAAGTTTGAAGGCAATTGTGAGGATTGTCAGCAATACCCAGTGGTGAGAGCCAGCTCTTTGCTGCATCGTTAGGTTGTCACCTCAGTATGACTGAGTTCTGTTGTGTTTTCAGGGGGTACCATTTAGACAAGATCCTCTGTCTGGCCAGAGAAAGGAATTCTAAATAGCAAAGGCAAGAAGCACACAGTTTGCTGCAAATCTGCTTTTCTGAGTGCTTTGAGGTTCGTGCCCAGAGCCCAGGGAGTTTCCATGGGGGCAGCTTTGCTTTTCACCCCTGAGGACACCGTGGTGGCCTTTGTCCCTCCGTTCCCTCCTCCTTTTGTTCCTGCACAGAGCAGCTTCTTGTACTTTAAATTCAGCTGCTTTTCTCTCTTCCTCTGCTTTTGGCCAACTGTTTGGGGAGCAAACATCTTTTAAAAATTAATCCTCTCTGGAAAGATCTTGCAGGGAAGCCAGCAGGAGTTACCTGGCTCAGCACTTCACTCCTGCATTAAAATTCATTCTGGAACTGGAGGTAAAGTCCTCCATCCCTCAGTGCAGGACCCCCAGATTCTCTTGTGCCAATGTGGTGCCAGTGCTTTTCCCCTGGAAAACTTCAGTGCAGGCTCTGGGTAAAGACCAAAGAGCCTGGTTTAGGGTAGGACAGATCCAGGCAGGAGCACCAAGGTGTGGGAATGCACCTCAAAAGTGCCCTGCAATCCCTTTGCATATCCCTCATCCCAGAAAACAGCATTTTTTTATTCAGCAAGTCGTGATTGCCCTTAACTCCCCCTGCAGCTGCTGACACTGATGCATATCATGGTTGCTTTATAATTGTTCATTTAGACATAATAAGGCAGCAAACTCCCACGTTTCCCCGGTGCCTGTGCTGCTTTCAGTGTAATTTTTGTCCTTATGATGTTTTTAGTATAAAAATATCTTACTAGAGGGTATGGAGAGGTATCAACAATTTTATTCTTTTTTGTTCTTTTAAGTTTGCAGATGATCCAGCACAGCCTGTGTTTCCCTGTTGCTGACAGTCCCACTAAGACTAAACACAACCTCAAATTTACAGCTGCAGTGGAGGGATGGGGGGAAGACTTTTCAGTGAGAAATGTTGTGAAAGAGAAATTTGTGTGTTCTGGAAGGAGCTGAGAGATTCTGATTCATAAAAAAAAAAAAAAATAAGAAATTATAAAAGAATTTCCTCTGGCAGCAGATGCTCCCAGCTGCTGGCAGGGGCAGGAAGCAGCACACCCAGGACAGATGAGTGGTTACCACAGTTTTCACTTTCTCTGTCTGAAGCTATCCAGACTTGCAGCCCAGAAAAAGAACCAGAATGTACAATATCAAAGTGTTCTGACCATTAGTTGTGAATCTCCTCCTTGAAATAACACACTCTCACAATGGCCATAAAAATGGTTCATTTTAGCCTTCTTTTCATAAGAAAATTAACCCCTTGTGATCGTTTTCTCTGCAAATATCAGCCTTTCTGACAGCTAATTTTGAATGCCTTGGCCAATTGCAGCTCAAGCAAACGAAGATTTCAGAAATGCAAGGTTTGTAAATACAAACAGTAGTTGAGGAAAACCCAGTTATAAGACCTGTGAAGGAGGGGAAGAAAGTGTAAGTCCATCATTTTAGCAGTCTTGCAGGAATCTACAAAGGTTGCAGATGTTAGGAATTCCCCCAGCTGTGGGAAAACTTCAGGAGTTTGTGCAGCAAAAGGCACAAAAGTAGGGATTTATTTGCCTTTGCATTCTCTGGGTTGGAACAAGGAGAACCCTGACACAGGAGCTGCAGGTCCATTGCAAAAGAAGATCCCCATCTCTGGAAGGGTTCAAGTTCAGCTTGGATGGGGCTCTGAGCAACCTGGTCTGGTGGAAGGTGTCCCTGCCCATGGCAGGGGGTGGAATGAGATGGGCTTTAAGGTCCCTTATAACCCAAACCATTCTGGGATTTATAACTTTTGGCAACATTTGAAACACTTGTTTGCTCTAACAGTATAGATAATTTTTTTTTTATTTTTTGCTTAGTCTATTCTCCTGATTTTAGGACACTGCATTTCTTCCTCAGCCCTTCACTCATGCTGCTCCCAGTGCCCACCCAGCTCAATAACTGCATTTCTTCCTGTGCCATTTTATGGATCTCCTGTGTCAGCCTGCTCCAGCAATCTGAAGTCAGAGCAATGTAACCATGTACATGTGATTAAGACTTTCTCTAGCTCCTCCTGACATTCCAAACCATTTGCCCACGTGCTCTGCTACAGCTCAAAGGATGTGCATTACAGAGAGGTACATGACAGCATCAACTTCTCCTCTGTCCCTGCTATGAGCTGATTTAAGCCTTGTTATCTCTCAGTGTAGCCTTCAGTTCTTGCCCTGACTCTTGTGTGAGAGGAAAGGAAAAAAAAAACAAATCAAGAAGACTGAAAATTGGGAGATCTTTCATTAATAAAGTTCATGCTGGTTCTGGATTTGCTGCTGTAGGATCTTGAGGAAATCATGGCAAAGCTGATCCTGCTCTTCTTGTACCCATCAAGAGCAAGAGAGAAAAAATCATTGCAAGCAGTGACCATCAGAGAGGGGCAGATGTGGGCAGTGTTGGCTCCATACTGGCTTTTGGTCACCTTGTGCCAGGGCAGACCCTTCCCCAGTTTAATTCCACACCTGTGGGTAGGAAGCATTTCCATGTTTTTGTCTAAAAGCTGCTGCCTTGTCCTGTCACTGGGTGAATGGCAGGAAACAGTGAATGGTTGGGCAAGGTAGGGTTTTGTGGAAAACCATTTTCCCATCTACCTCCTTCACCTGGCAGCTCTAAAATGTGGGAGCACACAGCCCTTCCTGGAAAATGTACTACTTTGTGTCTTTTTAGCTCAGAAATGAATGTGAGGTTCATTCCAGCCGATACTGGAGCTCTGACCAGCAGCCTTTTCTCTGAGAGGCATTTTCCCATCTGGGTGCCTTTACCCTGCTGGCAGACTGGCAGAAAACTCTCTCTCTCATCACCTGCTCAGCAATTTCTCCCCTGCAGGGCCTGGGTGGGCAGCAGCAGTCGGAGGTGGCTTCCTGGCACTTCTGCTCAGGGCTCTATAATGGGATTTTCACAATACCTTTCCTCTCCATGCTCCTCTTTAGGGAATATTCTGCCTTCCTGCAGGTTTGTGAGGTGTGGTGAGGAATTCTCAGGTGCTGTATTTGCATTCTATAAAAACCATGTGAGTATTCTCTTAATCCATTTGCAAAACACCCACAAGTCATAAGAAACATGAATTTTATTCTAAACAGGACAGAACTGATTAGTAAAGTTCATACTGGCAAGCAAGGAGCTCAATTTGCTCAGCTTTTGAAGTCCAGTTTTGTGGTCTTCAGTGGAAAAATTGGACCGTTGAAATATTGTGGTGACATCAGTAAGTCATTTATTTCCTAATTGAGCTCTTAATCAAAGAAAAATGAGGAAGCTTGAATTCACTTGTCACTCTCTCAACAAACAAGGATGCTAACTGCCAGAAAAACGTTGTAATGATTGTGTTGTGTGGGTCCTCTTAGAAGAGGCAAGTGCTTTAAATGGAATTATGGTAATGATGTGATCATTGTCTGGGCTGCCTTAATGAGTTTAGCGGCTGTTGCAATATTAAATGCTTTGCACTTAAGAAAAATACCTCCTGTTCCATTCCAAAAGGATCAGAAAAAGCTGCAGGAGCTTTTGCTGTGGGGCTGGATACATCACATGTAGCTCTACACACTGCCAGGATAACTGCTGCTTTGGACCCTGAGTCCTCTGTGGATTTGGCAGCTTTGGTGCTTCAATATAAACACAAGAATAGGCTCTTGCAGGCTGTGCTTTGAACAGATTAATAAGTTATGTGAACGTTTGACATAGCAGAGAGGGGGAGAAAGTGGTTGGAGAGTGCTTTATATTGTATACAGAAGAGAGACATGAGAGTGTCAGGAAAATAGGGTTCTGTGTCAGCCTTACATAATTAATCTGGGAATTGGGGGTGTGGCAAGGATAAGAACAAGGTGCAACATGTCAGGAAGGAGAGAGAAGGTTCTGTACAGCCTGGTCTCTGTCTGGTTCTGCTAAACCATCTCCAGTTGCTCTATCAGGGTGCCCCCAGCACCCTTCCCTCCGTGGTGCTGCTTTGCCCCCTCTGGGCAGGGCTGTCCTGGGCACTGGGATCTCTGGGAGGGATTTCTGTGTCTGTGCTGCTGCCCTGGGCATTGGGAGCTCTGGGAGGGATTTCTGTGTCTGTGCTGCTGCCCTGGGCACTGGGAGATCTGGGAGGAATTGCTGTGTCTGTGCTGCTGCCCTGGGCATTGGGAGGAATTGCTGTGTCTGTGCTGCTGCCCTGGGCACTGGGAGATCTGGGAGGAATTGCTGTGTCTGTGCTGCTGCCCTGGGCACTGGGGGCTGTGGGAGGCATGTATGTGACT
>VZRZ01002844.1:308917-347077 GCA_013398175.1 Climacteris rufus
CTGTGTCTGTGCTGCTGCCCTGGGCACTGGAGCTCTGGGAGGGATTTCTGTGTCTGTGCTGCTGCCCTGGGCACTGGGAGCTGTGGGAGGAATTTCTGTGTCTGTGCTGCTGCCCTGGGCATTGGGAGCTCTGGGAGGAATTTCTGTGTCTGTGCTGCTGCCCTGGGCATTGGGAGCTCTGGGAGGAATTTGTGTGTCTGTGCTGCTGCCTTGCACAGGGCAGGGAGAGGCAAAGGGCAGCTGCTGCTGGAGGGAGCCTGCTTGGCTGGGCTGGAGAGCTCTTCTTGCCCAGTCCCTGTCCCATGGAGCCCCCCAGGGTCTGCTGGAAGTGCCAGGCCAGGGGTAGAAAACACATCCATGCAGAGGAGCCCGATTTTAATGGAGTTCTTTGTTTGAAAACAAAATAGTTGTGTGATTCAGACTGTGGAAAAGCTCTTTCTTTTTGCACTGAATACTTTTAAACTAAAATTGAGGGACCTCTCAGCTGCATGAGTTGTTACTGACTCTGGGGCTCAGATGTGGGATTATCCTGCAGGATGAGGTGTCTCCCATTTTCAGACCCTGTTTTGAACAGGACCATTTGGTTCCTGACTGTTTGGGACTTCTCTTCAGCACTAATTTTCACTTTTAAAGTGCACAATGTAAATGCTTCCACCCTTGATTGTTTTGGTGTAAAGAAGCCAGGTCAGGGCTGAGAATGGCATCTTTGGGAATTAACATTTTTGTACAGGAAATCTAAAATTAATTTCCAGGCTGTTGAACTTTAATTAATTTTGCTGCTTAATAAGGATGCTTTGTATCTTCTGTTAATTCCTAAAAAAACCCAATTCAAACATCCTTGACTTCTTCTGGGAGATGTGAGTAAATAAGGGCTACTTACAAATTCTGGTGTGGTGAGAGAAGCAATGATATCACCCCCATCAGTGGAAACTCATTCACAGTCTCTGAAAATTTTTGAATTAAAGAAAATTTTCAGAGACTCACCTAGGGCATTAAGGAGATTTGGAGTATTAGTACAGAAATATGCTTCATGCTGTGGTTTGCATGACAAAAATGTTGAGGGGCTAAGGAGTGTGCAGGAAGTCAAAGATGCATTAAATCAACTCAGTTTGGAGAGTCCCACGAGTCAAGTGACAGAGTTCTCATTCACAGCATGTGTCTGTCTGGACACTGATTCTGTTCTTCACACCAGAAAAATCTCAGTTTTCATCAGTTCCTATGCAGGGATCCAGGCATGAAAACTGCAACTCCTTTGCAGGGTTTTGGCACAGGGGATTTATTGATACTCTCAAGTATTTTTTCTTCTCCTAACGTATATCCTCGGCAACGTGGCAGGAGACAAAGGAAATCCATCCCCATTAGTTATGGAGTGAATGTTCTGCTTTATTCATTTAGTCAATTAAGATGCTGTTTGTAAGAACAAAATGTTTGTTCTAGACAAACTGATATATGGACTTGAGCTGGGGCTGCATTTTCCAGGAACAAACAGTCCCATGGAATGTGCACTTGCTGTTTGGAGCTGGGAGAAATGTCAAGTGCAAGTAGATTTTGTAAAACCTCTCTGGTTTCTCTGTGTGAATATCAATGACTGTGGTTTGTTTTTTTTTTTCATGATAAACTCTTTCAGCTATTAAATTACTGGAAAGAAATCCACCATTTCAACAAAGACGCCTGAATGAGTCATGTTCATTTATAAAAAATGTAATTTTGATTGGTTTCTGACTCTAAATAAAATACCCTGCACAATTTCTTTGTGGCTTGCATTTAAAAACACACCCCATTTTTCTTAATTTTTTTTTAGCATACTTTAATCTAAAGCTTCCAGGGAAATGGAACCTTAATGCATCCCTCTCCTACCAGTTTGATGCCAGTGCCAGCAAGAGAGGAAAGGGTTGCAGGTCAGCAGGAGAAAACCTGAAGAGCAGCAGAAAGAATTTCACAGGGTGGGGAAGGTTGGAAGGGAGCACTGAGCTCACCCAGTTCAGCTCCCCACAGCCTCTCTGCATGATCTGTCCCAGTGCCTGGGCACTGCACAGGGAAGAAGTTCAAGAAGTCCTTCCTCATGTTCAGGTGGACCTTCCTGGGCATCACTTTCTGCCTGTTCCTCTTGTGCCATTGCCCAGCACTAAGAAGAACCTGTTTGTGGGGATTTTGGTGTTTTATTTTCTTTTATTTTCTTTTTTTTCCCTGCATTCTTCTGCTGTGTGTGGAAGTGGATTGTCCCTCCTCATGGTGGAGCTCCACCCTGACTTGCTCCTGATCTATTCCTGCTTTCCCAGACACTGCAGGTTTCCTTCTCAGCTGTGCCACTCCCATTTCAACCCTCTAACCTCCAACTGCAAGGAATATCCTAAAGCCACAGGTGTTTTAGTAGCTCCTTTTTTGTGCTCTTTAGCCAAGACATGATTAAAAATCCTGACTCTTTCTCCTCTCTCCCATCAGCATTAAATGCTGGGTTTTGAAACTCTCCAGAGGGATGCAAGAAAGAATGCTTGACTGGTATGAATAAAGCAATATTTTCCAAAGGAAAACAGCTTGGAAAAATGTGCTTTTTGGAGTAGCAAAGGGATGGTTCCTGACAGTTTCCATCTGGGTGACTCCTGGTGAGCTCCCTGGCTTGGGTAACACGGGAGGCCAAGGCAGATGAGCACAACAGCCTCTCACCCCATCTAATCAGTGAAGGCAGAAGCTGTTTTGGCCCTGTTATGTGACATTTATAAAGCCTGACATTGTTATCTGCTGCTGATCTTGCCTGGAGGGGATTCAAGGGTGAGGTGTCCTGGCTTGAGTGAGACCGATTTGTTTTGGTTTTGGATGAACACCAGATAATTTGTCATCACGACATTTAGCCCTTGGAGATCCTTCCCTGAGTGACTGATGTGGGTTTGTAAACACAGAGCTGGTCTGGGCTTGGTGCCACCTGGATGCTGCTGAACCTGGTCCTTGGACAGCCGAGGGCAGGGGGATGTGTGAGGCTCAGCAGGTTCCCCTTGCTCATCCCTTGATGGATGATGGGCAAGACAAGGGCTCCAGATTTCTGTTGTTTTGGTGTCTCTCTGTTGTTTTGGTGCCTCTCTGTTGTTCTGGTGCCTCTCTGTTGTTCTGGTGCCTCGCTGTTGTTCTGGTGCCTCGCTGTTGTTCTGGTGCCTCGCTGTTGTTCTGGTGCCTCGCTGTTGTTCTGGTGCCTCTCTGTTGTTCTGGTGTCTCTCTGTTGTTCGGGTGTCTCTCTGTTGTTCGGGTGTCTCGCTGTTGTTCTGGTGCCTCTCTGTTGTTCTGGTGCCTCGCTGTTGTTCTGGTGCCTCGCTGTTGTTCTGGTGCCTCGCTGTTGTTCTGGTGCCTCTCTGTTGTTCTGGTGCCTCGCTGTTGTTCTGGTGCCTCGCTGTTGTTCTGGTGTCTCGCTGTTGTTCTGGTGTCTCGCTGTTGTTCTGGTGTCTCGCTGTTGTTCTGGTGTCTCTCTGTTGAGCATAAGAGTTATGGGATGCAGAGAGAAAACTGAATGGAAAGAGGTCAGAGCCTGAGCTATTGCAGAGACCCCAAAGTTTGAACCCATTGATGCTAAAACCATGGTTCTTGTCAATTAAGAAGCTACAGAAGCCCTAATTACATAAGTCAGTTAACTAGGGTACATTTCATAACCAAAACATTATTTGAAAGCACATTGTTTCCAAATTCAGTCCATCCTAACAACACAGAGACTCTGTGAGATGTTTTGGGAGACGCCCTGGGAGGCAGCACAGATGCACCAGGAGCAGTTTGCCCAGGAGGAGCTGCAGGTTCTGCCAGCCTGAGGTGCTGCACCAGCTCTGCCCTGTGCTTTCTGCTTGTCTGAATCAATGAAGTGACAAAACATCACAGGGTGGCGAGGGCACATCACATTGCTGTGTGCTTGGCCCTGCAGCGGGTTGCTGTTCTTTGCAGCCCTTGTTTAACAAAAGAAACTCCATACAGATGGCAAAGGCAGTGGACAGGAATATGACACTTTATTTCTTTTTAATTTGGGCAAAGCAATGAAGTCAAATGCCAGCATGGCATGAAATTAGATTTTAGTTTTTTTAAAATAAATTGTGCTGTGCTAAAATCCCAGGAAATCTTGGAGGGAATGAAGGGGAGAGTGTAAATAGTGATGCCCCAAAGCCTGGAAGTTTATGAGGCATTGAGGCAGTGCCTGGAGCTCTTTGGTGCCCTGTAAACTGTTCTGTTACATAAGCATGTCTTCTTATGGCTTAACTCATGGCTATAAAATCCCTTCAGGCTGATAACAGGAGATGCCTCAGCCTAGAAAAGTCTGTTATTTATTTACTTTACAGGTTTCCAGCAGTGAGGAAGTTTAGCTGTATTTAACTCTTTCTGGCCTCAGTGGTTGCTCCACAGCAAAGGTTGCTGGTATTTTGGCCATAAAGTTGCATCCAGATTTGCTTCCCACTGAGCTTTCACTCAAATGATATTTGTAGTCTCAAATTCCTGCAATTCCACTAAGAATTTTTCTACAAGTTGTAAAAAAAATCTGGCATAAAGTTTGTGTGATAGGGGAAGGGTGTCCAGGAATGCTCAGCTCAGATGTGGACCTGGCAAAATTGTGGGGATGCTGCCAGTGACTGGAGGAAGCTGAGCTGGGAAAGGTCTGTGGCAGCTGTGTTGACCGTGCTGCCAAATTAGGGTCAGCCTGGACCACATCCTCAGCATCTGGATGGCCTCCCTGCCCCAGTGAAATAATCACCCAGGCAGTTGCTACAGCTGGAGCTGTGTGTGTGAACAGCTTTTTCCTTCAGTGGGCTTAAGCAGTTTGAATCAATGTGATCCCGAGGAAAAAGTAAAGTGATACCCTGTGGAGCTTCCTCTGTGTTCCTAGGCGTGCAAGCAGCCTTGGGCACTTCAGAAATGTCTTGAAATCATCTTTGCATCCAGCCAGTTCCCATATCGTGGCACGCTCTGTGCTGCTGGTGTTGGAGCAACAGAAAGTCGGTGATGCCCAGGAGCTGAGTCAGGTTTTTGTGAGGCTGTCACTGTTTGTGTGACAAACACAAACACTCGGTGGCACTGCCTGGCAGGACAGCCCCAACCTGCCCTGGGGTGCCTTGGGTAACTGGCATTTTGGGTAGGTGGAAGCTTGCAGTGCTCCACACCTCTCTCTGTTTGCATCACAAAGCAAAGGGCTTTTAATGCTTAGAGGGCCTTGTGTGTATATATAAATATAAATTGTCTTTTTTAAAATATCCGTGTTGCTGCACTGAAAAGAGAGACTGAAGGGCAGGATTGTTGCCTATGGAGAAGAAGTTGGTGAAGTTTCTTTGCAGCCAAGGACATTCTCAGGACCTCAGACACCCCCATGTCCTGCCTGGATGTGGTGCTCTGCAGTGAGGCCACCTCCAGCCCATCTTTGTCCCATTTTCCTTCCCAGTGTGTCACTGTGGGGGACAGCATGTGGCACTCACCTGAATTTGGGCTGTTGCTGTTTTAAAAGCAATCCATATCCCCCAACCCTTCCAGCTTCTCAGAGAACTGAGAGCAGGCTGTTCTTGGCCAAGCAAGAACTCCTGTAGGGTTTGGCTGGAAAGTGTTTTCAATCCTTCATTTCAAAAAGTGGCCTTGATTAATAGAAACCAGAAAAATGAGATTTCCCTCCCCCTCCCCATCTAATTGGATCTAATATGAACATCCAAAAGTTAGAGTTTGGACAAATACTTGCCCAGTCCTCTGTCTCAGTAGGGGTGACTTTGAGAGGAGTAGTTGTTGTCTTGGTAGAATTATTGCACAGGGAAGAACAGAGAGCTTTGGCTCAAAACTCTCCCAGTGAAGTTCCAACACTGTTGCAGTGTGTGTGACTGCTCAGGTAACTTGCACTGAAAATGAGGGCAGGAAAAAAGGCACTTCTTGGACCTGACTCATCCCATTCTGAATAGGTCTGATGAAGATGTGTGTTCTGCAGTTATTTACATCTTGTAGAACTGAAAGTCATACAGGGTAACTGAACAATATAAATCTCTCTTTTATGCCTCTTCATTTCCAGTGTTTCAGTTTTCCCAGTCACCTCTCAGCAATTTGATGTCCTTGGATGGTGCAGGGTGAGGTGTGGAGCACTGAAGCTGCTCCAGGGAGGTTGGTGCAAGTCTTGGTGCTGTTACTTGTTTGTGGGATTTTTGGATTAATTCTTTGCTGTGCCTCATTCTCTCTGCTGTAAACAGATTCTAACGTTTATCACCACTGTGGAGTGCTTTGTTTCCTACAGTTAAAAAGCCAGGAATAAAATATTTTTATTATCCTGTTACACAATATGCCTTTCTTACCTCTTTAGCACCTGGAGATCCTATTTTGGTGATTTTATTTTCTGCTTCTCCTATATTTTCACTCAGATATTATGCAAGATCCCATGGTACAGTTTTCAAAATGAGTTCAAAAGGGAGGAGATTTAATTGATATATTTTCAGGGCATGAATTTGGCCTCTGGAAGAAGGTGTTGGAAAGGAGAGAATTTCCCCCCACATCCTGGTTTCATGACTCCTTGGGGTGCCTGGGCTTTGGATAAAAGCTCTGTTGTCCATCAGGGCTGGTGGGGGAAGAGATCAGGAGATTTAGGAGCATTCATGCTTCTCCTGTCCTGAAAGCTTTTGCTTGCAATCACCTGGCTGAAGTGTAGATTCCCTGAGATCTGGCACATCATGGAATACCTGCACAGGAGCTTTGGACCTGGAGCCAAGCATTTGCTGGGTTACCTGAACTAAGCAAGGCCTGGAACAAGTTTAATCTCTGCCTGACCTTCATTTGCTTTCCAACAGTCCCCCCAGGTCTTAGAAAGTAAATAATTTCCCCAGCAATATGCAAATGGAGCAGCTATGAATATTAATCACGGCCATAATTTACTAAATCGACTTCTTGGTTAACTGTATGTTTATTGAAGTTTTGAATAAAGTCAGAGTGTGATCACTGTTATGTAGCAGCTGCAGGCTTGAGGGGAAAAGGAAGAAATAATGAGTTGGCAGGTAGCCTGTAATTACCTGCTTAGGATGGACTTGCTGTGTAATTAAATGCTCAGCACTTGCCATGAAAATAAAGTGACCTTCTTGGCTGATGTGTGGTGTGTCACTGGGGCAGGGGGTTTATGTGCAGTGCATTCCATCAGTGAGGCTTTGCTGAAACCTCAGCTCCTTCCTGAGCTTCATTCCTGACTGGTGTCAATCCTGCAGGAGTCAGACAAGGGGAGCTGAGTTCTATGGGCAAAAGTCACATTTTGGGTCACTTTGCTGCCTTTCTGAGCTGATTAACCTGGCAGGGATTTATGTTAATGTGTCAGAGCTTTGCAAAGTTGAATTCTCTTATTTTGTCATCTGGAGTCCTTCTGAGTTGCAATTTAAATATCTGTTTAATAATCAGATTTTTTTTTTTTTTGGTCAGTGAATCTGATTAATGTTTTATGGGAGGTAGAACCTTCTGTTTCTCTCATCTTCCTTGTGCTGGAACATTTTGATTTACCCTTCCATCGTTAGAATGGTAAACAGCGAGGAAGGGCATGGCTTAAGGATCTATTCTCTAGGCTGCCATTCATCTTAAAGAGATGGAGCTGATGATGAAATGCCTTTCAGCTCTGGAAAGGCCCAGAGCAATTTGCTCATCAGTGCTGAACTATGCTCGTTTATTCCATGTGCAACCCACACGAGACTCTTCAGCCTCAGCCTTGAATGCCTCTCAGGTTCTGTCCTGAAGTGAATTTGGGGTTCTGTGGCTCTGCCCATGGGCTGGAGGGCACTTGGGCTGTCCCTGCCTGGTGACCCCAGGGTGCTTCACTGCAGGGACCCCCTGGGCCAGTTCAGTCTCCTCCAAATCAGGGTGACTTCTGAGGTGATGTGGGAAAGATGCTGAAATGATGCTTTCCCAAGTGGTTTCCAAATCCTTATTTTCAGTTCTCTGTTTGACACTCTGGTGTCTCATTTGCTGATGTTCCTGCAGCCACAGTTTGTGCTGGGCATTCCCAAATACTCACTGCAGTCTGGTGAGGCCCTGAACAGCCCTGTGGGCATTGCCAAGAGTGCCCTTAGAGAGCCTAAACTATCCCCAGTGGGTGCAGTTCCCAGCATCAAAAACTGAGAACTCGAAGGCAGATCTTATTATAAAGTTAATATCTCAGTGTTTGTAAACATGCTGGGAGCCAAACATGAATTCTTGCATTCCCTGTCTTTTGAGTGCATGACTTGGCAGCTGTAATAATGTTTAATAATGAGGTGTGTCTCAGTGATGCTCTCACTGGATTGATGGAAAACACAGTTATGCCACAATGGTAAGAGCAAAAACAGAACCCTGGGTAAGATTGAAATGAATTCTCTTTGCAAATAAATAGGGTGGAAACCCTTTTTCTTTGTGATATGTTACTATTCTAGTCCAAAGAGAAATGAGCACTCTTAAGTGAACAGAATTATTATTGTTAGAAGGAGTAAAATACATGGTTTAAGATTCTGTCATTATATGAATACACTTAAAACTGTGTGTGCTTTACATTGCAAAATAATTTGAAAGAATAATTCCTGCTTTTTGTGCATTTGCCTAAGATATAGCCAAGATATATTGAGAAAAAAGGGTGTCAAACTGCTTCCTGATAAATAATAAGCACAGCACTTTAGGGAGGAGGTGAATTATTTTGAGAAACAGAATCTGGGATATGTATAATTTACAGTGCTGAAGTGTGGTATCTAATTGCTTGTTTTTCTTTCAGCACAGGAACGTTTTAAATCAAACGCTTAATTCATTGCAAATCTCTATTGTGTGTAGGTCAGAACAGAAAGGCATTGTCCCAGTGTGATTTCTATTGCTGGGGATGGGGAGGAATCCTTCAAACCTGCTGATTACAGGCACTTTGGAAATGGGCTTGAATTATTCACCACGTATTTGTCCACAGACAACAGCATTTTCTTTTGATCCTCCTGTGGTGATACATCACACTGTGACTGTCTGGAACTGGGGCACAGGCAGAAATTCTGCAACAGAACCGAGCTCCAGAGGCAGAGTTTGGAGCTGTGCAGTTGTTCTGCATCCATCCTTGGGGGTGGAAGAGGAGGACAAAACAGAAGTTTCACATTGTGTAACTCTTCACTTGTGGTTTGGATCTGTATGGTACCACTGACGCTCTCTGACTTGTTCTCTGTTTAACAATTTGATCTAGAGCTGCCTTTGCCTCCTCTGGTCTGCCTTTTTTATAGCCTGGATGTGGATTGATGGAAAATTTTTCCCAGGTCACTGCACAAATTGGAAAAGAGATTATGATTTGGTTTCACCTTTTTCTGAAGCCTTTCCTTCTGTGATCTTTCTGTATAATTTGAAGACTGTCTGAGGATCCTGAAACTCACAGAAGACATTTGCTCTGTGCAATATATAAAGAATATTAACTGTTGGATGCTGGAGCATGAGTATAGACTGCAGGGAATCCTCCTGACCACTGAGTGTCATTGTTAACTCAGGAGAAATGGGGTGATGAGAAAAATTTTTAATTGGGGAAGGGGAAGAGGGGGAGATGAATCTGGGGGGGGGAAGCCTGGGAGGGCATTGCCATCACTGAAATGGTTTGCTGAATGTCAGGGTTAATTTCTCTAAAAAGTTCTGAGTGTTCACAAGTGTGCTGGAGTCTGGGAGTGGCACAGACTTGCAGAATGTGCTGCCATGTTTCTGTGGGAAAAGGAACTCCTTGGCTGTGTTGGGCTTCATCCTGGGAATTTCTGGGACCCTCTGAGCTGGGCATGCAAGGTTGTATCCAAGGTGTTGTGTCTGCTTATCTCCCACCCAACCCAGGACACAGCCCTCTGAGTTCTCCCCAAAACTGATGTTTTTCTGGGCCCTCTTTGGGGCTTGTGCCCACTAAATTTGAACTCTGTGCTGTGGGGTGAAACCCATCACTTTTCCACCCTGGTCTCCCTGCCCTGGCTGGTGCAGTGGGTGAGGGAAAAGGGCTGGTGCCTCTTTCAGCTCACAAAGCCTTGAAATGCAATAGTTTAACAGAGAGCCATTGCCATCAGAGGCAAAGCAATTTCCATAGAAGGAAAAGTACTTTGAGAGAAATAGTTCAAATAGTGCTTTGTGCAGCTGTTTTCAGAGTGAGTTTTACTACCTGTGGTTGTTGCCACTTTTCTTTGTGGCCATGTCTGTTATGTGAGTGGAGTGCAATTTCCTTATAGGTTAACTTACACATCAATACTCTTCCTGAATGTATTGTTCATAAGGTTGATTTGAAGCCTTAGAATTCCCGTGCCCTGCTATGGTCTATTTTTTCTGCAGGGTAAACTCACCTTCATCATCATTGTCAGTGCTGGAACTAAGACAAGGACTCTGGTTTTGGGAGTTTGGGTTTAAAGTGCATCCTGCATTAGCCTTCATGTTAATTACATTGATTTCAGTGGTGGAAAAGAGCAAAGGATGTGTCTGGAGGGATGAGCATGGGGTTGGGAGAAGGAAACTCACAGGTAGGAAGGTATTTGATGCTGGGTGTGTTAAACGAGTAAAGTGTTACTCTAATTCTTCTGAAAATCATTTTTATCTTCGTGCTACATCTTAAAGAGCACTTGCTCTGCAGGTTTGTCTTCAATACTGGTAAAAACAGGGTCTTTCCTCTGCAGAATGGCAAAATGTGTCTCAAGCCCCTCTATTATTTGAAATAAGATACTGGTGTTTTACTGACAAAGAGGGAATGGAAACCCTCTCCTGCTGCCTTCACTCCACAAGGATTTAACGGCAAGATTGCAATTGCCTAGGAGTTATGTTGCTGTAAAAACAGCACAGTTTTGGCCTCAAAACCTATTTAAAATGAGCAGCTCAGGCTGGAGTGGGGCAGCCAGGAGGAGTTCCAAGGTCTGCCCCTGTCTTGGTGAGTGGAGACTCTGGTGGGGAGGGAGAGGCTGGTGCTCTGCCACCAATGCCTCCTTCCTTCTGCCCCATAGCTGCTTCAGCTCCTCACAGCCCTGGAGTCGTGGTGGTTCTCTGCCATTTGCATTAAATCCCTTTCCTTCTGCTGCTGCTTTGAGCAGTGGGAGATCTTCCTGCCTTGGGTTTGAGAGTGTTGTTTCCATTCCTGTGCTGTGGGCCTTTCGCGGCTTCTCTGGTGCATTTGGGCAGAATTTTAAGTGCTCTCAAGTGCTACAGGAGCAGCTGAGAAGTTTTTCTGCCCAAATGGCTCTGCTATAAATGTGAAGGGTTCGTTTGGGATTTTTTGCTTTTTTCTCAAAGTCACTTCTCTGCTGTGGCTGAAGATGCAATTCAGCTTTCCTTTGATTTGGGACTATTCAGAGCCCTCTGGTAACTCAGGTATATTATCTCTAAATAGTTTCCTGTCCAGTGGGTTCAGAATTGCTTATCTCCAGTGTCTCTTGTGTAGATTCAATCAATACAAGCTGCACAGAGACCTTTATCTATTCTAGGCAAGGGGTAGAATTAGCATCAGCATCACACCAGGATGACAGAGCCTGGGAAAGCACCACATGGAGGTGAATGCCATGGACATCAGCACAGGAAAGGAAGACAACACTAAAAAAATATAAAAGTGATGTATTTTGTCATCAATGCTTGTTTTTATTTTTATTCATATCAAATTAAACCCCTTCATTCCTACCTCTATCCCTGTCAACATCAGCTCTTGATGCCAGGCTGCTCATGTCTGCTGACCTGAGCTGACTCCTTGCACTCAGAAAAAAATAAAAAGAAATCAAATGGAGCTGTTTGGAAAGACTACATTTAAGTGACATAAAATTACAACATCTGACCCCAAATCAGCATCACTCCCAAGTCTGGATATCTTGTTTTCTATGAAAACAATTCTAAAATGTCTCTCAATGTCAACTTTCTTAGAAATTTCTGCTTTGAAAGGAAGAAATCCTTGCCCTACAGCAGCTCTATGGTGGAGTGCTTTCAAGGAATCAAATGTTCTTTCATCCTTTGTGTTTTCCCTGAATTTTGGAGGTGGGGGTGGTGATTTTATTTACTTTTAAAATGCTTCCCTGTTATTCACTGTTGCTTTGGTGCAATGCATCTGTCAAACACAGTAGCTGTTCTTTAATAAGAATGATGCTCTCTGCTGTGCCTGCTTTTGGACAGGTACTATTGTTAAGAATGATATGGGCAGGGGAGAGACTTTGTGCTCATAATTCTCACCCAAATGAGGTGTGCTTGAGCCTTCCTTCAGCCCCTCAGCTCCCAACTCCCAGTGATACAACAGGAGAGTTTCAGGAACATGGTCCTCAGTGGGTGCCCTCCTGATTTCATCTTTGCAGCAGCATCAGCTTCCTCCCTGTGTGCCCTCGTGGGGCTGGGAACTCCTGCAAGATGAGGGGGTTCTTGCACTGTTTGCTTCCCGTTCAGTTTGTTTCCTGACTGATGGTTAGCACAGAGCTCTTTAAATAGAGTTGGTTTCAACCTGCAAAAAATGCAGAGTGTCCCAATCCACCTGGCATAAGGCAGCTGATGAGATAGTTGAGCTTTGGCACAAACTGCTGGTTCCTCAGTGAAATTCTTTTTGCATTAGAGAAGCCTGAAAAGAAGGCTGTAAGATGTGCTTTGGGTGAGGAGAGGTCACCTCTTGACCATCACTTGTTATCTGTCACTATTCTTTACCTTTTCTCATTCTCCTCCCCCAACACTCAAAATTCCCTGATATGGGTTTATCTAATTTTCAGAGACAACTACTTGGTCCACTGCTTTACTCCCTGCCTCAGGAATTGTCAGGGAAGTTTTCCATGGGATTTGCCATCCCTCATCAGATGTGCATATGGGTAGGACCAGACTCAAAACAGAGACAAGAATCAGGGATTGTTTTTGCAGCCACTGAAATCAGTCATGCTTGATTCTAGGAGAGGTGTCTGTGGACCAGGTAAAAGGTGACTTATCCTGGGTGAGACTGAATTTATCATCTTCTCATGGCCTCCTGAGCAGCTGCTGCTCAGCAAATTTGTCTCCAGTGTGCAGTCACCAACGTACTGGATGGGAAAGGTTGGACAAAGGCTGTTGCTTCTACACAGAAGTACCTTTCTTAGTGGTAAAAAATAAGAGTTATTAAACAAGAATACTGGAATTAATATCCTTCATTAAAATGACTCATTCTATAGAAAAATCTCCCTTTAGGCTGTTGTATAACATCTTGAGGTAAACACATCAGTCAATTATCTTTAAAGAAGGCTGGTTGCATTTTGTCTATTTTTTATTTGGATTGATTTCTGTCATGATTCACAAGAAAACCCACAAAAGCCTGCAGAGTAAATACATTCCACCTAATGAAGTGAAATATGTCACAGTTTGGGACTTGGCACTTTGCTCTTTCTCTATGAAGCAGTGTTTGGGTGACCTTTGTGTTCACGAGGAGGAGGAGGGGGGTTCCCAGCAGTGACTAAGGCTTGGCAAGGATCTGTTCTGCCAACATTTCCCCCAGAGTTCTGCCAGTGAAGCTGCTTTTGGACCCTGCTCTCCTTGGACTGTGCTGATGATTATTTGGGGTCTGTGAATGCCCACCTGAGTGCAGGGTGTTCCCTTGGGCTGAACCTCTTGATTTTATTCTGCTGGTTTCTAAAAGCCTGGGGGTTCACATTTCCATGAAGGTTTATGTGACAGTGTTATATTTGCATATATTTCCATATTTTGCTGGACTTTTGGCCAGCCAAAATTGCAATTTGTATGGATGTTTGCAGTGAGCAGCAGCCAATGAGTGTGACCTACCCGAGTGCTGCAGAGCCTGGTAGTGGCAGGAACTGCTGGGTGATTTTGGGAGGTTCAGTTGGCATCACCCCAAGCTGGGAAGTGAACAAAAATAATGGCATACAGGGGCTCTTTTCCTTTACATGTTAATAATTCTGAAATCCCATTTTAGCCTTGAAAAATAAGTGTTTTTAAAATAATTACATGCTTTCAAACTCAGTAGTGTTCAGCCTCGTAATAATAGTTGCACTTTTCCTGATGGTTTCCCTGTGTGAGAAGGAAGTGTTTTATTTTCTCCATTTTATTTTTTCAGAGCACAGTGACTTGGCTAAAGCCTGAGCAGAGGTTACTGCTGTACCAGGTACCTAAACCATGTCTGTTCCTGGCTTTCCCTAACATCACAGAGAGGATGGTAGCACACTCCTTATCAAGTGTGTGACCTGGAGAAGTGCATGTGAGACCAAACCAAAAAATCAGGCTGTGCTACCCGCAACTCTTTGCTGTCCCAAACAGCACAAGGCCCCACCTTACTTAGGAGTCATTAGCCCTGGCCAAGGACAGAATAGTGTTTTATTATTATGGTATTTCACTCTGAAGCCATAGTATTTCTTTAATGAGCCAAAATGAAGAAAAGTTGAATAAAACTGTGTTGTGGAGGTATTGGTTATGTTTGTGTGTAATTGGCTATTTCTCCTTTCCATTGAAGGGCATTCACCCTCATGGCTTTGAGCTGTCCTGAACTCTCCCCTTTGCCTCTGATCAGCTGGGGAGTTTTTTGAGTAAATCAGACCCTTTTTCTGAGCAAGGCTGTGCTCTTGAACTCAAAAGTAACACAAAAGCCAGGCAGGGTTGAACGTAGCAGGAGAGCTGAAAATTCCAGCGCGCTGCGATAATGCTGGCACCTGTATGCCTGAGTAACTTAATAACCTGCTGAAAACAGGAATTCTTCTCACCAGTCCCCTTCCTGAGTCAGACCTCCTCTGATGCAGGACTGTAAAGCCCCTGGGGAATGGTGTGGCAATTTCTGCATGGCCCAAACCCAGTGTTTGCAGGAAAATTCTTGGTGTTGAGGGAAGGCATTCATCCTGTTGGCTCAACCTGAGCAGCTGAGTTGCTGGTGGATGTTGTTCATGGCATGTGCACAAACATGAAATAATGGTGGGACCAGGGTCCTTGCCCCTCCTAGCTTCTCTGTTCCATCAGAGAAGGGTTAAATCAGATATTTATGGTTGCTTTGCAACACAAATTTAGGGACACACTGCTACAACCCCAAGCTTTGCTGTTAATTCTTAGCTCTGAGTTAGAGGTCATTGACCAGCTGCTCTCACTGCTGACAAAATTCTGATGGTCCCTACTTACACTGCCCATGAAAGGTGAGGTGTCTGGAGCACCTTCCTTGGGCTGGGGGGCATTGCCATGGTGCTGCTTGCTAAGAACTTTGTTCTGTGTCTCAGAAAAATGTGTCCTGTTCCCATGAGCAACTTGCAAGGTGTCAGGGCATGAAGAGTCTGGGGGGTCCAATCTGCTCAGAAGAGAGAGTTATCACAATACAACAGTAGTAGTTCTTAAATCATACAACAGTAATTGCAAGAGGAAATAGGAAAGTTTCTGACAAATTGTTGGAGAGAATGATTTGTCTAAGTCTGGGGACAGTGAAGGATGAAAACATGAATGGAGAAGAAAAAGAGCCATATTTTTGTTTCCTGTAAATTGGCTTTGCCTTCAAGTGAGCTGTTGAACACAGAGAATTTGCCTTGCTATACTTAATTTTTGACTATTAATTTTATTTTTTTAAATCCAATCCACCCCCAAGATCTGGATGTCTCCAGACAGCCTAGTTTGTTGGTTGTGCTGAATTCCAGGCCTGAATTCAGTCTGAGCACGACTTCACATGCTGGGGCCTCCAACTGGTCTGTGAACAGCAAACCAAAAGGAAAAAACAATTCTAATAATTCAAGTTGGCTTCCTTTCTTCTCTTGTTAAATTTTCATGATTTAAACTCCTTTAAGGGACTAGTGAGACTTTATCACTTGAGCACTTTATCACTTTATCACTAGGTAATAAAAAGCTTAAGAGCCCAAAATGACATATCTGCTCATAAAGTGCCTTGATGAACTTTAAAAAAGCTTTGCAAAACTCTACTAATGAGCCTGCCAGTGACAAGCAGCCAGCATGGTAAAGGGCAAACAGATGTCTTTCAAATTTGGGCTGCTCCCTGCCCAGGAAAGTTTTGCTGTGCAGCTTTAAAGCAGTTGGAGAAGGGAGCAGGAGCTTCCATGAGGGGTCTCCCACCACACTGAGCATCTCCACATGGAAATGGGTCCAGCTGCAGCTTCTGGGCACAGACCAAGTAAAATTGTGGAACTCTCACTTATACCAGTAGCAGCAATAAGAGCAGGTTGACAGGGAGCTGCTGTGTGAGTCTGAGGGATGTGGTGGGGGAGAATAAGAAAAGGCAGGTTTGGGAATGGTACCTGTCAATGCCAGCCTGGAAAAAGGAAGGAGTGCTTAAAAACTCCAAGTTTTTAAGCCCTTAAGCCCTTTAAGCCCTTAACAAGCCCTTAAGCAGAGTAGGAGGGTTAAATGAAACTAATAAATTCAAAAGGATTACTGAAGCCCCATTCCTTGCTCAGAGAACAGGAATAAACAGATGAAACACAAAAAATATAATTTTAATGTATAGAAAAATAAGATGTGGCAGAGCAGAAGAATTTGACTTGTTAGAGGTGTCTTACCTCGTTACAGAGCCAGTTTTCATAGGAGATGGAAATGCTTCCAAATACTCTACAAAAAATACGACAGAAAACCTTTAGGAGAGATACATGCCCTTGAGTTTAAGACCTCTTCTCTTATGAGTATCAGCAAAATTTCTGAATGCAGAAAATGACATTTAGTTTTGTTTTAGAAATGAAGGAAACTGAGGCATGGAGCCCCTCAGCTGCAGGCTCTGTACCCAGAGTCCTGGGAGCTCCAGGACACGAGCTCTCCTGGTTGCATCTTTGCTCACTTGCAAGCAGGCTCGGTTTTACCCCTGGGCATGTCCCTGGGAACACATTCATCACCTAAACCCCCTTCTTTTCCTCTCCCCTGCTCCTGTGCAGAAGCAATCAGGTGCCCAAAGGCTCCTTTTGCAGCTTCTCAGGAAAAAAACCTTTAATTAATGACCCCAAGTTCCTGCACTATCTATTTATGGGAAGCCTTTTTGGGAAGGAATTAATGCTCTTAATGTCTGTGAATCACAGAGTGTGGCCAGAAAGGCCACTCAGAGAGGTGTTTGAGGAACATTTAGCTATTCCTTAAATAAACCTGGGGTTTTATTTTTCCCCTTCTGGCCTCTGTAAAAAGCACAGCCTGCATCTATGCAGCTAATGAAATTTCCTGCTGATTGGACCCTAAACAACCTTCTGACTCCTAATAGCTGGGCTGTCATGAAGAAAGGCTCTATTAGGAGGCAAGGACCCAACTGAGAGTCAGAGCTGATGGTAGCTGATGCCCTCTGCAGTGTGCACCAGGAGTCCAACCTCTGTGGGCTTTATTAATGCCAGTGTGAGGCACCTGCAGCCCTGGCTGCTGTTAACCAGGCCCAGCACGCTGCCCTGGGCTGCACACGTTGGTGGGAGGGATTTCTCAGCTGCACAGAGGCAGATGCTCAGCTCTTTATTAGCAGCAAGTTCATCACTTCATCATTTCCCGGTGCAGATTAACTTGGAGACAAAAGGTTGCTTCTGACAGCTTTCTGGGCAGCTATTGTGGCCAAAAAAAAAGGTCTCTGTGACAATGTTTTGTTCTTCCAGAATAAATGATGTGGTGTTTTCTCTTAACAACAAAACAAAGTGCTGCCAGCAGCCTGATGTTCTGAGGAGCCGAGCAATAATCAACAGGGAAATGAAGCCCAGCTCTTGCAAGCAATTTTGTGCAGTAAATAACCAGAACAGCAAGATGTTGAGACTATCAGGATGAAAACACATTTCTCATTGGTAAGAGGACGTGGAATAAAAATAGAGAATTGTTACTCTTGTCAGCAAGCACCAGCACCTCCCCCTGCCCCACAGAGGGGCTGTGTGTGAATCCCTCAGCTGCTTTCAAGGGAGGAGGATGAAGAAGAGAAGCTCAGCTCAGTTCATAGAGCTGTGACTTAGCCCAGGGCTCTGCTCCTCCCTGCCCTGGCTCTTCAGGTGCTCTGGAAGCCTCTCCCAGGCACTGTTCCTCCTCCTGAGTCTGTGCTTTCAGTCCTTAGGCAACATAATGTGCTCTGAAGGGCATGAAGAGAATAGAGGCTGTTAGTTGGGTCTTTGCCTCTGGTCCATCGTAGCTCAAGTTTGTTACTATTTAAGATATGCTTTGAAGTTCCTATTTTCTCCATATTCTGCAGGGAGAATGGTAAATATGTGGAACTTGGATGGTATTTCTTATGAGGTTTATAGTATGATGTTGATTAAGTCACTCTGTCTATCATAAATTTGTTCTATATATATACATATTTCTGGTGGCACAGATATAGTCTTGTGCCACCAGATATTGGAATGTGATGGGATCCATTGGAGCATATTTGAAAGGAAGCCTGGGGGTGACTTCATCTGACTGTTGTGCTGGTTGGATTTCATGTGGTCTGCAAAATGCTTTGAATTTAGGGGCTTCCAGGAATAGAAAAGCTCATTAATCCTGGAAGAGCTTTTATAAATCTGGTCAATATTGGGGTTTCTGGCATTGTCAGTGTATTTCCTCTTGTGCATTGATGCTTAAACTGCAACAGAGCTTTTTTTTTCAGGGTCCTTTTTGTCATATGTGTTTTAATATTTTCCTAAACCTGTCCACATTAAATTAACGCTAGGGTGTGGAGGACACTTTTTGTTTTTACTTTTCATTCCTGTGGTAATATGTAGAGTGACTATCTTCTGCTTCTTTCATTAGAAAAAATAACACTTTACCACTTTCTTCCAGCTGAGATTCATCACTGCAAAATTGATCCTGTTTACTCGCAGAACCGAATTTCCTTATTTCCCTGATGACAGTAGTTTACAGATATATCAAATGGCTCTGGCCTTTATCTTGGAGATTACCTGGCTCCACAAAGCTGAGTGCCCAAAGGGCTTTGTGATGTGGATTGAAATCATCTTGTTGACATGAGTGGGATGAGGAGTTTCCTCTGGAAATGCTCTGGAAAGAAAGTCAGCAGGGGCTGAAAAACAAATAGGGCGCTCTTGTAGTTTGCTGCTTTCTTGGTTTCCTGTCAAATATTTTGATTTCCTTTATTCCTCTAAGGCTCAGTTCTGTTTTTAATGGAGCTGTATGTAAGATGTGTTATCTATTGGGATAAAGCTCATGTTCCCAAAAGGAACATCAATTTTTTAAGCCTCTCTGCCATCTAAACACTTCACTTCCCCTTTTAAACCTCTTCCTTATCTTTACCATGTATTTTTTTTGTTGTTGTTTTCCTGTCAGGTTGGGTCTTCAGCCTCTCTTCCTTCTATTTTCTGGATCTCCTGCAATATTTCACTGCATAATTTTTCCCCCTTTATCTTCAAATATGACTTTAATGTACTATCCCTGGAGACTCCCTGCTGGGAGAAAAAGAAGAAGCTGCTTGAAGTGTTAGATTGTGCTTTACTGATGTTGGATTGTCTGCTCATTAAAGAACAGGATTATTGTATGGTTACCAGGGAATAAAATAAAGGTGCTGGGTGTTTCTGCCCCTCTTTGTTCTGCAGCTGCTTTAGGTGCCATGTGGTTCTTCTGCTCATGCCTGTGATGTGCAGCTCTCTGTGCCCCCAAGCAGTGCTGGAGAGCCTCTGTTGGCCAATCAAAGCACAACTGAAACAACATGATGGGCATTCAAATATAATCCTATTGTGGTAATGCAATTCCTTATGTTGAAGTGTAATCCATCTTCTCTGCTTGCAGTGCACAAGTTTTTTGTCTGGCTTTGGCTGCTCAAACGCTCCCTCTGTGCTCCACGATAAAATGTTAATGGGGCAAAGCACAGGAAATGCGAATCACATGGAAAAGGAATTGGGCATGAGGTGATTGATGAAAGACTGTTCTGATTTTGGGGTTGTGTTCAAATAAATTGCGACTCCAACTCCTGTGGAACAGCACTGAGTGTGTATTTGAGGGTGCCTGAGAGAGAGGACCTTCAGGATATATCAGAGAAAGATGTTGGTAGTGATTTGTTTACTTTACATCTCTTTTCCTTGCTAAACACTGGTGCCAGCAGCAGCCTGTGGTTTCCCCTCCAAATTTGCATAGGGGAGGAGGGAAAGTGAGGAAAAATTGATTTGAAAAGACACTACTTTGGATTTATTGATAGGAAACCAAGATCTATCTGACAGTAAGGGCTTGTGAAGATTTGAGACTGTGCCATGTAGTTTTTAATATCATCAGCTTCTCCTGCTTAAGTAGGGAATTTTTTGCTGTCAGTATTTCCTACTGGATGAGATGGCAAAGAACAATGACAAATGGGAATAAGTTTAAAAAAGAGATATTGGAAAGAAAATATGTGTGGCTTTGAGCTTGGGGAGAGCCTATGGCAGCATCTTGTTAAAAGTACAGGGTTGTCTCCAGTGCTTGTGTCTCCTCAGGCCCTGGGAAAAGGTTCCTGTGAGACCCTGCTCTTCTTATGTCCCTCTGATACCTCACCCTGCCTGTTCTCAGCACGTTTTGGGCTGGGAGGTCTCTGATGGCTTTAAGGGTGGGACTTTTCCAGGACTCCTGGTAAAAGTATTTCAACAGCTCCAGCAACTCTTGCAGGGCTGTTAATCTGCCACAAATACTTCAGAAAGTCATCAATAGATTTCTTAACATGATGGACTGTTTACAACACATGAAATTCTCAGTTATACATACAGAGCTAATGCTCAGCCTAGAAATTGCCAGAGGAAATGTATATATCACGTATGAACATCCACAGATGTGCATATGGACACACATAGATACATTTTCTGCTTTTAAGGGGCTGAAACCCTCTATAAATGTATTTGAGTAGTTTCAGTAACCAAATCTAAGACAGAAGGGTTATCAACTATGCTGTGAGAGCAGGGGAGATTTTCCAAATGGAAAGTCCCTCTGTGATTACAGATGCTTCTCTTGCACCTGCTTTCCACTGATAAGGGACAGGAATAATAAATCCTTCTAAGATTGCTTTTCCCTGGCCAGGAAGTCATGTAGAAGAGAGACTGCAAGCTTGATCTGTAATGCCACTTGCTGGGAATAGTGAGCATCAATAAGGAAGAGGAAAATTGGAGTGGAATGATGATTTCAGGAAAACCCCACCCAACCTCTCTGCAGAAGGAGTCTGATACATTAGAGCAATATTCCTTTTAGTAGTATAAGCTTCAAAAGCTGCGTAACTCTGGCTAAGATTCCAGACCCACAGACTGATTTCCCCTTGCTGGTGTGTGACCAGCAGCACCTGCTGCTCCAAAAACATTTGGAAAATGATTTGGTTTTATTCTTTTTTCTGCTGATGGTCTGCCTTTTGCCCCATGCTCGTCTGCAACCTTTCCCCTAAAATCTGGGTCTGATGGAGATGGGGAATGTGAGGCACCTCCAGTAAGGTGCAAAAGTACCTTTTGGGTTTAGAAGTGTTCAATCTGTGTAGGTACTTCAACAAATCTTCTGGGCTCCCATTTGTCTGAATATGTCAGTTCATTTGGTTATTTGGCTTCCTGGGATGGCTTTGAGGAGCTGCTTTACCACAACATTCTTGTGGTCTCTGCCTGACCTCTCTATCCTCCTTTCTCTTATTCCATGGAAATGGCAATAAAAGGGGCAGCTTAAAACTGTGGGTTTTCTTTCCACTGGTTTTTATAACAGCTGTCTTTTACAGGAAGCCTGTAAAAATGAATGGAAAGTCATTGATGAATACAATAGGATAATTAACCTGGCCGAGTTCTAGAGGATTTTTAACTTCAGACAGATCCATTTTCCTCGTCCTTTGTGTTTTATTCATCTGTTTGTTTTCTGTCTTTTGTCTACAAGTGCTTTTGGTAAGAGAGCAATCTTGCAAAAATGAAATGATTTCTATTCTTCAAAGTCTGAAAGTGCAAAGGATTATTGCAAAACTCTTTGAAATACTTTTTACTGAATGAAAAGCCCCATTGGAAAAAAATCATAAGGCAACAGAAGCTACTGGCAACACCCAACTGAGCTGATATAAAGGCAACTCTACTTATTCATGGTGTGGCACCACACTGTGTGCAGTGGGGTTGAGGTGGAGTAAGTTCCCCCTCCAAAGAGGAGTTGGAGAATGAAGCAGAGAAGCAGCTGGAGAATCTTTGGCTAGAGCTGTTTTTGGGATGATTCTCTGGTATCTGCCCCTTTTTTCCTGGGCCTCTTGAATGCAGAGACTCTGACCTAACCAGGAGCTGCTTGTTGGAAAGTGATAATCTCTTTCTTTTTTTTTTTTCTCCCTCCTCACCCTTTTTCCAGCAGAAAGTATTGACTTCTTCCAAAAAACACAAGGGAAAACCAAAGGTTTTTTTTAACCAAGTACAGGCATTTTTGTGGGGAGAAAAAAATCGAGTGGGTTCAAATCCAACATCCTTGCAGACAGTAGTTTTGCTAAAAAGTGGGGAGGCCTTATTTTCATTGTGAGAAATGAAAGTTCTTATATTGAGGTGAAACCTGGTGTCTAACTCTGGATAAAACTCTCTGATTGTGATGGAAATTTTGACTAAAGAAAGACAGTGATGTTTGGACTGTGTCAGGCTCCTTGTTCTGACTCTCCTTTTCAATGTGTTGCTCTGACATTGGCTGTCATCTGCCAAAATCTTTCAGATGGAGAATTCCTATTTTCCCCTGAAATAATGAAGATAGCTGCTGCTTCTCACTTCACACTAATTTGGGTGTGTTCTGTTGATAGCTAGATTTAGCCAGAATGAACTTTTCTCTCTAGTTTTGCTGCTTCTCATCCTACCTCTGGTTTCTAATTTTCAGTGTGTCCCCTTGTCCCAAAGGCCAATCCGTGCCCATCCATGGAAAGTGGCATTTCTCTCCATTTTCAAGTCCCTGTGTCCAGTACGCATGAGACCTTTTTATGTTCTTTCCAGGGTCCTTGTGAATCTTGGGAAGGCGTGGAAGCCTGCAAGCTTGTGGTGGAGCCTCTGCTTAGATCTTGTCCCATTACTGAGAGTTGTCATGGAGAGACAAAACCTTTCTTCAGGTCAGTGGTTTCAATGGGACTGGAAGCAATAGAAGTGCAGCAGAAATCACAATTAATGATTGTTTAATAACTGAAAGGAAGGACTTGATTTCTGCCTTTGTATTATGAGAAATAATGAGGAATATTTTGGCTGGGGCCTGGGAGTCTTTGATCCTTGGGGGGCAGTGGGAGCACTCAGCTCGGTACAAATGCTTTTGGAAAATCCGTGGGACAAATGCAGCCCTTTCACAGGTCATTTCCCAATTTTTATGTTTTTCTCATTTCTGCCTGATTAAGGTCTTCTACAGAATGTGAAAATTGCTGTTGATTTTTCCCGTTGGAGATGGTAAATCACTTATTTGAAGCTGGACTGTGAAAAATGTTTGCCTATTTGAGCAGTTTGTCTTTTAATGAGTTGCTGTGGTCCTTATCTTATTTCAATCACCCTGGCTCAGTACCATGTCCACCTTGTGGGAGTTTAGGAATTCCCTTCTCATCTCTGCTACAGCTCTTTGGGATGTTCCTGGGAGTGGAAGTCTCCTTTGAGATTTTGCTGGAGAGATCAGTTCTGGAACTTTCAATGGCAACAGAGGGTTTTGGGTTCCTTTTGTGTTGTGGTGTCACCTGGGCATGTATCAGCTCTGATGGGCCAGGATGACTTGGCACCAAGACACTTGGACCAGAAAATAAGGGAATAGAGTCTAACAATACCCAGTTCTCAGCTTAGAAGGTGTGGAGATTCTTTAGATGTCTCTGCAATGTCATACTGGAGTAAGGGGCATTAATGTGACGTGCAGGGATTTTCGGTGCCACAAGCTCTTTGGAGGGTCACAACAGTGCAGCTGCTCCCTGGAGCCTTTCTCAAATGCTCTGGAGTCTGGCAATGATGCCACTGCTCTGCCATGGTCCCTGGTGGCCTCAGCTGGCCTCTCCTGTGTGTCTCTTTCATCATATCTTCCAGCAATGCATGTGGTTCACTTCATCTTTCAGATACCATTGCTTTCAGATGAGTGTTTCTTATTTCAGATCTCCCCATTTCTGTGTGATAAGGAAACCTGTTTTTTTTTTCTTACAAGATGATGTAGCATACATTCTTTGGAGGGCAATTTCACAAATTCTCCCTTGGTACGCTGACAGCACAATTATCATCTCACTTGACAGCTGTTCCCTTGAATTTTAAACATCCAAAACACATCCAAGGGCACTGGAGGGATTTGGTGGTATTGCTGTCTGTTGCTAAGAAATGTTGAGGTTTTTTGGAAGGAGAGAGTATTTCTGCAATCCCAGGGAAGACATACAACAATGTGTAGATGTCAGCTCTCTGATGAGAAGGGATTTGGGAAGTATTATCAGATTTAAGAATGAAAGCTACAAGCTTTCATTACCAGAAAATCAATTAGGGTCAACCACTTGAGCAAAGGAGATAAAACAGAAAAATAAGAAATACTCTTTAGGTAAAATGTGGCAGCCTTTGACCAGGTTTCCTACAGAGTGAAGGGAGAGGCAGCTGCTGTGGAGTTTGCTTTGATTTTGCTCCACAGCACGAGCTGGTCCTGCCATGCCTTGGCCATTTCATGTGTGGTGTGGGCAAAAGGGCTGAAGTAGAATCAGACCCCGTGGGTGATCACACAACTGTTCCCAGTGACATTGATGCCTGTTGGACTCACACCCTGGAGCAAATCTTTGACATCCAAACAGCAACAGGAATGAGGAAAATGTCAGTTGGAGAGTCAGTAAATGAAACCTGATTTTTCACAACCTAAGCTCAAATGTGGTGCTTTGGAGATATTGGTGTTTAGCCACGTGCATTTGTGGGATGAGGGATGAACCCTTGACAGCAGGCAGATAACAAGGGCTGAGACTTCAGCATCTCCAAAGAGTTACTTCTCTGTCATCCATCAGTTCTTTTCTTCTGCCTCTCATGAAGATCCTTAGTTTGTTCCACAAAAAGGGGGAAAAAAGGGTCAAAAGTTTCAGAAGGAGCCACAAATACAAATCTCATTAAGCTTTACTCATTTGGGTGTCCCTGAGATAGGACACACTGAAAACCCTTAACCCCAGGTAGTTTTTACAAGTCAAACTAATTAAATGGTCCATGTGAATATTTAAAAGTAAAAAGCACTGGGAATCACTAAACAGGTATAAAAAACTTGATGTCTTATCATGAATTGTGCCTTATCATTTTTAATACAGAAAGCATCAATGTTGCCTCCCTGCAGGCCACGATGCTTTGCCAGAGCTTCAGGGAAGAAAAGCTGGGACCTCTTCACAGCTTGTTGTGTTTGCCCATTCTGCATGGCAGAATCTTGTTGTGGTGTCTGTAGCATCTTCTGTATTAATGGATGAAACAAGAAATAGAGAAACAAATGTTAATGAGATAATTCCATTTAACCCAGGGCTGAGGTCTGCCTCCCTGTTGCTTTGGAGACAGCACAGCCCTTTTCTGGAGGGGTGTGAATGGGACATACAGGATTTGTCTGCAGAGTGCACTTGAGTTTGTTCTGCGCTTTTCCAGCAGCTCATACAGCTTCTGGTTTAGGATCAGAGCAGGGACTCTCTCTGCTCTTCCTGCATCAGAAATAGGGACATGTTTGTCAATAACTGAGCTTTCTTTTCTGTTCATGTTTGACTAAAAGCTGAGGCCAGAAAGCTCAGGTTTATGGTACCCTTATAGGAGGAGAGATGGCTTAAGATGAAGAAGCATTTTTGCTTGCACTGCTGGCAGATGGGTGCTTAGGACAGATCTTGCCTGGATGCAGAGCACAAACACCACACCAAACACCACACTGTGCCCCTGAAGGGGCTGGTGGGCTCCTGCAGCCCTTCCTGGGAGGGTCAGCAGCTGCACTGATTAACATTTGTGCGGTGGGGATTGTGGTGATTGTGTTGCTGTGAGAAGGGTGACTCTGTACAGTGACAGACCTTGGCTTTTTGTGCATCTGTTTGAGCACTCCTGCAGAAAGCGCTGCTGGGCAGCCTGAGCACTCAAGGACTAGAAAGGATTCATTCATGTGAGCTTTCTAACCAGTATTCACCAAATCTGGCAACAGATTCCCATCATTACCTAAAATTAATATAATTTGTTCCTCATTCCCATTGCCAAGGACTGAGCCCGTGTCCTGATCAGCCCTTCTGATTTCCCACTGCTTATTTGATCCCCCCTCCCCATTTCTGATAAAGTAGAACTGCTAAGATCCATCACCTGCCTTTTTGTCTGATTTAATGACATAACTTTGGCTCTTGAATCTTTGTCCCAGCTTTACCTTTTGCTCCCCGGTACATCTGCAAAGTTTTCCCACTCCTCCTTTGAGGAGGTTTTTGTCCTCGTCTCCTGTAGCTGCTGCTGTAGATGGAAAGTTTCCATTTCTCCTCCCTCCCAGCAGCACCAGCTGCTCCCTCCAGGTCTGCTGCCCCCCAGCACGAGGAAAGGAGCAGTTTCCTAAGGGATGCACACTAATGTCCTTGGAGCACAATCTTTTTTGTCATCTTATTAACTACGGGGATTGTTCAGGCCTGTTTGCCATTGTACACCTTGTATTCATTGTGCATTCAGTCTGTGCAATCAGCAGGGTATGGAAAGGATTCTTTGGCACCTTTGCTTAGTGATTAGTATTTGTATAGCACTTGAAAGCTTAAAATGCTTTAAGAGGGATAAGAAGTATTATTAATGACACGCTCTTCTGTACAGAATGGAGCTTATGCATATTTGTGGTGATAATCCCCAGTCTCCTCTTTATCAAACACTTTGTGATCTGCCTCCAGCTTATCTTCCTCACACCTGTCAAAGCACTTTTCAAACAGCTTTTCTTCCTCCTCTGATTAAAGGCAAACACAAAAAAAGATTCCTCTTAACACAGAATTCAGCCTTCAGGTTTCACTGACCGTGCCCAGATGTGGTGGTCTTTAAACCATGTTCAGAGACTTTGATCTAGTCAGGTGTCCACTAATCTCTGTCTGTTGCTGACCTAAGATCTGCCATTCGTTAAAACCCATTTGGTTTTCAGCAGCATTTGGGGTTTGATCTTCCTGGAGGAGTGCTTTCCTGTGTCCAGGTAACGTTTCATCTGTGCTTTTCACAATCCAATTTATTTTTACACTCCCTGTAACTTCTTGTTGGAAAATCAGCTTTGTGGCTCAGGAGGAAATTAATAGGGACATGGAGAACATTTTTTTTTAATGGCTGAGGCAGAGTAAAAGCAGAGTTTCCCCCCCTTACATTTCAAGGGGGGTGGTGCTTGGAAAAGCTGAAAAAGCTGGTTGAATTGTATGTTTACTCCTCAGCTGAACATTTCTAAAGGGTCAGCTCATTGTAGGGAGAGCTGCAAAGATCTCAGAGGAGCTTGTGAGCTTGGGGTTGCCCAGGCTGGCTTGTCCAGACCCTTCTAGGCAGGATGCTCTGTGTTTTGACCTCCTGTTTTTGAACTGGTAAAGCTCTTCCTGATGGTTTCCCACACTGGAGCTGGAGGTCAGACCTGTGCCAAGCACCCCAACCTGCCTCTGCCTCCAGCTGATAACAGCAGCTCTCACCCCTCCAGAGCACTGCACAGCTCCGGGTTTGTGGCTGCTCTGACACAGAAACCTTCAGGATAAGCTGAGAGGGTATTGTGACTCTGTTACTACTCTTAACCTCACCATAAGGTGGTGATTCCAACACTGCAGATCGAAATCCTCATCTTGTCTGGCTTTAGTTACAGCTGCCTTTGAAGCATTTGGTTTGGGTGACAGCAGTGAGGCTGCCACCAGCAATTCTCACCTCTGGGTGAGTAGTGTACACCTTAGTGTGAATTCCTTGGGTACTTCTCTGCTTGAGTTCTGAGCTTAGGGCAGCAAGGATGTCTGGAAAAGCTGAGTTTTGCTGGAGTCAGAGGAGTCTGTGTTTGCTAAATGACCACTGTTCTCCTTTGGCAGGGCCCCTTCCAGCACAAAAATAGCTCTGTGCTCAGTAGCACGTTGGCATCAGCAGCCTTCAAAGTGTTTTAAAATGTAGAGGAGCCAGCAGAGGTTCATTGCCAGCCAACTGACCTTGGGTGTTCCTGCAGGACCTGCTGGTAGCAAAGTGTTGGTGTAATCATCACCTTTCTGCTGTTCCACCAGGAGACAGGGGAGAGAATTGTATTTCTTTGAGACAGGGAGGCACAAAATGTCAAATCTGGGTAGCATGGCATCTGTATAGAGACACCAACATGACTTAGGGGAAGGGTTTATTCAGAGGCAGCTGAGCTCTGAAGTGCATTCTCTGGGGATAAAGGGAGCAAAACAGCTGAAGATGGAAAGTGAGCCAAGACTCCTCTGGGGATTCAGACTTGTGTAAGTGCTCTCAACTGATGCTTCACAAGTATTTTTCCCCCATATGTGACTAGAACAAATTACGAAGTTGTGAGTCAAACTTGATATTGTGCTTCAGTTTTGTTGGTTTTTAAGAATGGTGGTGAGGGCATTTAGGTTGGGGAGGTTCTTTACAGAATTTTGACTGCATTTCTCAGCTTATGGCGTGGGAGAAGGCAGAGCAGGGATCAGCCTCAGTGCAGAGCAGAAATTAAATGAATGGGCCTCCCTCTCCCAGCCTGGGTCACTTTGTGCTCCAGGCCACCAATTTTCATGGAGCAGAGTCCTGAGCTTGTGGCCTGGGAAGCAGAATGGAGATGTGGGGCTGGTTTCAGGGCTAGATCAGAAACCAGAGCCATCAGTCCTCATTGTGGGATGGGGATTCTGTTTTCATGCAAATCTTGCTTCTCTAAGCATCTGTGTTATAAATATTTCCCCCGATGGACAGAGTTGCTGAGCACATCTGTTCTTCTGTGCTCAAATGGAAACTGAGGATATTCAGGTCTTGCCAAAAATGATTGCCTCCAGTTGATTATCCAAAGTGACTTGTCAAACCCTGTGCCTCCCTCCCATTCTGGCAGATACCCTGGGGTACATACACCTGGCCTAGGGACCTGCTGCAACTACTCTGAAAAGCAGAAAAGCCTTTTCTCTCCTATACACATGAGTTTTTTTTGGTATATCATCTCCTTTTTGACCTGATTCTCTTAGAACTTCAAAGTTTCTGTACAGTAAAGGCCCCAGAAATGTGAAAATACCTTAGTGGGGTGTGGTGAAGGGGAGATTCAGGCCTTCAGAGGAAATAATTTTTATTTTTAGAAATATGTGATGACCAAAATCAAATTATCAAAGCCTTGCCAATAAGAAAATCAACAATGTTGGCTTCTCTTTCAATTACCTGCAGCATGTTCAGAGGCTTGAGAGTAAACAGCAATTCAAGCTGCCTGCTGCTTAGAGGCTTTAATTAACTCTAATGATAATTGCAGAGCCTGTGTTGCCATTTTGGGCAGCAATTACACAGCTTATGTGGGGATTCTTGTGTGGGTGAAAAGTGGTGGGGGAAAAAGCCCCTAGTATCTGAATAAATATATATATATATATACTTGTAGCTAAATTTGGACTTTATTAGAGAGAGGGATCTGCTTTCAGCCCTGAGAGCACTGAGCATCACTCACTGCACCCCCTCCTCCTGCCCTGCACACTCAGGACAAACAGAGCCTGGTTTGGGGCTTGGTTCTACTCTGACAAAAGCAGAACTGCTCTCTCTGTTCATCATTTCAAGAATCTTTCTGAATGGGGGAAAAACCCTTGAATTTTCCCCAAACACATGGGCCTAGAGTGGATACATGTGGTTGTAGGAAACACAGGCTGTTTCAAAGAGCCCATGTTCAGCTTGGCCCCTGTGGGATTCAGGCTTTGAGATTCCTTCAGCTTTCCTGAACAGCCCAGCTGAAATGGAGCTGGTTTTGAGAGCACAAACAGCCTCCCTCTGAATGTTCTTACACAGACCTGGCTTTATTAGTTTTGGAAGTTTTCTTGGATGCTTAGTGAACAACCAGAATTCCACCAACAACCAACCTCAAGTGACCTTAGTAGCTTTCTTTAAATGTCCCTTTTTTCTTCCTTCTCCTTTGACTCCATCAGAATTAAATAATTCAAGGCTTGTGGTGTTCTAATCTCACCCTAAAAATGAAGTTCCAGCTCTTTGGGGTTCCTGTTGTCTCTGTTGTAGGGAAGTTCTCACAAGTCACCTGCTCAAAAGCATCCCTTGTTATAAAAGGAGCATTTCAGTTTTATTTCAAAAGGTTGGAAACTCAGTGGGAAAACTTGCTCAGAACTCATTTTTGTTTCTGGTTTTCTTTTTTGTTTTTTTTTGCTGACCATGTTTGATAGACTTTCTTTGAGTGCTCTGTTTTTGTAACAGTTTGTGCAATCTTCTCTAAATGTTGCAGCCCACATTTCTCAACAATCAAAAGCATAAAAAAGGGGATGAAAGCTGGATTTTTAGCTTTGGACTAGGAGAGGTTGAAAAAGAACTAGTGCCATGGAGGCACAAAGGAACCCTCCTTACAAAGGCTGTTGTGAAGCCACAGACATGGACATTTTGAAAACTAAGCTAATGGCCTTATTTCAAAAGCCAGAGGAACACAGCCAAAATGTTTCTATTTTTCTGCTTCCTGATGTTAGACAACATATCAGATGGGCAAAATTTTTGAGAAATTTCAGGAAATGCTTTGCTCCAAAGGATCAAGTGGGATAATTGCATTAATTATTCATAAATCCTGAGTTGTACTCATTGCTTGGAAAGGATGAAAACAGAACAAAGGGAAGAAAATAATTTAGAAACCTGTTAGAGGTTCTGTATTTGGTCAAAGCATTTCCTTAACCTGCAGAGACCATGAGGTGGTTTAAGAAATCTTTTCATATCTATGCTGTGTCCTGGTCTTGGGTAGAATAGGGCTCATGCATGCTGAGGGGAGAATTTTTAATTTAATTCTTATCTCCCTTTTTAGTTTATCTGTATTCCTTCAGCCTTAGGGCTTTGCACAGGTGAGTTCTGTTTGAGCTGTCAGTATCCAACCCTTGATCTGACACCCTCTGGGGACATCCCCACGAGTCATTACAATAATGTGGGTGTGAGATGAGGGACAACCGATAGAGCAAACTCTGAACCAATTACTATGCTACTGTAGTACTCATTTTTGTCAATTTGACTTCAAAGGGAGATAAAGACCCTTTTGGACATAGATTGCAGTTGCTGGGTGTCATTATAAATGCATTTCTTGGTGAGTATTTCATGCTGAGGCTGGAAGGGTTGGTGAGTCCTATTCTGCATCAGCTTCAATCAGGCACTGCTTGCCCATTAAAAGGTCTGCAAATGATTCTGAGACCATTGTTCCCCCACATGGTGTGTGCTTTCTGAGTGTGTACATGGGCTGTGTGCATTATCCTTTTGAGGGAAACCCTCCCACATTCAAAGCTGTGCTTTGTCCTCACCAATTATGAATTCTCCAACAGTGCTGATTTTTCTAGAATTTTGAGGGACAGCTCTTGATTCTTACCACAACATAAAACCATATCTAATCATGAAGAAGAAGGTCAAACTTGAAAGATAAAATTAGCTTTTAAATCCTGCTAGTAATGCTGGCAGAGAGGAGTGCTTTGACCAGTGTGCTTTAAAGTAGCACAGCAAGGTGAGTGTGTCCCAAGGTTATAATAAATGTGGGAACTTTGCAATTATTCCTGGCTATTGTATGGTAATCAGAACTGCAGACTTGCAAACGACTTTGCTACTGCTGTGCTGCAGCTATTTTTTTTGCTCTCTGCTGTTCTGCCAGGAAAAGACCATTAATTAAAGCTTCAGTGCTCCAAGAACCCTCCACTCCAGTCTCAGAAGTTGTGTTTTCTTCTCCCTCTTTCCCTCTTTGTTCATCTCCCAGAGTTTATTCATTTTCAGGACTGTGCAATTTTCACCTTGGAGTAGTTCAGACTCCAGCAAGACCTTGAAGTTTGTGTGTCCCCACAACACAGTCTTTCAGGAAAAATCCCTGTTCACGTGTTCTGCTGACCTTCAGAGGTAAAACGTTTTCACTACAGTCCCTTTTCACTGTAATATAACTGGTGAAACTTGTGAGCATCAGTGAAGCCATTCCATTAATTGTTTTTGTCATTTTGAGACTGAGAAATGATGCTGGACGTTGGTGGTGTGTTCTGGCTCATGCTTCAATGGGAAGGATTTGACTTTTGGGTCTCATCAAATCTGAAACAAGAAATCTGGTTTTCCTGTTTTTTTTTTCAAGGTGGTGGCCTTGCCAAATAATGCATCAAAAGTATGTAATGAAGTTTATCAGCAAAGAAAAAATCAGGAGGAATTGCAGTTCTAGTCTTAAAGCATTTGATTTCATTACACCTTTCTGTGCAACAATCTTGGTATCTGTGGTGTTGATCAGATGAATTCTGTGATGTAGCACAGGGAGAGAATGCAGCTTGTGTTGGAGCTCTGCTTTACTTGTACCTTTTGTCTGTTTTACCTGTTCAGTCCTGTCTGATTTTGCAAACAAATGGTTCAGGGCTGGTCAGGTTGGAGGGTACTGGGGGTTGCAGGAACATGTCCGGTCCTAGGGTTGTCCTGATCATCAGGGCCAAGGACAGCCCAAAGTTTAACTGCAGATCCTGATTCTGGGTCTGTAATCCTGTTCCTATGAGCACTCCCTTGCTGTAGCCCTAACATGGGGCTGAACATGATAACAGTAAAAAAACTATTGTGCTCCCTGGCCATCTGCTCTCCTCTCACCATCCAGGAGGGCTGGGATCCAACAGGAATCAAATTAATTTCTATTTCTTACAGTCTATCCAGATCTGCAGGTGTTTGTTTTAATAACATTGTTGAGCTCTGATTTATTCTGCCATTGCAATTTATTTATTTATTTGTTTATGCTAAATTTTTGAGGTTCAGACTCTGCCTCTTGGAGAGTTTCAGTGTTGCTGCTGTTCCAGTCTATATCCAAGTTTTGTCTGGCTTTTCCCTTTCTAAGCAGAGGAGCTCTTGCAGTGCTTATTTGACTTTTCAGGCTTTATGTCCCTCCCCAGATCTTTGTCTCCATGGCCTCAGGCAAGAGCTGGAGGAGTTGTGGTATCTCCAGATGTGCAGGAGCCTCACATGCAGACAATTTCTTTGCCCTCCCATGTTGGGGGGCATTTCACTTGGAGGCAGAATGGTGGTGTCAGGAAGACTTTTTTTTGCCTAGACTTCTGGGTCATGGCACCCCTGCTCTCAAATGATCCTGATGTTGACTTGGCTTTCTCCAATGGCAGTAGTGATCCTGTTCTGGAAGGCATTTAGGTGGAATATATATATATAAACATTTTCTGCTGTTCAGTATTTTTTTGTTGATGCAATAAGTCCTTTTTTGTTTAAGAGAAGCTGTATCTGTGCTGTGTTTGTCCTCAGTTTGCCCTTTGCCCTGGAAAACTGGATGCATAGCAGCACAATAAATGTCCCAGAACAAGGTCCTGTGTTTGTGACAGACAAAAATATATAGTGTGTGAAAGGAATGAAGGGAAACAGACTGGATGGGAGTCATTTAGGGCACCTTTATTGTCACCTGTTGATGAGCATAGTGGAGAATGTTGGCAGATCTCTCTCTAAACCCATGAATTACGATGCCTGGATGTAACTTGTCTTGTTGCTTCTTGAGCTAATGGTGAAGTATGGGCACATTCAGAGCTAGAGGTGACAGCAGCACTTGGGGCAGCTTCACTGAGACAGATGTGGCAAGAGGAGCCTGGAGTGTGCAGGAGCAGCAGGGCAGGGCTGGGATTTGGGCTGCTCTGCCCTGGCCCTGCTGAGCTGTCCTTGCTCTCAGCTCTGCCCTGCAGCACCTCCCCTCCTGTCCTTGCTCGAGGGTCTTTGAGGGGGTTAAATTGATGCTCCTGTCAGAGCTGGCAGCCAGGTTAACCTGAGGCATCTTTTACTCAGCCTGGCTGTGCTGGAGTTTGTCTGAACTGTTGTTTGTGGTGCACAGTGGACTACCCAGAGCAAGCTATTGTCTGCATTGACAATAACAGCTTCTGAGAAGTCTCACATCGCTGCTCTGCGAGAGGGTTGTGTGATGCTAATTGCTCTGACTCAAGGGCAAAGCAAACTTCCATTTATAAATTCAATATTGCACTGTAGCTGTGGCCTTTATTGGCTTCTCACAGGTAATGGTACTGCTGGAAACTCCTCTGATCATGAACAAAATTATTTATAAGATTTATTAGCAACTGGTCAAAACCAGTGAAGCATTAACTCTGCACACATTGGTCAGTGGAATAATTCATGCAAGTTCCAAAAATACTAATCTATTGGCACAGTGTCCTGCAACAGCAGTAATGGATGCAGCTGTGGGTCCAGAGGGAAACAGATTGGGTGCACATCTGGAAACAGGAAATATTGCCCTTTGGCAGAAGCTTCCTGGCCCTGTTGTGAACTTAGACCCTTCCCCATTTAGATAATCTGCCTGCAGATGCTTCAGCCTTATGAGGTTCATCCCTCTTTGCTGGTTCTCTGCTTGAACCTTGGGCCCCTGAAAGGTTCCTGCACTGGAACACGTGGAGGCCTCAATAACTTGTTGGGTGTGTTGGAACTATTGAGGGTTGTCACTGGCAAGTGCAGTCACAGAGTTACGCTGCCACAGATGCCCAGCCACATTCAATGGAATTTTAAATAGGATGCACTTGAGCTGCCTGGGCTATACCAACACAGAAATAACAACAGCAAAGAGCTTCTGGTTCAGAAAAAAAATACAGAATTTTTTGGGGGCTTGAGGACTTAGGACACCATTTCCTTCCGAAAACTTTGATGTGATTTTTGGAAAGAATTGCACTTTCCAATGAAAAGCACTTTCATGTCTTTTTGACTAGCATATGTTTTATTATATTGCGTGAAAGTCACATTTAGAGTCCCTAATTAGACTTTAAGATCCCATTAGTCAAGCTGATCTAATGACAGTGAGACATTTGATAACGATGAGAGAGTGGAAAGAAAGCATTTCTTATTAAATAGCTCATTTATGTTTTCCAAAATGGTCAAAAACCATGGAGTAAGTCTTCCCCTGGGCCTCCTTTGAGGAAAATAACTAGGGTTAAGTGTTGGGTGTTATTGTTTGGCCATTTCTTTCTGTGAGCACCAGAGTTATCAGGTTGACATTGCAGCTGCTGTGGTACATGGAGCACAACACTCGTACTTGTCATACTTGTGGAGAGGATTTACATGAAAATCTTTAATATTACAAGCAAAAAAAACCCCAAAACATGCAGGATGCTCATGTTGATTAGCAGCTTAGATGTTCTGGAGACAGTCAGGTTTCTTGGAGAAGGGAAGTTTTTGGGTTTTTGGGTAACTCCTCACGGGATATGTAAGGGGTTGCTGAGGCACCAAGCTGACTTAGAGGTTCTGCAGTGAGGGGAGGAGAGCACACGTGGAGTGTTTTCTCCTTGTTGGTTGGGTCAGAAAGAGTGGAATTTTACAGGGAAACAGTGGGGGAATGGCTTGGGGAGAATGGAGTGCACTGCTTGTCTCTGTGCTCACTCACTAACAGAGCCCTTAATGAGGATGGGTCTGGGGAGGGCTGTGAATTCCCTGCTAATTCCTGTGCTCGTTATTCTCCTGGGGGAAGAGTGAGAGCTGAGCCTCTGCTCTGATGTCCATACTGGTCATGCCTCTTTCTGCCAGAGTGATTTAATTTTTCCCTCTTGAATATCGTTAAAAGATGCCACTTGAGGTGAGGGAGGAGAACTTGTTTTCCCAAGGAGCTGCTCCCTGACCTTCGTGACAATGGTCTGCTGTTGCCCTGAGTTTTGCAGTTCTGGTTGTTGTCATTCTTTTGTAACTGGTTCTCACACATTCTTTGTAAACGTAGCCATGTTATTGTAACGGTATCTTATCATTTACATTCCTTTCTCCTGGGCACAGAAGTTTGATGGAGAATTCCTTTGACCAGTGTGATTGAGGGGAGGCTCATTGTCTCCTCCAATCCACAGTGGTTTATAAGACACATATAAAATAAAGATGGGCGGGGGTCCGCCCGGCAGTCTTGTTCCTTTGCTCTCAGGAGGTGTCTGTGTCCTTCTTTTGTGTCGTTATTGTGACAGTCTGTTGTGGTACCTTCATCAATTGCTGCATCTCCTCCCACCCACTGGACCTGAACTGCTCTCTGAGCATCACTTCATTGCAGCTGGGGTGAGTGACGGCCCTGGCAAGAGAAGGGACCACTTCAGTGCTGCCCTGAGGGACAAAACACACAGACCTGGGGAAAGTGCCAGAAATCAGAGGCTGAGAATCGTGCTCGTCTTGTCCCAGGAATAAGCAACTGTAATGGCAATCCATAAAAACAATTGCAGAGAAAGGACACAGTTGTCCCATGGGTCTTGGGGAGCATGAAGCCCAAGCTGTGGATCAAATCTAATCTCTCTCAGTATGTGGGAAAGTGAGGATTGGCTTAAATGTTCCTCTCTTGGAGGAATTCTTGGAGCCATTCAGAATCATTGGAAATTCACATCCAGAACTAGACTGCACTCCAGGAGTCACAGTTTAAGCATATTTCAGTAAGAAAACAAACAAATTGCAGATGATGCAAGCTTCCTTTAATAGTGGTGATAATGTCCTGCAGTGGCCTGTGATCCCTTTCAGTACAAAATTTGGGCCAGCCTGAATCTTGGCTCATCCTTTCCTCACTTTGAACTGTGAACTGCTCTTTGCCCTTTAAACTAGACTTGGTCTGCAACAAATATGCTTAGTATCTGGGGAAATGCTGGCAAATGCAAATTTTTTCACAGCCATTAATAAATTTGCCTTTCCAAACAAACAGAAGCAAATTTCCTTTCCTTCTCTAATGAATCCCTGGGGGGAGCTGTGGACTCTGCATAGCAATGGGCTTTGCTCAGATTACCCGTTTTTGTGTTGTGTTTTCTCCCTCTCCTTGCTCAGCTCAGCAGTGTAAACATCTTACCTGCTCCTCCAACCTGAATGCTTCTGTACCAAGACTTTCTGTGAAATTATCAGCCAAGCACAAGATGCTCCAAGGCATTCAAAGCTGAGCACACAGCCCAGCTAAAATCAGCTGGCAAGTGTCTGAGCAGGGACCAGCCCTGTCGGAGGATCCCAGCTGTACCAAGCCTTGTTTCACTGTGGGAAGGGGCTTTTCTGCTCCCACCGAGGTCACTCCCCCAGTTCAGCTCTCTTCAGCCCTGTCTCATTCTCCCCTTGCTGGCACCCTGGGGATGTGAGGTGGGGACTTTGGGCATGTCCTTGTCCCCTGTGGAAGGCAGCACTGGCTGCTGGCTGGGCACCCTGGGGATGTGAGGTGGGGACTTTGGGCGTCTCCGTGTCCCTTGTGGAAGGCAGCACTGGCTGCTGGCTGGGCATCCTCAGGGGGGTGGTGAGGAGTGACCTGAGCCATGTCTGGTGTGGCTGTGCTTGACAGGTGGCAGGAGGTTTCTTCTCTCTGCTCAGGGGATTGCAAGAGGTCCAGGTGTCTGTCCTTCTTCTGCCCACATCCCACTGTCACCGAAACTGCGGGAAAAACAAAAACTCTCCAACAACAGATTTTGGTGTTAGAGAATTCAGGCATTGCTTTATTTATGGGCCAGGATGTACCGCAGAAAACATCTCATCCACACCTAGCCCGGGTGTGCAGAGAGAATCATTCCATCACACATGAATTTTACAGGTTTTCCCCCAAACTTGGTACCGTCAAATCCCATAGAGCTGCACTGTTTCAAAATCCATTGGTCTGGAGTTGAGCACCACCCCCTTACTCAGTTTCCCATTGGACCCGAATGTCTTCACCTCCAATGTTAATGAGCTTTTCATTCTTCCAGTTCTTATCAGTCTTTTCCTGACCAGATCTCCAGCTCTGCCAGAGGCAGCATCTGAGGGTAGATGTTGGTGGATGGCCACTGATGTTCTGCTGATATTTCGTTGATCTTCATTGATGACCTTCATCTCCTTTGGGTATCTTTGGGCCACTCCTGGTCTGTCATTATGTTCAGCCCACCTCCTAGAGTGATCCTGTATCTCCTAAAAAAATACTTTCCCCAAGGTAAAGTTAAGTCAAGCCCGACCAGAGACAAAATAAAATTTTATAAAAGTTTTATCATTTGAAGCACCACCACTTACAGTGAAATCCAGGGTTGGAGAAGGGGTTGCAGAGAAGGTCTCCATCCTGGTGCCTGGGCCGTGTTCGTGAGGTGTGGAGCAAATCAGCTATAGGTTTTGGGGTCTTTTGTGCTTTCAGACACAGTTGTGTGTCTTTAGACTTGCTTGTATGGTGGCTACATCCAACAATGTTTTTATGGACTCCTGAGATGAATGGGATGAGATTGGGGAAGGTCAGATGGCACAGCTCCAGAGGAGGAGTACAGATTGAACCCTATATGTAAGCCCTCTAATTTATACCATAGCTTTATACTGCTTGCTAACTGTGGCTTTTAAACTGGAGGCTTTTAGGTGGTTCACAGTCTTTAAAAAAAAAAAGGACAAAAACCCAAAAAAAAAAAAA
>VZRZ01002844.1:347088-435300 GCA_013398175.1 Climacteris rufus
AAAGTTAAAAAAAAAAAAAAAAAAAAAAAAAAAAAAACCAACCCAACTCCACTTCTCATTCTGTTGATTTGGAAGTCCATCTTCTGCTTGAGAATGGAATCTCTACAGGCAACTTGGTGATATCTTAATTTAGTTAAATGCAATGGATTCATTCCTTAATGTAAAAACTGATGATTATTGACAAGCAGTCACAGCAAATGTTGCACAGCTTTAAAAGAAACATCCCATTTTCTTGAGTTCAACAGCTTCTGTGTGACCAAGCCCTTGTGGATGCCCAGTTATTTTATTAGTGCAGCAGGAATCATTCCAGCAGTGCCTTCCCTATGCCATATGGTTCCTTGGTGCACTGGCCCTGATAATGTGCTGACAAACAGCAGGTGCCGCTGGATGGAAAATCAGAGATTTGCAAAGCTTTCCTCCCACTAGCTGGAGGCACCTACATTTGGGTTTTTAAATGGCTTTTGCAGGGTCGTTTTCTGAACAAAAAAATGGTTCAGATGAGAGTTTGTGCCATCTGAGGTAAGAGACAAGCAGGTTTTGTTTACTTTTATTTGCGTTTGAATCACTCCTAAACTTTGGCAAAGAATTCAGTCTGTTGATTGTATTTGGTGAATGTGTCTTGAATGTATCTGATTTCTGAATATCGTGATGATTGGCACATCAGACTGAGGGACTGAGGTGGGCTGCTGCTGAGGAGGAGTTTGATGTTTTCTTTCTCCTTTAAGTGAACTATCTAAGCTTCTGTTATGCTGATTAGTTAGCCAGGCAAGGCAGAGGCACTGAAGTCATTCACTGCCCTTTCTATCCAAACAGAGGAGGGATTTTTTGTCTGATAATAGCTGTTAACACTGAGCTGCAGCAGCTTATTTCCTTCTTAGTCATTTATGGTGCTCATCCATCAGCCCTACTAAGACGAAATTGAAGAATAGGATTTATCAGTGATTTAATTCAGAAGGAGCCAGGGAGTGCATTAATGAGTCTAGCATAATGGATGCTTTTATAATGCAGACAAAATATGGTTTAATAATGACGGTGAGAGGGAAGAAATTAAAGGTCAGATATCAACAGTTTTGACTGTACAAATAGGAAATCTCCTAAGAAAGCTGGTGTGAGCTCCAGAGCCTGTGAGCCTGCAGGGAGGGTTGGGAAGGACCTGCTTTGTCCCCGTGTGGCACCTTGTGAAGGGGTTTGGTGGAGAAGGCCTTGGGATGCATCTACAGATCAGGAGAAAAACCAGTGGCATTTAGTGGCTCTTTGCTTTAAGCGAGAAACTCACTGCTCAGAGAGAAAATTTGGCTTCTTGGTTTCAAGGAGGGTGTGAGGCCAATATTCAAAAGAAGTAGAGGAATTTGTGGACTGTATTTTGATAGTACATAATAGGTAGGAATAAAGGTATTGCTGTTTCTTTTTGGTCACTCAAATCCTTCCTATTCCTTATAAGAGCCATGGGATTTAAAATGCTTTGGATGATGTTGTTGCCAACATTTATACACGGTTGGAATTGGTCTGATATAGGAAGTGGCAGTTGTGCTACATGACTCTTTCCGTGTGGAAAAGCTGCAGTTATTGTGCATGATGTTGCTATAAATTTATTCCTCATGGAAGGAATTGTTTGTTAAAAATGAATCCAGATAATCCAAAGAGGAGACAATCATAGGAGCTTCTAGAAAAAGTATCATTGGACAGGCAGAAATTTTGACTCTATCTCAAATTGATCAAAATATAGATTCTGAAATGGCAAGCTAAGGGATTTTTATGTCTTTTCTCTCTCTATTTTTTTCTGGGTGGTAGTTTTCCTATATTATGACACATCACTACCTCTCCTGGGCAGTGTATCCTCAGCTATCCAAACAAGCACTGCTGTTCAGGTATGAGATCATAGAATCATTAAGGTTGGAAAAGACCTCCAAGATGCCAGATACCAGAGAAGCCTGAGCTGGCCAGGTGAGACATTTTTATTACACCTCATTGACATTTAAGAAATCACCAACACCTGGCAAGCTCAGGTTTCCCCCAGCAGTTATGTGGTGTAATCTCAAGTGACATCCTCTGATCCTGGTGTGTTTGGGATGCTGCCAACTCCTCCTGCCCCTCTGTGCTGTCAGGGAGTTCAAATAACGAGGGGGAAAACCCAAACCCCTGCAGCCTTCTGGTTTCTGGGGCAGTAGGATGTGTTGCATAAGTTGGAGCCTGTGAAATGCTCTGCTTGGGACTTGTTATGGTCAAGTTGGTGTCCTTATGTATTTATACACACACAGTGTGAATGTCCCTCCTGCAGTACTTCAAGCCTTTCATTCTTTAAGTTGTTTTCACTTATCATCCACCTTCACATGAGCAGCAATTCAGTGCATTCCTGTCAGGATGTGTGTCACTATCTCATTTCTGGTGTGATGCTGTTAATGTAGAGCTGGGGAAAACAATCAGTAAGGAGAGACCTTGGATTTGAGCAGCAAGTCAGTGTTGCCGAAGATCTGCCTGCAGGGAAAAGCAGGGAAGTGTTTTATATGGTGCTTAAAGCCTGCAGCACCCAAGGATGTTATGTTATAATGTCAAGGTTTCATGTGCTGTGTTTTGGGTTTTTTTGGTATTTCATTTCTTTCCTTTTAACTTTAAGATAATTTTTAGTTGAGCATCCTTAACAATATGACAGAAGTCCTGTCCTGAGCTAGACATCCCCCCCAGCAGAGCCTTGCCTTCTGCACAGCCTCCTGTGTATTAGAGCCATGAACCAGCCCACACAGAAACCTTAAAAGAACAAGAGGTCTTTGAGTTTTGGACTGGTCTTATTTCCAGAAAAGTCCTTTGGCATCAGGCATTTCATTTGAGAGCCTGAGGCTGTTGGTCAGTGGCAAGTTTAATAACTCCTGCTGTGGACTTGTGCCTGTTCATAAGTGGTTACATCAAAACTCAATGAACTGCTCTAAGAGGAATTGGCATGAAATGCTGTGTGCAGAGGATTGGGCCAGTTTGACCAGGCTGACATCACCTCACATCTGCACAAACAGTGTTTGGAGATGTGCACATAGGTGTGCAGAACACTCTGTGTGTGCCAGGCTGAATGTACACAGCTGTCCTGGCACGGGAGGTGACACTTCAGCCCTGCTCCCAGACCCTTCCCAACCCTCCCTGAGCAGGAGGATGTCTGGCATCTCTAGATCTGTCTCTGCAGTCCCTGCCTGTCACCAGCTCAGTTGTCTGTCTCCAGCTTACTTATTGTCCTTTGTAATTGTCCCTAATTTCTTTGGTTATCTCTTGGAATGTGTTAAATGAGAAATATGAAGGTGACTTGGCATAATTATTCTCTGGTGAGTTAATAGGGCTCTTCAACAAGAACTGAGTGATTATAAACATTAAGTCCAATTAAGAACATGGATGACTGTTCTGTGGAGAAATAGATTTGTACATTTTCTGAACTGTGATGGATTTCCTCCCTTGCAGAGCTCAGTGTGTTTAGCTTTTCTGTATTTGTGCACCTCCTTGGAGGAAACATTGCTCATAAATACTGGGAATCATCCCCAGTACTGTAAGAAAAAGAGTGTGTTTTGACTTTTTCAATCACTAGCCCTGTGAACTGCAGTAGGATCCTCAAGGAGGAGAGGGAGAAATATATCAACCTCCAGGGTAATATAATGGGGAAAAAAATAACAAGGATTACAGAAATCTGCTGGGCCAATAAACAAGCAAACACATTAATAATGGAGGGTTCTGGAGGGGATGTGTAACAAGGAGCTGCTTCATGAGCACAGGAGGCTGAAATTGGCTCCAAAGCAGATCAGGTCCAGCAGATCAGAGGAGATGGTCACTTGGGCTCTGGCTGAGGAGGTTCTGGGGAAGACACAGTACATGAAGAAGACTTAAATGCTGATTTGGGGTTACAGTGTTTATTAGCCACCTAGACTTCAGGAATTGCATGGAATCTGAGCTGTGTAATCCATGGATTTACTGGGGATCTCTAGAGACAGAACCCTGGGGAGTCACCAGGGCAAGCCCCACTGCACAGAGGTGAGAACAGAAGGTGTCTCCAGCTGTGTTCCTCTGGTGGCAGATTGCAGTGCTTTGCTGGATAGTCCAGTTAATGTAGCAATTAATAACAAAGCTCTTCATGCAGCATCACAACACGGGGCTTCTTGGGCTCTGAAAATCTGCAAGTCACTTTGCCTCTGTTTTAGTTTTATTGGCCCCAGCCATAAAAGGCTGCTGACTGCTATGTATGGCTGTCTTCTTAAGTGCTTGGCATCTGTGGGCAAAAAACACTAGACAGGAATAGACTGAAAAATCTGCTCTGTGCTTTATTTGCAGTGCTTACCCAGAAATGGCCATGAAAGTGATGAGGTACTTCAGATGGTAAAGCCTGCTAGTGATGCAAAGGATGAGCTGTCAGACATAAAATATGGCAAAAAGTATAAATCGACATACCATGTGAGTCTTTGATGTAAATGAGACAGAAAGGTCAGGAATGGGAAATGCACAGGGTTGTGTTGTGATTGTTTTGCACAAGGCAGATGCTTCTGACAGTAAGTGAACGTAGACAGAGCTGTAAGATGGCAACTGATTTGTCTGCCAGGTATTTGCTACCAAGGAAAATACTCTTTTCTCTGCCAGGCTGCCCATGCTGAGGACATGGCTCCAGTTACTTGGTTAAATACTCTCCTGCATAGCTGGCTCATGTCACTGGGGCAGGAAGGAGTGATAAAGTGCTGTGAGCTGTGATGAGTCAGGTCAAGGTGGTGACCATAACATTTACTGAGTAAACTGCTAAACTTAACAAAATGTGTGAAGGGGGGTCCCAAGCTGGGCTTTGGGATGTGAACCAACAGACAGCAGGTCATCTAGGCAGGGAACATGCCAGGCTCTTGAACAGTCTGCTAGAAATACACTCACAGGGCAAGGACTCTGCAAAAATAAGCCTGGGCTCCAAAGCAAACGAGGGGTGTGCTGAGGGAAAGGCTGAGGCTGGGCTGTGCCTGCCAGCTGCCTGTGGGGAGAGGCATGAGGAAGGTGCAGGGCTCCTGCCAAAGGCCTGGCTGCTTTCCTTGGGAGGGGCAGAAGTGCTGATTGTGTTGTTGCAAAGATGGGGTAAAATCCTGAGCAGGAAAGGGAAGGAGGAGAGGGTCTGTGGGTGTGGAGTAGCTGCTGTGGACAGGCTGTGGTCCATAACCAAATGCAGCTCCAAGGTGGATGAGCATCAAAAAGCTGTGCTGCTCTAAGACATGGCTTTAAAGGTCAAAGATGGACAAAGATGGAAGGTATCACCACGGTAGGTGAGGAAAGGTCACAAGCTCTCAGCTTTCATTTTGAAAAGAATTTAATAGCAACATCTCTGTGGTCAGGGTTCTTCTGTCTGCGTGGCACTGAGAGCAGTGCTGCAGGAAGCTGTTGCAGAGCAGAAACAGCCTCATTAAAGCTGGGCTACAAACTGGGGCCAAAGAGGCACCTGAAGACAAAGGAAGAGCAGGGCAAGAAGTAGAAAGCAGCAGGTAGGAAGATTGAAGCAAAATGCCCAGAAATGCTCCTGGTCAGGCTCTGTCCCTGTAAGGGATCTGCATTCGCCTTCCTCCCTGAAATTGCTGCAGTGAAAATGAAATTCCCTCTCCATCAGTTCCTCTTGTAATTAAACAATTGGAAAAAATCCACCTGAAATCCCCAATCCACATTGGTGCACTCGGCCTGCTCCCCTCCTGCACTGGTAACATGTCAGAAGGATTTTGGGAGTTGGCTGTGGGTTGTCTCTGATTCATCAGAACTTGGCCAGAAGAGGCTGAGTCTGAGCCCAAACCACTAACACTTCATTGGAAATCAGCTTGGAAGGCTGGGCTTAATCAGAGCTTGGGCACAGGTGGTTCTATTTTAGCCAGTCTCCGGAATAATGATCTTTTATTAGTTGTCTTTGGTCTCAAGGCCTGTACCTAAGTTGTTGTGCAGGAATGCAAATATGGTTTGGCTTGGCTCGAGCTCCCCTCTCCTCCTGAAACGTTCTAGGTTAATGCATCCCACGCTGTTTTCCTTTTCATTTCCTGCAGGCTCTGCAGCCCTGCTGCCTGGGTGACGCCCGTGCTGCTGTGTCCATCTCAACTTAGGGTGGCACAGGTCACCTCAGCCTGGGGTGGCACAGGTCACCTCAGCCTGCTGGGCCAGTGGAGGGTCCCACACTGGAGAAAGCTCTGGGTCTGCCCAGGCTCCTCCAGCACCACTGCCCTCTGCACCTTTGGGCAGTGGCTGCACTGTTTCCATGGGTTTTACCCTGTCCACATGAGGTGTCTACAGAACAATAGGCTGAGATGGAGAGCTCTGGCTCTCCTGCTTTCAAATGCTTGTGTGGTACAGGAGAGGGAGGAGGCTTTTATTCCCTGGGGAACACCCATTAACTAATTTCAGATGTGATTCGTTTGCCAGTGTGATAAATATTCTGTGGGGTTTACACTGTAATCACAGAGCTGAGAAGATACCTGGGATCTGGTCCAATATCACATTTTATCTTTGCACTCTCTCCATGTTTTCTGGGAGGGCTCCCTGTGGGAGCTATTTTGGGACAGAAGGGGCGGTGGCTGCCAGCCTGGGGCCGTGCAGTGCTGAGGGGCTGGTGGGCACAGGCTGCTGCTTCCCTGGCACCTCCAGCCTGTGTCACATCAGGGTTTATTAGGGAGGAGGTTTAATTTGAGCTTGCAGAGAGCTAATTCTGTCCTGTCTGGGGTTTTGGTTATGTCATGAGTTATGACAGTGTTCATCCCCACTCTTCAAAGTGCCACCAAACTGTTTTTCAGCCTTTTCTATTCTTCATCTGGCAAGCCTTAAACTGGTTTGCTTGTTTTTTTACCACTTCCCAGGCTGGTTTGATTCCTTGGATCTTGGTGATGTTACATCAGGGCACAGAATAGCAACTGTGTTCAGAGTAACCAAAATAAAAGTGACAGAGGCTGTTAATCAAGAGAAGTCAACTGAGGGCAGGAAGCATTTCCAGCCATTTTGCATAAACCAGAGATGAGGTTTGAATCGTGCTGCTAAACAAGATGAAATGTGCCTGTGGTGTTCCCCACCATTCCTGTGTGAAAATGTTGAAAGGTTGGGTTTTTTGCCTTAACTTTGTCAAGTGTGGCACCCAAAGTCACCGACCAGAAGGTTCTGGATCCATTTTACCTGGGGTTCAAACACCCACGGCAGCCTGAACTTAGTCCATGTACTTTCAGCATCTGAAACCCTTGCTTGGTATCTGGTCAGGGAAGGGAGAGACAATCACTTCTAGAGGACACTTCAGTCACCCTAAGATTTTATTGATCCCTCTTCAGCCCTGAATTTCTTGAACTGAGTCTCTGACTGTGGTCCAAAGCTCAGTAGCTTGGATCTCAGAGCTGGGCAGGATGAATGCAGACCTACCTGTGCTGCTCAGCACACAGACAGAAACCAGAACTGAGCTGTAGTAGCTAAAAGAGGGGCTTTTAACTCATCTAGGGTCGCAGTAATGACACAAAAAGAAGAGACAGAGGCACCTGTTACCAGGATGAGAGAGAAGGAAGGAAGGGGGGGCAAGACCCGCCTTCTTTATTTTTTATATACATTTAGGAATCACTATTCGTTGGAGTAAATCAGTTCTTCCTCCCTGAATCATAGTGGTCAAAGGAAATGTCCATTAAAGTTCTGTGTCCAGGAGAAAGGAATGTAAGTGATAAGATACAGTTACAATAACATGGTCATGTTTACAGAGAAAAGTGTGAGAAATTAGCTACAATAGAATGACAACATCCAGAACTGCAAAAATCAGGGCAACAATCTAGAACCGGGTTTTATCCTGAGATATCACATCCCTTATGTCAGAAATTCAAGAGGAAAAATATTGAAAGAAGCGAACAATAATATATGGATTTTTAAAATGTTAGGTATCATTGTCTCATGTCGTGCACATCCACGTAATTAAAGGAAAATTCTCTGTAGGCTCTTTAGCATCACAAGCTGGATTTTGAAAGTGGGCAGTTCTGTCTGCCTGAGGTGGTGCCTTGGTGGCAAAATACCAACAGCATCTGTGCAGTGCTGTGGGCCTGTGCTGTGTGTGAGTGTGTGCCTGGCTGTAAAACATGGAGAATTAAGTGCTTTCCTTGGTGTTGTTACAGAGAAGTGGCAAAGGAATAGAGCTGGTAGGAAATGCTATTGGCTTTTACAGGGAGGTGAGGGACAAAGATGGGGAAACAAATATAAGTGCAATCTTCTGACTCAGCTACAGAGCTCACGAGAGAACCTTGTTCCCTCAAATATATATATTTATATGTGCTTTTTTTCCCCTAGACAAGTTCTACTAAGCAATGGCTGCAGAGGTTTTGGTGTGTTTTTTTCAGTGCAGAGGAAGGCTGGTCTTCCCATCACTGCCTTTTGGGACAGCAGGGAAAGAGAAGACTGTGATGCAGGAAGCCCCACCAAGGGATGAGCAGCCAGAATGGCTTAGGGAAAACACCAAAAGCAAAGAGACTTCCCAAGTCTAAAACACTGCAGGACTGAATGTGGGGCACATGCCCTAGAACAATGTGGCACTTGGGGCCACGGGGCTGGACCAGGGTAGAAGCTCACTGGATGTGTCTTTGTTCCTCCAGTGCTCCCAAAGTGTTGCACATCAGCACATCTTGGAGCAGAGCCCATTCAAACCTCTCTCCCCTCCTCCAGTGTTTCCTCTGGCACTTCTGCTTCTGATCACAGCCGTATCTTGTTTGACTGAGTTGTTCCTTCTCTGCTTTCCTCAGCTCTCCTTTCTTAGCCAAGTTGTAAATCTGGATTTGTGGCTGATATTGTTCCCAGGGAAGCAAACAGGGAAAGTGCAGACAGAGGGTTATGACTTCCCCGAGGGATGAGACTGAGTGGAAGAATTGGCCTATCAGGTGGAATAGAGCCAAAGTAGTAGTCTGAAAAATGGGACTAGTGACCCAGTTTGGAAGGAAACCACCCTGTTCTGAGTACTGTCTTCAGGGGAAAGCTTGCAGTCTCTGCATTCCTCCCCTCTGAGATCTCATGCTGGTTTGGGGGTCTGAGTCATGTCAGTTGTTTCATCATTTGCATTGTTTGTTTCATTTGTATTTCATGAGGTATTTTTCTTTTACTAAGTTGTTTATGAGACTGAATTACAAAAAGTGGTTTCCCAGGGGCTGTCCCCACCTGAGATCTAAGTGGCCTCACATGCAGGTCAGAGAGCTCTCAGAAATCCTGCAGAGCCAGCAGAGAAATCTTGTGATAAGCAAAAGGAAGAGCAGGAATTCCTGGAGCACCATGTGGCTTTGGCCTGCCTGGGGTCAGGGATGCTGCTCAGCTCCTGTTTGCTGTGGTGTTGGCAAGGAGCAGCCCAAGGGATCAGTGGGGTGGTGTTGCTGTTTCCAACCTGCTCCAGGGTTATCCCTGCCCCTCTCTGTGTGTTTGCTTTAGACAAAGGCTGGGTAAGGGAGCTCTGGGGGGAATTAAGGGAGTTCAATCACAGCAAGAGGCTGTTTGCATGTTTTTTTAGTAAATACTAAAGTAAATACTAAAAAAACCTTCCAACGTGGCGTATTGCAAAATAATGCCACATTTGGCCTTTCACTTCCATGTGTGAATGTGTCACGTTCAGTGGTGAAGGATCTGTAACTTTGGGCAGTATCTTTATAGAATCACAGAACGGTTTGGGTTGGAACAGACCTCAAAGATCATCTCATTCCAACCTTCCCTCTCTGTGCAGGAACACCTTTCACAGGACCAGGCTGCTCAAAGCCCTGTCTGGCCTGGCCCTGAACAATTCCAGGGGTGGCATCTTGATCAGTCATGCCAAGGGAAAATGGGAGAACTTCACCTCTTGCCCTGCCACAAAATCCTTTGTCATTGCACGTTCTACCTTCCTTTTTCCTCCTCTCCAATTAGGAATTCTCTTAGGGCAGCCACTGTCCCCACCTCAGTCTGAATGCCTGAACACAGCGATGTCACACGACTCCTATTGTTGCACATATGCCCATAATAAAGGCTTTTATGCACAGTATGGATTCCTATCATCTGTTTGGGATAGATAAACTGCAGATCAGTGGTAGCTGAGATCATTTATTGAGCATGCAGTAAAACCATGATTAGCACAGATCAGTTTGGCTCTGTAGCCTTGTGCAGTAACTACTGTATCTTCCACTGCAGGAATAAAATAGTTGGAAGAAGAGGATGGTTAAATCTGCTTGATGCATCCTTCACAATCCTTGGGCGTGGTGCTCTTTAGTAAAAGGATCTTTTGACACTCCTTGCAGCTGTGGAAACATTTGTGTGCTGTTCAGGGGCTGTGCTGTTGGCAGCAGAGTGCTCAGAGTCTATGAAATAAAACCTGGCAGCACCTTTAAAGATGGTTTAGTGCTCAAGATCTCAGGGAAGAGGTATTGCAAACAGCCTCTAAATCAGTGTCCCAAAGGAGCAGAGAGGAGTCCCAGGGCTCTCTCCTGGGGAGCAGGCCAGGAGTCTCCACTCTCTGCATCTGGTGGGCATGTGCTAGAGAAATCTATCCTGCAGCTTGATGAGGAATTTAAGAGGTTGTATGGACAGACTGGATTTACCACAGACATAAATAAATGCTCTCCTTCAGCTCCAGTTGCAGGAAGTGATCTCTTTGTCCCTTTTTCTTCAAATAAACATAAATCATGACTCCTTGTCCTCAGTCAGCAAGCTGGGCTCTGCTGTGCTGCAGGGATTCTTCCATTGCCCAACCTCAGCAGGTGCCAGGATCTCACCTCTAAAAGAACCCTCAAGCCCTGCTTCCTTACAACTCTACAGCCTCAGAGGGTTGTAGATGGGAAGTTGCTATGTTGTCAGCAGCTGAGAAGTTGAAGGAGTCTCTGGGTATATGCAAAGAGCAATCAATGCAAATTCAGCAATCTAAGTTGGCAAACTCATTAGGAGTCACAGATCAAACCCATCACTGGAGGGCTGTTTATTAACTATTGCATTTTGATAATGAGTATCATCCTATGTTAAAGCCTTTGGTTAATCCCAGTTTTCCTCCCCACAGATTAGGAACAGTTCCATTTCCTCCTTTGGTTAATCCCAGTTTTTCTCCCCACAGATTAGGAACAGTTGCACTAAGGGCTGGTGTAGTGGCAAATACCAGAATGCAGTGGCCAAAGTGGGCAGGTGTTAAGCAAAGCACTTACACTGGCCAGGAGCCCCAGGGACAGGGGACATCCAGCAACCCTTGGTACCCTGCACTGGGAATGAGCACCAAACCTCACCACCAGCCCCTGCAAGCCACCAACAGCTCATCTTACCCTGATTTCAAGGAGGAAAAGCTTTCCTGATACAAACAAGTGGTTTCCAAACTATTGACCCCAAGTGGTTTTGGGCATCGTGAAAAGGGAGCTGCAAACCTGCCTGCTGCTTGATCTGTGACAGCTTCTGAGGGTACTTCTCTGGCCAGAAGTATTTGGGAATTCATCACCCTCCATGTTTATATGAGGTTCCCACTGGTGTAGCCACAACCAATACACTGGGTGAAGCTGGAACTAATCCAGAGTGAAAATTTGCCCCATATTTGATAGATTTCTTGACTTATGGTATGTTTGCAAAGCCATGGGAGCAATTATTTTGGACAAAAATTTATATGATGAGTTTTTCTTTGTTGCACTGAATTATCCATGAGCAGTTTAAAATTTGATGACACATATATAATTTAAAGTAGTTCTGACACTTGCATATAATTTAAAGGAGTTCACAAAATAACTTCTGGTTTGTAAATTGGAGCCACCAGAGCAGGAGCACATATGGAAAAGCTGAGCTTGAATCCCTGCTGATTAGTGCTGGCACTGCAGACAGAGCCTGCTCTTTGTGCAGTTTGGAGTTTGACCAGTTCAAACTTTTTACAGCAGAAAGAGTTTTTTAGAGCAGCTTTAAAGTGAATGTCAAAAGATCCTTAGTTGATATGCAAATAAAGAAATTATCTCTCATAGAAAAGACTTTTCCTTCCTACTGAAGAATTGAAACTTGTTTTGCCACTGAGAACAATCACATCTTCAAGCCCTGCTTGTGTTGTTTGGCAATCTGATAACCTTGGCAGTGTGTTGCTTTGAGATTCTCTGTTTTGTAAGATGGCATTTGCAGAGTTGCTGTTGAAATCCCAGCTGAAGGAAGTAACAGTCTTTTCATTCCACTGCCCAATAAAACATCTCAATGAGAGGAGCAAAACAGCTGGCAGACTGAGTTGAAGCCAGATTGCTTCAGCTCATCCTCCTGGCCTGCAGAGTAGCTTTTCAAAGTAGGAGGGATTTTGAATGGAGTTAGTGGGAACTGGGAACATGATCTTTGGCTGTGCCTCGTGAACCCTGTTGTGGCAACTGTGTCCCACCTGGCATCTGGTGATGGTGGTGGCCATGCAAGCTGCAGTGAGTTACAGCTGGAGCTGTAGGACCAGAGCACAGCAGGGTCTGTTTATTCAGCAGCCTCAGCTAAGAGTGGCCTCTTCTCCAGCTCTGAGTCCTTTGAGAGCCCATGGCAGAGGAAAGCAGGACCGTGTCATGCTGTGGGTGTCTCCGAGCAATTCTCTCTGGACTTGCTTGTGGCTCCCTTCATCTTCTCAAGCACAGGGTATCAGCAGTATCTGCTCTGCTGAGAGCTGGGGGGGAGATTCACCCCATGTATCCCAGCATTGTAAAGCCAGACTGGCATTGCAATGGGACAGCTGGGATACCCTGGAGCCTGTGAAGAGAGGCTGCCTCCTTTCCCTGGGTATCTAACTCAGGGTTGGGTGACCCACCTTGCACTGGGGAACCAGTGAAGACTGCACACTCATTTGAAGGTGGCAGAAAAATTGCTGGAAATACCTTACAAACGTGGTCATTGCCTCAGAGCTAACACTCCTGGAAGCCACCAGACATCAGCACTGAGACCGCTGTCCCCTGTTCCTGCTGTCCCAGTAAACACCCTTAGAGTGACCAAGGCATGTGTACTGATGAACATGCACTGCCTCCTTTCAGTCTCAGTTTCTTTACAGGCCAGGCAAAAGCTTAAGCCCCCAGGTTTTGTTTTGGACCCAGCCCAGGTGAGGGTCAATGCCAGGGCTCAGCCAAAGGCTTCCCCATGCACAGCAGTGGTTCTGTTGCAGCAGACTCGAACACTGAGACTTCACTGGCCTGTGGGATTTACTCCTCTGTTGGGTCCCTTGTAGGGTTCTGCGACCCTCTAATAAAAACCAGCTCTCTAAAGTCCCCCATTCCCTGATGCATAGTAATGGAGAATCTTTTTTTTCATAGTAATGGAGAATCTTTTCCTGGAGGAGTCCAGGTCTGTCTTGGGGAAGATTTCACTAATCCAAAATGTGGTATCTGCTGTAGAAGAAACTTGGGAAAGAAATTCTTCAGGCACCCTCTGCTTATGTTACTCTTGCCTGCTGTATCCCACCCCTCAAAGCCAGCAGTAGTGGAAATTCCAGCTCCATTGTGTCTGCCTGCCACTGCTGCATGGCTGTTTATCTCGCCACAGCTGTTACTGAGGTTTGAGAACTTTGTTAGTCCCTGAGTCTGCCCTCAGCTCTGATGCTGTCAAGGGTTTTTCTGCAGTTTGTACCATTGTCCATTCATGTAAATGTGTCTGAATCGTTTCCATGGGAACACTTGCTCCACATTGGGAATACTGGGAATATGGTCTGCCTTCATGAATAAGTATGAAACCTTGCTACCTTGGAGAGCCTGGGCTGGAAAAGGAGTGGCTACTGGCTAAGAAATAGAGTGTGAGGGGCCAGCACGAGCTCTGTGTCAGCATGGCCAGCAGCAAGGCCAATGTCTGGGGGAGAAGTCTCAGAGCTGAGCTCAGTCTGAACCCTCAGGTGTACCTTGGAGCAGGATTCCAGATGATAGGAGAAGATTTGGAGTTTTCATTTACTGACTGAGATTCAGGAAGGTGTCACAGGTCTAATTGTCACTGCAGTGTTAACTGGGGTGGTTCCTCGTGAGCAGCTGGTCTTCCATGGTGAGAGCACGAAGGTCTGAGGTGAAGGATTTTCAATTATTTGGCATTTCATAAAACCAGTCTGTGGCGTGAGAGAGTGTGTGCTTTTGCAGCAGCTCTGGAGACTGAGGGGGGAAAGGGCATAATCTCCTTTCAGTATGGAGGGAGGCAGATGAGGAGCTTCCCCTGGAGCTGGAGTCTGAGCTGGCAATGGAACAGTTTTTAAATTATTATGCTTAAGCTTTATGTTGGAGAGAATTAAACATAGGAGTGAATACTTCAGGATGGTCTTGTTTTCTCTTCACAGGATAGTATCTGTAGGAGGGTACAGGAGCACTTACAGTCAAGCATCCTCATCCACATGCCAACCAGGCAGCCTGGCTGGCTGTATCCATGACCTGGGTTAGGTGCAACTACTCATCACAATGATAAGCTGAGAGTTTAATTTTGTCAATTCATTTTCCTTTGCAAGTGTTTAAACATAAACATAATGAATCACAAAACAGCCAATAAAGGATGGCATTAACCTTGAGTGTTTTTTTTGTTTGTTTGTTTGGATTTTTTTGGTTGTTTTTGTTATTCTGAATATTAGTACCAGAGACATCCCTCAGTTCAGACTGGCAGATCAGAGTTGTGCCTGTGGAGAGCTCTGCAGTAGAAGCTCAATATACAGTGTGGCTGTGATCTTTACATTCCCCTTGGGATTAGTGGAATTAGAAAGATAACTCTAAATATGAAGTAAAAAACAGCTGTAAGCGTGTAGGACCAACTCTATTCCTCCTGTATTCCTTCATGGTCGGGCTGCAGCTGCCTCCAAAAAATGCCCTGAGAGTGTTGGTAATGGGGTAAGGGACCCTTATTTTCTGGTAGGTTTTGAGAGCATTGTCTTCTTTATATTTTTCTTCCTCCTTCTCCAAATGCCTCATGTTTTCTCCATTTTAATCTTGCTCTTTTTCTCTCTGAACTCAGTGTCATGCTTGTGCTGTAGCTCTATCTCAGGCTTTCTGTTTGTCCTGCCATTTGTCACATCCATCCCCTGGTGCTTGGCACCCTCTGAGAGAAGTCAGCTAACCCTACTCCCAGTCCCCCATCAGACCTGTGTGGAGTGATATTTTTCTGGCTTTAGTAATTCCAGAGAGTATTAAATTTGGAGATGAGCACTGAAAAAGTAGCTGAGGAACATGGCACATGATAATACATTTGTTACTGAACATCCACGTTAAAACAGCAGAAATTATTGCATACTGTCTGCTGCTTTTAATGAAGCCTGAATTTCCAAAGGGGATGTTCATTTAAGCAGGAGGGATGTGCAGAGGAGCACACCATGGCAGGTCTAAGCAGCAGAGGCCAGCAGAGGGATCCCTGGTCTGCTGCTTTCCTCCTTCTGCTTTTTTGAGAAATTCCAGGTATGGCAGAAGTAAAAAAGTGAAATGCTGGGCCAGCATCCGGTGTCTGCTGGTGCCTCCGGGCTATTGGAAGCAGTCTGTGTCTGATCTGCCTGTCTGTCCTAATCCCCACCCTCAGTGCTCAGAGTGGCTGTGCCTGCTGTTCCTAGCAGGTCAAGCTGGGATTGCTTTAGCAGGAGGAGGGAACAGCTCCCAAAGTCAGTGTCTGTATCCTTGACACCGCTGGAGCTGCTGTGGTGCCCACATGCCACGGATGCCATGCAAGAATGGAGAGTGGGGGTCATTTCAGAAAAATGGAGTTTTGTTTTCCATCTCTTCTCAATGCAGAAGAATTACAGTAACATGAGTTCTCCCGAGTGACAGCAGAGCCCTCCTATGTGCTCGTGGGCTGGGGACCAAGTTCCTGCTCTGGAGCTGTGGAAGGGCTGGAATTGGCATGAGCTGTTCCCTCAGCTCCATCTGCATCCCAGTTGTCACCAAGGTCAGGGCTGTGATGCCAGCCCAGTTCCCTTTCAGCTGCAGTCAGCAGGGGTGGCTGCGGGGCTGGAGCAGCGCGGCGGCTCCCCGGGGATCCACTGGATCCTGGAAGGTTGGCTCACTGCTGTGAAGCTGGATCCTTCTGCTTTCCTTAGAATTGCCTTCCAGACAAGAACTTCCTCATGCTCCTTTCCCCTCTGTGGTTGCAGAATGAGCAGGCATGTTGCTTGCTGTGCCCCGCTGGGGTGACCCTGCTGACCTGGTGACATGTGCATGGCCTGTGCACCATGTGTCACACTTGGGTGGTGGCTTTCTGGTTGGGTGCCACCCTCAGTGTGCTGCAATCTTACACTCACAAGGGTAAAGGGTTTGCTTTGGTGTAAGGGGTGCCCTGAGGACCAGCTCAAGGCCACCACTGGTGTTTAACTCAAGGAGGTCCCCTCTGTGTTCCTTGTGGCCACATGTCCCTGAGTCCTGACCCTGACAGCACCTCCCTGCTCTGCCTTCCTTGCCAGAGGAGCTGGCTCTCAGCCCAGAGATGCTGAATTTTTAATCCCAGGATGCTAATTTTCATCAAATTTCATCATTTTCTCCCTCTTCCTGATGTCCCTTGTCCTCACAAGGAGAGGTCTGGGCAGCAGCTGAAGCCAGCTTCAGCTGCATGCAGCATTTTCTTTGCTCTCTTTGACCTTAAGATGTTAACAACTCTGAATGTTTGACACCACCTTCACCTCTCCAAGGCAGCCATCTCAGAGGGAGTTTCATAAAATGGCTCCACAAATCTTGATCACAAATAACCGAGCGCCGGTTTCCTTTTGCGGTGGCATGGCTTTGTCAGGAACAGCTTGCAAACCCCCAAAATTTCTCTTGAAAAGCCATCAACAAACAGCCTGTCTCACCCTGACATCCCAAACCCACAGGCTGCTTAACATTTGATGCATTTTGGCACCCTGACTGGTTTGTGGCCATTTTTTTTGGTGGGTTATTTAAGATGCATTTTGGCAATGTGACTATTTTGTGGCTGTTTTTCTGTGTGTTATTTGAACTTGGGTATGAAAAAGTCTGTGATCTATTACCAGCTAAGACCAGAGACAGACCAATAGTATGATTTATTGTCTCCTAGAACTAAAAAACAGCTTCTCTCTCTGTACTGGCTTATCTCCCATCCAATATCTTTAATTCTTCCATCAAATAACAATTAAATATATCTTTGAGAACATCTTGTATCTTAAAACTTGGGAGTTTAAGTCCCTGTTTAATACTGAAAGTAAAAGCTGCACAGCTCTAAAGCCACCAAGTCTGAAAGGGTATTCAGAAAGGGTAATTTTTTAATATTAGAGCACATTTTCAGGTTTCTCTGTGATAGAAACACATTCATTTGCAAGCAGGTAATTGTCTATCCATCTGAAACATTTTTCAATTCATTTATATAAGGTAAAAAGATAATCTGGGCCATCACTATATTAGGAGGCATTTAAAATCTTGTAGGACCAGCTAAAGTGCATGTAGGTAGAGCCAATAAATGATTTGACACAGGTTTTGCAACAGCTTTGGAATAGCCAAGGTTTTGCTGTTCCATTTTTCTTCTGTAGCTCACAGAGGCTCTGAGTCACTTTATCAATGACTGTTGCAGCAATCTGCTCTTGGCAGGGTGAAAAACAATAATGCCCCAGTGGAATTTCTTAGCTGTTTGTGACACTGAGGCCAAATCTTCAAAGGCAAATGCTGTTGTTCTTGCTGAACAGGGAAGGCAAAGGTGTTGGGCAGGGATGCAGCTCTCTGAAGGATGATTTACAGCAGGCCAGGGTGTGCCTGCCACTGTATTTTGAGGGAATTTGGCTTATTTTGCCCCGCTCTGCTGGCAAAGTGCTTTCTTGACTATAGGAATGTTTCTGTTGAGCAATGCAGAGCTGCTGCTGAGATGAATAACTCACGGATAAATCAGCCACGGAAGAAACTTTCAACAATCAGGTTGTTGGTTTTTTTTTCTTTTTAAATTCAGGCTATTGCTGACCTAATTTATCTCGAGGATGAGTTTAGCTGCTCTGGACAGACAGGGATTAATTGAACATTAGACATGGCGGGGAATGATGTGATAATGAAATATTAAACCCTTTTAGCGCTCAGTGCCGCTTCCCCTCGCAGCGAGGGCACGTCCTGTGCTGGCTGCTCCCGCTGCCATCTGGCCCTGGATGGACGTGTGGCTCAGGACCTGGGGCGCTGGGCTGGGGCTCAGGGACTGGGACACGTTTCAGCCCTGCTGAGTGAGTGTGGAGAAGCTGCTTCCCCTTCCCGTGTCTGTGGGGAATGGCTTGGGCAGTGGGAAAACACAGCAGAGGTTTGCTCTGGGGGCACATGCACAGGCCTTGACAGCGCGGTTATTCCCAGGTGCTCTGGCTGTGGAGACATCCTCATCCAACATCCTCGGTGTTGGGAGCTTCTATAGCTTCATGTGGGAAAATATTTCTGCTGGTTTCATTGTTCTCTGTGCTGCTGCTCTTGTTTTCAGGTGTTTGGAGTTGTTTGCTTCCTCTGGTAGCCTGGAATGTGAAGAGCATGGTCTGTTTTTGGAGTGGGAGGAAGGCTCTGAGGAATGAGCATCAAGTCAGAGACAACCAAGTGGTGCAGGATGACAAACCACATCCTGAGACAGCTAAGGCAACCTCACTTTTCTGATTATTTTCTGTTTCCCTCAGTGCACCTTTCATTATGTATTGTGTGATTAACAGCTTCAATACCAGAGTAATATTTTCTTTATCTCCTCAATTGATTCTGAATAAAATATTCCTCATTTATAAGACATAACAGAAGACAATATGTACGACTGAAGGAGCTGCTGGATCTTTTTGTACTCCGTAAGACCATGGGAACTTCAGCAAGTGCCTGCAGAGACCTCAGTAATATCTGGAGCAATGTCACAGTTTACCTTGTTTGTGGTGGGGTGTTGGCCTAGCAGCTTACTTTGAAAATAAACATGGCATTTTGAAGAAATTAGAAGAAGCAGAATTACTAAAAAATATCCTTTTCTTTGGTACAATTGGAAGAAGGGTTGAGATACAATCCCCTGCAGCTGGTGATGTGATGTTTGCTGGTTCTTTTTTTGATCTCAAATATTAGTGCTTTTACTGACTGAATGTATTGGTTTGCTCTCGATGTTTCCCTACATGACTTTCAGCCAATATTGACACTGCTGCTAGCCACTGCTGGTCTATGTTCTTACCTTGTGATTTATCTGGAGGTACAGTGTGTTTTCTTGCCTACTGCAGATCTCTGCTCTGCCATATCCTCCTGAAGTCGTTCAGGAGTCAGTGCTGGATGGGGGAATAGCTTCACTGCCACATCCCCTCAAAGAGAGGTATTTTGTGTGTATCCTGCAGATCACATATATTCCTCCTCAGTGCTTGTATTGAGTACCACAAGCTTGATAGACAGACAGACAGAAATTTTTCAGGCTGGCACTGGGGTTTTTTCAACCTTAGCAGCAGACCCTGCTGGATCCTGAGTGCTGCCCTCCAGCAACAGTTCCCATCATCCTTGTGCTTCCCATTGAGATGGTGATGCCTTAAGACTTTTACTTTTCTATACATTTTTCATATATTCATAGTTCTGTAGATTACCGTCAGTACTTTTCCAACCCTTTCTCTCAGATTTTAGAAAAATAAGCCAACCTTCTAACACATTCCTGAAATATTGTTTGGTCCAACTGTCAAGGAGGGAACATGATGTTTTTGTAACCAGAATCTGAGAAGACATAACAAGAAATAAGGCAAAGAAGCCCCCTGGGCTGACATCAATGGGGCAGAACCCAGGGGCTGGATGACCTAATCGAATGATCTTTTAATTGGACAACATTCGATTGATATGTTAATTTGTTAAACTTATAAAAACTGTAGAAACCCGACGCCAGGTGTGCACATAGCAACATTATGCACCCTGAAAGCTTTCAATAAAGGACCTGCTTTTTTATGTTACTATTCTAATACTGTTGCAAAATTTTCTTTCTCTTGTTTTAGGCAATAATGGTGCTCAGCACACTTGGCAATTCTGCCTCCACTCATTAGGTATTCCTACATGTGAGATGAGGTTCACAGGAGAACAAGTAAAGATTTTAGTTACCAAGATAAAAGCATGAAGAACTTGATGCTTTTGCTGTAAACCTGGAAACAAACAATTATAGGAACAATCAGTCCTAGATAATTGGGGTTTTCTGTTGTTGTGGTCCATCCTCTCCAGTTCAAGGCCTTCTGAGTTGTGCTGTGGGCTGGAGAGGTTTTCACATTCTGGTTACCCTTGGCATAGAGCCTGGGAGTTGAGGCATTTTATTCTTTCTGTCTGAAGTTGGGGAGAATGGAGTTCACATCTCCTGCCTGTAATTGTCTTTTAAATTGCTTCTGCCCTGATTTGACTGAGATGGCTTAATAGATATTCCTGGGCTCTTGAGAGAGTAACAGTTTTTTTTTTTTTTTTTTTGTATCATACAGCAGGAAAGAGGAAGAGGTTAATTATAAATGTTTTCTGTGCAGATTGGGAAGTGCAAGACATTAATTACCAAAGCTCTGTGGAGAGAGCCCAGGACACCTTTTGGTCCCTTATCAACACAGTTAACAAGGTGCTGTAGCTGGATATGTCTGTGTGAACAAACACACCCACCCCAGAGCCAATGCTGGGATCCTGTGTGCTGCTAACTCCCAAATCAGGCAAGAATTGGCACAAAAGCTGAGCTGGTGTGTGCTGAGGAGTTTGGCTGGGGACAAGGGCTGAGGGATGGTGGTTGTGGCTGTGTCAGGGGAGGTGTGGAAGGGGAGAGCAGCCAGAGATGGCCTGGGAAGCCTGGTAAACCCTTGGAGCCAATAGCTGAGAGCGAATCCAGTGGGTGAGGGAAGCAGGGATAGCAGATAGGATGGTGAACAGCAGGAACATGTTGTTCATCCCTGCTGAGCTGTGCTCCTTCCTGGAAGTACCATCCCACATGAAGTTATTTTTACAATGGGAACAGTGCACAAAGGGTCACAGGACATTGTATCCAGCCTTGCTAAGCCAGTCTTGGTCTAATGATAGCAGTCATTGGCCTCCTCCCAAAATCATGGTGCTCATCACAGAGGAATCCCTCACCCCAGGTTCACCTTAGCAGAACTTAACTTCCAAGGGCAAGTGAAACTTAAGTGCCAGGTGAAACCTCAGGTCTTGGTGCAGTACCCACTGCACCCTGAGGGAGTTTCCCAAGGAATGCTGTGACATCTGGGTGTTGTGAAAGACCAGAGGCTGGCACAGAGGTTCTGACTGCTCTGACTTAGCCAGGTCCTGCCTGCAGAGTGAGACAGGCTTTCTGTCAGGAGCTATCACCCAGCAGAGTGAGAAATGGGAGAGTCCCAGGCTGTCCTGGACAGGGACCCCACTCAGGTTTTTTTTTTTACAACCCTTTTCCAGTTAGAAACCAGAACTACCAATAGAGGTAAAATTTGACTCATGCCATCAGAGGAGGAGGAGGAAGATAAATACGTGTGAGTAAATGCCTTGAGCTTTCATTTAAAGTGAATTTAATTGTTCCATTGGATATCCCACTCTGATGCATTTCTACACTTGCACATTTGAGTCATGTTATGGCAGTTAATCAAAACTACCTCTGCTACTAAAGCTGTTCCCCTGTACAGGCTGATAAAATCTACGAGAAGCCCTAAGTCTCCTTAGTTTACAGCACAAATTATTACTGAGCTCAGTTTTTATGAGCTGTGCTGTTGTCCTGCTTTATTTTTGTGCTCCTTGCTGCTCAGCTACAACTCAGCTGCTGACTGAAGCACACCCCAAATCACAGGAATTTCACATCAATATGCTTATGACAAGTATAGCTGGATTCTTGGTGTGGAGCCACAGCGTCCCAAAACCTTCTGCAAACAAACTGAACAGGAACCTTCTGTTTTGGCTTTTGATGCTGCTGCTGCAATCACATCTCTGCTCCCACACCCTCATCCCAGGCCCTTTCCCTTTGCAATTCTTAGCTGAGGGCTGGGAAGCCCAATGGAGTTTGGGGAGAGAAACAGTAAGTACAGGCTCAAAAGCACCATCATGTTTTGTAATTTCTCCTTCTTACTGAGAAGGTTTAGGAACACATTCAGAGCGATGGCCACTCTGAAAGTCTCATTCACAGTGTGCAGCTGAGCACTTCTGCTCTGTGGAAGGGCTCAGGTCTGCCCACAGTTTAACGTGAGACTCCTTTTTTTATGGAAGTGTTACAGGCCAGGCTTGTTTCTGTGCTTTGGGGCTTTATTTCAATGAGTGATATAAAAAGTTAATTCCAGCAGAATCCTGGGATTGGTAGCTGATGTCTTTTGGAGTGACCACAGCCAGATAAGACACTGCAGAGTACTTTTTTTTTAAGCTTTAGGCACCAGAACCCGGAGAATTGAGCACATTCCTGCATGATCTGTCCTAGAAATTTCCCAATTTCTTCTGTACCTTCCTATCTTCATTAGAGATCAATGCATAGGACAGTGCAATTATTTATATAGAGGAGATCAAACTACTGCAGTTTTCCCAAAAAATCTGTGAGCAACTCATGTGATCTTCTGGTCAGTCAGAAACTTTCTAGCTGAAATCCCTGTTTATTCATATTGTTAAAGTCCCTTTTAGAGGGTTACAACCTCCAGCTCAGCTGGAAGCAATTATTATCTGATATGTACCCTGAGTAGAACATAATTATACTTGTCACTAAGTGGCACTGTGTAAATTAGTCTTTAATTGCAGCACATCAAATGAGCAGCTACGCGGTCATTTTTCTGTGAAGATAAAGAGTCCCAATATTAGCTTCATCACTCTGGCTTCTGCCTTCACCCAGTTTCTCATTTGTTCTCTTTAGTGCTTAAAATGCAATTTTATGTGATGAGACCTTCTTAACACGTTTGGCTTTTGCCCTGTAAACCCTCTGCTAGTCTTAAATATGGTGGTAGAGAGTTGAACATTAAAAACACAGGGAGTAATAGAGAAGATATGTCCCTCAAGGACTGCTGTTAAGATATCATTATTGCATATCATCTGGGGCCAAAACCCCTTTTCTGGCTGGTATGTTGATAAAATGGGGGCCATTGCAGGGGCTGAGGAATGCAACCCTTTAGCATGATTTAGTTGGGCTGTGCTTTGGTGTTTTTTTTCCTTTATACAGGGTAGCTCACTTTGTTTGAACCCTATTAATGTGGGTGAACCTCTTAACCCTTGATAACTTAGGAGTTAATAGAGGGGAGGAAAAGTCTGATCACTGCGGTGCAAAGCTGTTTATCTTATCTGGCCACATCTGGAGGCCAGGCCTGGGACCAGACTGCTTCACTTGGCTGCATTCCCATGCACTGGCTGCCTTTGGGATGGATGGACACGTATCCTGCTCGTTCCTGCTGCTGAGGCCAGGGCAGGTACACGCGTGGTCCATGCACTGCTCCGCTCTCAGCTCCTGGGGAGCCTTCCCCAAACCCCTCAGAGCAGCACTTCTGAGTGCTTCTCACCCAAACCAGCCTTGCCTGCTCTCCACCTCAGTGCTGGCAGGTCGAGAAGCTGTTTCAAGAGGCTCAGTTCTGTGGCACTGGGGCAAAATGCAGATGTGGATGGAAATCTGAGGGGAGTGTAGCTGCTGGAGGACGTGTTCTGTCCATGTGCTGCTTTTGGCTGTCGACAGTCCAAAAGGGGGGTTCTGTTCACCCCTCTCTTGTGGCACAAAGCAAACAGCCCTGGTTAGCAGGGTGGATGGCTGCTGGAGCCAGGTGTTTGCTTTTTTATGCTTCTGTCCCTCTCTCCTGCCGACACCAGATACCCTTTGGCAGAGAGGCCTGCAGGAGCAGCCAGGGCACGCAGCCAGCCCGGCCCGGGTTTACATTCCAGGCTGTAATTTCTAAAGCAGTTTATGCTGTGAAGTGTGGACAGACTGTTCAGAATAACAGAAGGAACATTTCCAGTCAGAGGAAACCTCAGCACGGTGCTGACGTGAAGCCTTTCCAGTCCTCTGCCTCAGGGAGCAGGGTCTGTGGCTGGAGCAAACCTTCCTGTCCTGGGCAGGGGCTGCTGCCCTGGCCCGGAGCTCAGGCATTAAATTCAAGGATTTATTCATTCAGAGTTATCTACCAATATGTTGTAATCAACATACAAGTGCAGTCAACAGCCAGCTTTTCAAATTTCTTGCAGGGAGCCTCCCATCACAAGGTTTTCATTTGGGTTCTTTTGGTGGTCCTTTCTCCAGAAATTGCCTGTCTGACTGAGGAAATGCTGCATTGGGAAGACCCCAAGTGGCCTTTTTAGTTTGTTCTTTTTCGCCGCCTTGTTCTTTTATCCTGCCCTTGTCTTTGGCACAAGGCTTTCCCAGGATGTGTGTGCCAAGTCAGGGGCCGAGGGCTGGCGGTGAATCCATGGGTGCTGGGTAGCAGGGGCATTAGCCTTGAGCTGAGCCACAGTTCCAGCTGGGGCTGGCTTAGGTGTCACAGGGTGCTATGAGAAAATGGACCTGAGTTCCTCTTGGTCTTCTTTGTCCTCACCTGTGAGCTAATCTGAGGGGCTAGAAACTAAGCCGTATATATTTATTTTAAAGTAAGGCAATGTTTTCCAACAGTCCAGGCATTTCAGGAACCAGAGTTTTTAAAAACATCACTTTGCATCTGAGACTTAATAGAAAGCTGTGGGAGGTGGTGGCACAATATCTTGCTGTAAGCTTGATAAGGGCAATGACAAATCTGGTTTTAAAGGTCCTTGATTTCCATCTCTGTGGAGTCATTATTTCTGCCTTGTGTGTACACTGAAAAACATAGATGGACTTTGACATTTATTTTTCATATATTTGGTTCATTGCAATCTCAGTCGGGGTGCTATTTAAGTGATGAATTTACTGTTAAACAACACTGGAGAAATTCAGGGCTGTGGCAAGGACTCTTGTGGTTCAGAGCTGTAGATGTTTACTCTAGACATCCTACCCCTAAATGAGACCTCAACACACTGTCTTTGGCACATTCCAGCCATGAGAATCATCACAGACTGACCACACAACTGTGCACAGCTAATGAGAAGCCTTGGCAGGCTCAGTGCCTTCGATAATGAGCTGCTTCTCTCTGCCCCGTGGAAATAAATCAAAATGTGGCTGCTGGTTCCCAGCTCCGATGGCTTTTCCTGCTCACCAGGGTGGTTTGCCACAGCGGGGCTCTTCTGCCACCTCTGCCCCTCCAAGGGGGGATTGCTTTGTTCCATCCTGACCAAGCATTGAGGCTGCTCACTTTATTTACCTCGTGGGTGTTGAGCCTACAGTCTTCATCCAACGATGTTACATTTCTCCTCTGTTAACTCCTGTGTGCTGAAATCCCCATGATACAGTGAACCTTCTGCAACTGTAAAAGACATAAATCTCTATAATTACATAAACCAGTTTTCTCAGACTACTCTCTGAGAAGTTTCTCACTTGTCATCCATGACAAGTAAATCTGTGAGCTCCCTCAGATTGGTGCCTTTCAAAACCTGCCACGCTTTCCCTTCAGGCTGCTGCCAGGGACTTACTGATGGGTCAATGCTTATTAAACACAGACTTCTGTAGCCTGCAGCTGGCAAAATTTGTCCTTAAACCCTGCCTAGGAGTTTGGCTGGGCCTTTGGTGGCTGGTTGCATAAGGTAGTTTTCACTCCAGGTAAATTTAGTTTCCCCAAAAGAATACTGATGATTTCCTTTCATTCAGGCTTTCTAAATTAGAAAGGCATGCAAGGAGTATAATTTCTGTGGGATGGCTGCCACAGGGGCTGGGTGCTGATTTTTTTTGTAGATATTTTTCAAATTAAATGTTGCATTTGCTTCTGCTGTTTTTTGTAACCTTGTTTGTGGTCAAACCCCCAAATACTTGAGCTAATGCATTTGCTGACAGGAATGCCTTTGGGAAAAGCTATTGTGAGTGATTCTTGCAGGAAGCAAATGTGTCAATTTGGAAGAGTGAAAATTTTCACCAGAAATCCAGGTCTGTGAGTCTCTTTCATCTGGCTGAAATCTCACCTGGCACTGATGTCCAGTCCAAACTGAGCGACAAAAATCAGAGCTTTCTCTGAAGAAATACCTGCTTGAAATGAACCCAGCTGAGTCAATGATAATGGGGTCTTTTTAAATCAAGAGAAGAGAAGAAGGAAATTAGACAGAAGAAATTATTCTCTTTGCTTCACTCTGGGACATGGCTATGGGCACCTTGCACTTGCTGGTTACAGTTCTGTGGGCATCAAAGGAGTGTGAAGTGTCTCTCTGGATGGAAAGAAGTCCTGTCACAGGATAAAAGTTGGGCTCAGGAACCAGTTAATAGCATCATGTCAGATACTTTCATGGTCTGCTTTATTATGGCAAATGAGGACTGTCTCCACTGCATGAATCCTTGGAAATTGTCACTTCTAATACACTGTTAATACATCAGTTGCCCAGAGCATGAAGGTGATTGCTGTATCCATAGGGCTGCCTGCAAACTGTTCCCATATTTGTCCCTTTTAACTTCCCCGTCCTCATTAACTGAGGGGCAAAAAGTGTTATGGGGCAAATACATGATGCTGGTAGTTTAATGAGCTTGTTGACTTCTGTTCTATAGTGCAGGTTAACTGATTTAGAGAAAAATCATGAGAGGGAAAAGTGTGCCTGTAGCTTTAGTGCTTCAGCATAAGACATAATTTGTTTCATCTACCCTAGGGAAGTGAATCCTACAGCCAGCCACCTCAGATTACACTGAGAAATACAGCTGATGATTTCTCTTCATGTTTTGATCATCTCCAAAGTTACTCATTCCTGTGCAACTGTTTGATCTGTTTCAACTGGGACTAGCAAAGGAAAAGCTGACCCTTAATAAATAGTGGATGAAAGAATATAGATGCCCTGGTTTTATTTATGTTCTAAAGCTTGGGGGGTGTGTGTGTGCATCTCTGTCTCCTGTATTTAAAGCTGGTGTGAGATGTTCAGGATTGCTGTGGTATTGGAAGAACTGGCAGAGCCAGATTGTACAAAAGCATCTTTCTTCCACTCTCCTGGTGCTCCAGGCTGTATCTGTGGTGTCTCTCCTCATCCCTTACCTGCTGCTGTGTGTGCTTTCCAAGTCCTTCACACACATGAGCTGAAACAAAGAGGGAATTACTTTAGAATGACCAAATGTCTGGGTTTGGTTGGGGCAGCCACAGATTATGGATTCCTGCCTTCCTACCAAAGGCTTCTCCAGTACACTCTCATTTAAGATTTTGGTTTTGGCCACAGGATTTTCCCTAGTTCCCTTTCAGATTTAGCAATTTAGCTATTCCCAGCCTGTGGCACTGGACCAGGATACCAGTGGTACCTGTTTTTGAGAGGCCTGGTATGAGGTGTCTGCCTGTTGAATATCCCAGGACAAGTCACAGGCAGAATGGTACAGAGCCCTTTGTTCCACATTTAATTTACTAAATTTGCAGGATGTGATTCAGATGCCTTTTGCCTGCTGTCAGCACAGGTTGGGTTTTACCTGCTGACACTAACAAGGACTGTGCACTGGTAAAGCTGTGGAATAGCAGGAATAGAAGGGCTCTTATCCTGCAGGATACTTTCTCCTAGCACTCCCAGCCCTGTCAGTGGTCCCACTTCATCAATTAAAATCAGCTCTCATGGTGGAGGACAGCAATGCTAGGCTCTGCAGGCTGCCACCCTGCTGGCATCAGGAATGCTGGCAGTGCCTTGTGCAAGGGCAGGGTGGTGCCTGTGTGCCCACATGGTGTGGGCAGCACTCCAGACACTGCTCCTGGCTGTGCTGAGGATCCTGTGCTGGGAACCAGGAAAGCATCAGGGCTCTCTGTGCTGGGATGGCTCCTGGCCAGCTGCACTGGGCACTGCATGGGCTGGGACTGGGGCACGATGCTGGAGGGGCCCAGGACAGAAGGAATCAGATCCCTGCTGCCCAAGGGAAGCCTGGCCCCATCCCTGATCTCCGCAGCATATCCCTAATTCTGCTGGGGTGGGGTCTGACAGGGGAAGGTGAGGTAGGGACAGCATCTCCTAGTGCCTTGCTTCTGCCCTTAGGTATCCTCCCTTTCTGCTGAGCCTGTAGCACATCCCTGCCCTTTACTGGGGAGCTCAGAGCTGCCAGCCCCTCAGTGCCAGCAGACCATGTCCCTGAGGAAGGAGGGAACCTGAGTGAGCCCAAACTTCTGCAGAGACACGGGGGTGTCATCCCCATGTTCAGTGTCACCCCATGAGGTCCTGTCCCTCGATCCAGCTCACATCCTGGGGAGAGGGATTTCCACACTCGAGCCAGTAAAGATGATTTTTAAATTGCCAGAGAACAGCTGGAAACCAGAAGCCCACGAGACTTTAACTATCCCGACCCTGCAACGTGAGATACAAACCAGTTTGTTCTACTTGTTGGACACGTAGAGATCAGAATTCCTGAATGCAAATCATGCTGGAGTGCTTTGGATAGCTGCTGCTTCTGGGAGCAAATGATACTGATACACTAAATTCTTTCAAATGTCCATTCAGCATGACATCAGTGCTGGCACTAAGATGTTTGTATGTTCTCTCTCCCACCACTGTCTGTTTTTTCACTCTGCTTTTTGCAGTCCAAAAGCTACTGGAGCTGCTGCTGATTGGAATAAACAAAATGCAGAGTCCCATCAGAGACTTAGGATTACTTAGAGGAAGAAAAGAAAAACAAAGAAAACAAAAACCTGGAATAAATGTCAGTGCTTGTGGGAGATGAAACCAGGAGCCCTCTCCAGAGCGGGCGCTGTGTGAGTATGGGTTTCTCCCAGTCTCAGTGCTGGGCCAGGCCCTCCTCCTCACACTCTGCAGGGATTTCAGTCTGTACTCTGTCTTGGATTGACAGAGAAATTAAAAACCCTGGTGACTTCATAAGGTGGAAAAGTGTCCATTTGTGAGAAAGTTTACACTACCCAGCCCTGCTGAAAAGGCCCCGTTTGGATGCCAAGGTAATGTTTCCATGAAATGTGGCATTCCAGGATGACTCCTAGCTAAAAAATCAGTGATGATAACATCCATTCCTCTTGGGAAGGATACAGATTCCTTTTTTGCCTGATGTATATGGTCTTGATTTCTAAACATCTGTCTGTTTAATTTGTTGTCATTGCTGTAGTAACACCAGCAGCCAAAGCCTTTGCTATCCATCTCTTGACACCATGCCTTGAAATGGTAATTTGTTCCTCAGGCCTCAAAAAGGCAGGACCTGGATGCTTTCCTCATCCCACTGTCCTGGAGTCAGCCAGTCCTGCTGGCAGCAGAGAGGGCTTAACTCTTCCTGTGTCTAGCTCAGTGCTGCTGTGGGGGTCTGAGTCTGCTGTCACAACCCCAGCCCTGCAGGAAGGTGATTACGGGGATTTGACTGATTGGTGACAAATTTTAAGGTTACTCTGCATGTAACTGCAGCTTCCCAAGGAAGTACGAACCAATCTCCTTCCTTTTCCTCTGGGCCATGCTGAAAATCTAGGAGTTACTTTACAGTTTGTGAAATTAGAGGTTGATTTCTGAGACTCAGGATGTGCTTCCACTTCTTAAGCATGAGGTAGTTCTTTCTGCTATCCTTTGAGGCAAACCTCTGCAGGTAAATACTTTGGTTTGCTGAGAAGAACAAGGGGCAGGGAATCAGGTAGGTGAGTGAATGTGTGGGAGGAGCAGGCTTTTGAGGCAGCATTTTTGCTCAAACTGCAGTGCTGAGAAAGAGGGACGAGCTGGGTGTATAGCAGGACAAACAGATCTCTGTGTTTTCAGAGTGCTTTGGGGGGTGAATGAAAATCTTCAGAGAAATGTGTTTTGCACCCAGCATGGCTGTGGAATAAAGCATATATTTCTGTTGTGCCTGTGCGAGCAGAAAAGACACTGTCAGTCCTGCCAGCTATTAATGTGCCATTTTCTAAGTAGTTTCAGATACAACATTGTTATCTAATAATTGATTTTAAAGGGCTTATTTGAAAGCTCTCCCACCCATGTGCATACCTGCTGTTTCTCTCTATGGTAACTTCTTTAATTTCTCATGTACTGAGTGGCATGGGGATTTTAACAGAAAACACTAGGAGTCAGGACAGGGGAAAAAAAGGAAAAAGAAAGATTTGCTCCCTCTGTGTGCTGTCTCCTGCTTTCCCTGCCTGTATTTCTGCCAGAATGGGCAGTACTCATTCCCCCGCAAGCTGAACTGGGTCTCAGATGCATCTGTGTGCTGCAGAACGTGGGCAAGGACTGGAGGCAGGAGTGCTCAGTCCCACAGGAGCAGGGAGGGTCAGCAGGGTGCTCTTCCCCATCTGCAGCAGCCTTTGAACTGCTGTCATATTTATAGTACTTCAAATAACAGTGATTTGCTGTAGGGCCTCAGAGCATGGCAGTTACATGAAGTTGTTTGATTGTGGTTTGGTCCAGCAAGGTACAATTTCTGTGGGATAGCCACATGCCTTACAATGCCAATTACACTGATTTTCTGCTGCTGTCAGACAGTGACTAACAGCACTCAGACCCCACCAGTTACAGAGGGGGTGGGAGTTCCTGCCATACTGGTCTGCAGAACCAGCCCCATTTTCTGTGACTCCTGTGCTGTCCACAAAATTATGAATGAAATGGAAGGCTCAGATGTGCTGATGCTCTGACTCTGGTGTGATGCAGATCTACCCCAGAGCTGTGTGAGGGATTCCCATGAGGTCTAGCCCCTTTTGAGAGGGAAATCTCTCCAGGATGGAGGAGTGTGGTGCAGCTAGAGCACAGGCTGTGGGAGGGCATGGACACTGAGGTCACCTGCTTGAAGCTGGGATGGGCTCTCTGGTTGTTAAGAGATTGAACTTCTGGGCCACGTTGGATCTGGGCAGTCTTTGCTTCCATTTGGGCATTGTAAGTGTAATAAAGAGCTTGCAAGTGCTGCTTTCCCCCCCTGGTGTGTGCTGAGCCTGGCCCTTGTTCCCTTCTTGCTGGAGCTGGGTTTGCTGGTTGTAACAGGAACACTGTCGGTGCTCCTGACAAACTGCTGCTGAGGTTTCTCCAATGAAATGGGTGCAGAGAACACAAAAATTCACTGTAGCCCATTACAGCTTTCTGTCACAGGAGTGATGAAGGGCAAATTGTCCCTCCCTGGGGGAGTTTTAGGTGCTGTTATCACCAGGCTCTGGTGTTCCCCTGGCTTGGCTGAGCTGGTTTGGCACAGGAGGTGCTTAGAGGCTGTGGGGGTGATGCTAAGCAGATGTGATCTCTGGGAAAGTCTTGGAAAATTCCTTGGATGAAAGTCCATGCTGGTGGCTCTTGATTGTCTCCTGTGACCCCTTACCCAAGGAATACACTTACTCTTTCCAGGACTGAAAGACAGCTCTGTTATCTTTGTGACTGATCCATCAGGAATGTTAACAAAGTGGGTTAGGAGGAATATGGTGCTTTAGCTCATGTGCACAGCCATGAACACCCCACTCAGCTGCCTCTGGCATGCACAAAAGGACTGCCCAGCTGCTCTTCCAAACACTTCCATGCTGACATGGGCTGCATCTGCTCTCCCACAGGGTTACTCTGCTGTCCATAGACAGTTTTGGGTTCCCCCTCAGTGGTCATTGGGAGTCCTTTCACCCTATGCCATGCAAACCCTGAAAGAGAACTACACATTCACAAGAGGCACATAAATAAATAGAGTGGAGACAGAGAAAGCCCCACAAGAGTAGAGCTGCCTTGGATGGCGCCAGAACAATCCTGCTCCACATCCCCTGCCAAACTTCATTCTAAAGAAACGTCTGCCATTTAATTCAGCTTGGGTATATTCTTCTTCCATTTAAAAGAGCACCCTTATAAACATCACTTCAGCTTGGGGGAGATGTGCCAAAGATAACTCAGTGATGTCGGGAGTGGCAGAGAGGTGAGCAGGGTCCCCATCTCATCAGGGTCCCCATGTCAGCAGGGTCCCCATGTCAGCAGGGTCCCCATCTCAGCAGGGTCCCCATGTCAGCAGGGTTCCCATCTCAGCAGGGTTCCCATCTCATCAGGGTTCCCATCTCAGCAGGGTCCCCATCTCATCAGGGTCCCCATCTCAGCAGGGTCCCCATCTCATCAGGGTCCCCATCTCATCAGGGTTCCCATCTCAGCAGGGTCCCCATGTCAGCAGGGTCCCCATGTCAGCAGGGTCCCCATCTCATCAGGGTCCCCATCTCAGCAGGGTCCCCATGTCAGCAGGGTCCCCATCTCAGAGGGTTCCCATCTCAGCAGGGTTCCCATCTCAGCAGGGCTACCATCTCAGCTCACCCCCCAGGACAGGCTTTTCCTTAGGCTCACCCAGGTCCCACAGCAAGAAGATCCCTGGGGGCTGAAGCTGTCATGCACTTTGCCAGGTAGATGATTTCGGCTCACATGGCCTTGGGCAGAGCTCTCAGGTCTCCCTGCTTGCACTCAAATGTTTCTTGCCCCATTTTCCAACCAACCTGACAGATCGTCTTTCTTCTTGGAAATGATTTTGGTCAGAAAGAAAGAAAACACAGAGCTGTGTGTTTTTGTGCCAAAGGGAAGATCCAAGAGGTATAGGGTGTACTGTTGTTTCATGCATTGATCTTACAGGACTCCAGTAAGGAAAACAAGGCTGTTACCCAAAGCTGCAAAGCTCCTTTCCTCTGTGCCATCATGTCATTGCTCACACACTCAGGTGTGTGGGGAGGTTTGGTTTGCTCTGATGTTCCCAGATATTCTGTCATTTGCTGAGCTTCAGCAGGGAGTATCACGCCCAGCAGCTCACAGGCTTGTGTGGAGAAGCCCCAGAAAAACCAGTTCTTACACTCTGTAAACCCTTCAAAGCCAGTGCTGAGGTGTAGCTGGTTGGATGGGCAGTGGGCATCTGCACTAGGTGTCAGTGCAGCTCTGGGTAATGCTGTGAATGCCTCTGGCTCCCAAAACTGCAAATTCAGCAGCTTGTCTAAGGAGAAACAACCACATTCAACTAATCCTGGGGTCATCTGACTTTAGCCTGCTTTCCTGACTAATGTCTTTCCTGCAAACTGATAGCTGATCCCTTTGGGCAGCATTTTTGTTGTCACTGATGGATTTACCTGACCAGTCAGAGGAGCTCTAAATATGCCAATGCAGCTCTTTCATAAGCACATATCCAGAGATATCCATTCTTCTCACAGCAGGGCAGAAAGGCTGCTTTATTACTCAATGGAAAAAGGAAAAAAAGAAGGATATTTGCTGCAGTGACTCTGGAGGCAGCTGCATAACCTGGCTCAGGAAGGGCAGAGCCATCTCACAGAGATGGTAACAAGCACAGGGTGAGGTCTCTCCTGCTGCAGAGACGTGTCCTGTCACCTCCTTGCTCAGGAACACGGATGGTGGGTGCTCTCTAGGTGTGGACATCTCATTGTATGGCACCAGTTTTGTACAGGATTAAAGCCTTTCTGTAGTAAATCCCTTTGCTTTTACCCTTAGCAGCTGAAATTTGTTGTTGGTGTCACAGCTGCTGTTGAAGTCACTGGTCACCTTTGTGGCCCCACTGCACTGAACACCTGCACAGGCTTTGCAAGGGGTACTCGGTGTCCTGGGGGGTTTGTATCCTAACCAGGGAAGAGGCACAGAATTGGAGTGAAGAAAAGGCAAGTTAGTGGTGAGAATGTAAAACCCAGCAAATTTAATTGACTGGCCCGGGTTCACATGACAGACTGTGCTGGAGACAGTTTCACTGCAATTTCTTCAATTTCAGCCAAGGGTCTTCAGCATATCTCCATTGCTCCCCTCCATTCCCTGGGGATATGTGGATTTCCTGGTGTGGGGAGGGTACAGTAACCACCTCCTGCTCCTGGGGAGGGTGTTGTGTTCTTCAGGTGTTGGGATATGGGCTGGGCTTTTGCTTTTCATCACCTTTGAGGAGGCTTTTTTCCTCCAAAGGAAGTGTTTAAATCAGGCATCTGCGATTCTTAAAACATCTGAAGCCATCTTTAATCACTGCAAACCTGGATTTGAAAGCCTGTGGGTTTCTCTTTTCAGTTAAGGACTTTAATATTGTCCTGTGGAATGGGAGAAAGAAATTTTAGTTCTCTAGGGGCTGAGCACAGCTGCTCCATACACTGCAGTGATTTTTCCCTTTAATCTGCACAGGGAGTCTGAAGGTGGCACTGCATGGATGGGATGGAGCCCTCTCCCAGCTGGACATGGATGTGCCCAACCTCCCTGGGCAAAGGCAACCCTCAAGAACAGCTTCAGTGGGCTCTGCATGGGTGTCCAAACCCTGTGGCTGCTCCTGCTGGTGCTGGTTGTTTTCTCCTAGAGGTAATTAAGTTTCAGCTCCATCCATGGATCAGGGATAGCACAAATTAAAGCTCCTTCCTTGCTGCAATGCAGAAGCGTGGCAGCATTTGCTCTTTGCCTCAGGGTATGTTCTGTTGCAGGTTGGCCCAGGAGCAGATCTTTTCAGCCACGGGTTTCAAAGCAAGAAAAAAGTTTTAGGCAGCAGAAAGGAAATCAAGCCCCAGCAGCTTACAAAGATGTTTCCTTCCTTAATTAGCTAAAGTAAATCTTAATCAACCCACCAGTTAGCTCTGATAAATGCCAAAAGGGAAACTGCTTTTGCTATTTTTGGTCCATCAAGAAGCTGGGGATGATGTTCTAATGAAGCCAGATGGCCAAAGCTGCTGTACTGAAACCCAGCCTGGGAGGAGAGGGTTCAGCATAGGATGCCCTTAAAGAGAGGAAAAATACCATTTTCTGATACTCCAAGGACTGAGAAGCTTTGGAAATTCCACCTCACATTGTTTCTGACTTGGTAGGGTAGATGTCACTGTTGAATACTGCAGGTCCTGGTAAATGGAACACCTTGTGTCTCATGGCATCATTTCATATCCTGACTGTTACTGACATGGGCAGCTGAAATTCGAGTTTCCTGGAGTCAGAGGGTCAAAGATGTTTGGGGTGATTTTTGGTTTTGAGTTTGGGTTGGTTTATTTCTTTAGTGTAAACTGGTGCAACTGCATTGACTCCAGTGGAAATGCACCTACTTTTGTTTTTTAGAGTCTTGTCGTTTTTCCTCGGAAATCTTAGTTTGCATAGAGTAAGAAATCAATAGCCTCAGTTGAAAACATAGGATAGGCAGACTTTGTACAAATTTAAACATGTATTTCTTCCAGAAATCTAAGCAAACGTGTCAGTCCTGGGCTCCCTGCCTGGTTTAGCCAATATTCCTCATAGTCAGACTTTCTTTTCCATGGGCTATCTGAACATTTCAGCCAGTGCCAGGTGGGACCCACCTGCTGTGGAACTGCCTTACTCCTCTCCAGGTCTAGCAAAGTGTTGCCAAACTACCTGAGCATTTCTCCTCACCAGACTTCAGTGGAGATGCTTCTGTGAGGAGGTTGGGTCCAGCATGTCCCAGGTGGAGTGGCTGGGATGGTGAAATTCTGATCCCAGGGAGGGGGTCCTGGGGGGCAGAGGGGCAGAGGCTGCTGGGGCCGTGCCCTGCTGCCCCAGTTGTCCTCAGAACTGAGCTCTCCACAGCCCCTGTTCTGGACACAGAAGGAAATTTTCCTCTGGGGATATCAGAGAGGACCAGTGACTGAGATTCACAGGAACACTTTGCAATTCACATAAACAGGGAGCAATTCCCTTTGCAGAATGTTTGCAGTTAATGAATTAATTATGTTACACTCTTCTTTGAGCAGTAAGCCATAAACTAAACAAGTAATCAGCAGGAGGTTTTGCTGTGTGTTTCCTGTAGTGTTTCAAATAAACACAAATATGGAAAAAGCCAGAGTGCTCTTTTGCTGGCCAGTGTGCTCAGATTTGTGCACCAAATTCAATATAGAAATGAAACCCTTGGAAGGAGTGTTGCTAAGTGTTGCTACATTGGTTCCCAAAGCATGTGGGTACCTGTTGCCACTGGGCTGTGGATGAAACCTCTCTCCTTTGAAGATTTTTTTTCCTTTTGTGAAATAGGGATTAAGAATTAGAAATCTTTGTCATAATATTTGATTCTCATGTTCACAGTGCTCAAAGAATTACCTTACTGATGCTCACACTTCACTCCTGGCACTCGCCTTTCTTTCCCACAAGGATTAATCTGTTTTGAGGATCTGTCCATTGGTGGGTGCACCCCTTGTTCTGCCTTTGATGCATCTGAAAAAATACAGGTCTTGGATGTTTTGTGGTTGGAACTGCAGTTGATGCCAATGAATTAACTCTGTTATGGGAGTTCCAGGATGTCTGTGAAACAGAGATGACAGAATTGGCCAGGGATGGTAGAAACAGTCAGATCTGGTGTGGCAAGTCCTGTCCTGTCTGGTCCTGTACCAGTGGATATTTCACTCTGTCACTGAGGCAGGTTATTTCTCTGATTTTTGTCATATATTTGTTCTTATTGTGCTATTTTATCATCTTCCTAGACAGCTTTAAACAGCAGCTACTTGACATGTAATTAAACCTAATGACAGTGGAAATTACGCGTGCTTGAGTGGTTTGGTCTTTGAAACAAAATTTGTGATATTTGCACTTTCTCTTTTGGCAAAAACATGTGCTTTCCTTGGAGACAGATGGCTTTACAGGTGATAAACATTTGGGAAGACTGGATTTAGCAGCAAGCCTTCAGCTTGCATAGAAATCTCTGTTTTTTGGCAGCTGGATTCCCTCTTCTCTGAGTATGTTCATGGGGTGTTTGTTCCTGGGAAAGCAGAATAAAAATGAGCTGCTTTGTTAATATCAGCAATGGATTCGTCTGCCTCTCAGCTTTCACTCAGAGATGTGAGATTCTTTTTTCTGCAACATTTGTAGTGAGCTTTCAGACTTACTACACTGAAAAACTGGGAATCAGCAACAAATCACCTGATTTTACACTGCCTTGCCATTTCCAGCCCACTTTTAAATAGCCCTCTGTATTCTAGCAGCATAATTTGCTCTCTGCTATTGCACTGTCTCCTTGATTACCTTGATTCCACCACAGTTCTGATGTGCCTGGATCAGCATCCTCAGCTGCAGGGCAGGTCTAAGCAGGACTTCCAGCTGAGGTAATGAATTTGGAGGTGCCAGTGGTCAGAATAATTTCGAACTGGCATTATTTTCCAGGATATGGCAGCTCAGGCAGTGAATAGCTGGCACAGATCCTCATGCAAAGCTGGCCTGGATCCAGGGATGCACAGGGATTCAATGTGTTCAGGTGTCACTTTAAAGCAAAGCTGCCAAATACAGGACAGGGTCTGATGTTTTTCTTTCAATGAATTCTTCACTATTGCACTGGAGACTGCTGGAGTTTCATCTGGAGAAGGATAAGTGGAGTCTCAGTAGAGGTCTCAGGCACATTTTGAGAAAGAAAAAGTCCCCAGGCCTGTCAGTCTGAGCGTGTGCTGCTGTGGCAGCCCCTCAGGTGCTGCATGGGGAAGGCTCAGACCTGGCTGGGGCAGATCATTTCAGGGGAGACATCCTGGTGTGGCAGCCTCAGCAGATGCCAGGGACACAGCACTGGCAAGAGGAATGTGTTTTCTAGGCAGCTCTGCCACGGGGTGCATTTGCTCTCCAAGCTCTGCTCAGCCTTTGGCACCTCCTTTGAACGCCCTGAAGCAAACACTGGATTGAGAAGTGTCTGAGCAAAGACCCCAGAGAAATGAGAGGAGATCAGCTGGTAATCTGGGCATTGTCACACCTCACACCCTCACACCCTGGCCCCACTGGCAGTCCCTGAGCTGCTGACCAAAAGTGCTCCTCAATTCCCACCTCCTCACCCAGCCAGCCTTGCCCACCTGGAGCTGAAAGGGAACCAAAATGTTCACATTGCCCAGATCCTCCCTGGGAGCTCGTGCTGAGGTTTCTCTGGGTGGTTGGAGGCTGAAGAGCTCCTGGACTGGCTGTCCCATGGAGTGAGGTGGGCACTGACCAGGAGAAGAAAGTGGCCTTGCAGTCACTGGGCTGCAGGAACAAGGAGGGGACTCAAACTGGACATGGGGTTGTTGATGAGTTTAAATCAGGCTCCATCAGTGGGTGAGGAGGAGGTTTGTGCCTGTGAGTGCTCTGGCACGTGGGAATGGGCACGGGTGGCACTTTGGTGGGTACCACCCTGTCCAGGCAGGGTTTGGACAGAGGGATGCACAGCTGCTCTCTGCTTTCCTACTTGGACCACAGGACGTTTGTAAGAGTCCTGTGGTTTGAACAGAATGGAAAAAGGCTTTTTAAAATTAAGTGTAAGCAAACTGATGAGTAAAGCTTCATCCTGAAGTGAGAAATTGTGCTGTTTTGCCTCCTAAAGGCTGAAATGAGACAATTCAGTATTTGGAAAAAGAAGAAATAAAAGAATTTCCAGAAGGATTCTTAAATTTCTGGGTGGATTTGCAAATACTTTGGGTAAACATAGACATCATCCTTTTCTGGCAGAGACCATGTCCAACTGAAAACACTGCCTGGCCCCAGCTGTATTTTGCTGCCTGTTTCAGCCACCAGAGTGGGTACCTGGCCTTTCCTTGCTGGTAGGAGCACTGATCTATGCCCTGGCCCTTTTTGTAAAACCTTTGTGTATTTACAGCTGTACTTTCTATCAGTTTTTAGACATTGCTAAATGCTCTCTTGGCTTAAATTGGCAAAAAGATGGTGTTTTGACTTCTGCTACCTGGAGTTCAGCTGGTGATTCCAGTCTGTTGGGCACCAAATACCCCAGAGATGGGGGAACCTAAGGCTTCAGGATCATGAAAGAACTCCTGGCCTCACTCCACAGGGTAAAACTGGCAAATAGACTCAGGTCTGAGCTATGCAGGCACACAGCCATGTGTATACACACTTCTCTTTCACACCAGTTTCAGATTTTATTTATGCAAAAGTCTGCTCTTGGGTCTTTGACTGATGATAGGTTTGTGCAAGGAGGAATAAATAGGGGACAATAATTTTATAGCTATCATCAAACACACAATTAATCTGTGTCTTGGAGGAGGCAGTTCCTTCTTTGGCTGCTCTGGCTCCCCTGTTAATATTCAGCAGGCTCTCGTGGCTGAGTTGCTGTTTGGTTTCAGGCAGAGATCAGCTCTCTGATGTTTTGTATCTGAGTGTGGCTGGTGCCCTGTAAAGTTAGTTTGGGATGCAGGGCTGGGACTCCTGCTGCTTGGGAAGTGCTCAGAGCTTTGCTTTTACCTGCAGGCTTGGAATAATATTCCCTTATTGTTGCCTGAGCAGAGTGGTGATTGATTTGAGTCTTTGAAGGAGCAAAAAATGACTCCAGCCTGGGGTGGAAAGGGAAAGGCTTGAATGAAGCATCTCATCATTCAGAGATGACCCAGGATTGACAGAAACATCACCTGCAGTCAGTCCCTGACTTGTGGGTGTCTTTTCTCTTGGCTTTGTTGTGCTGATTTGACAAACACAACACCAGCCCCTGCTGAGACAGCACAAGCTTCAAACGAGAAATGAGCCCCAGGGCTGGGGCTGTGTGTCCTCCCAGGGAAACAGGGAATCCCAGCTCCCCTCCCTGGGCATGGCAGGATCTCTGGTGTGGCCTTGTGCCCTCAACACTCTGCTCACACTGCTCTCAGGGTGCTCCTGCACTGACAGAGCCGTGGCAGGCGTTTTGCAACTCTTTTCTGTGAGCTGGCTTGGTTGGGGAGGGTTTGGAGAAGCTGCTGAGGTTGAAGGGGTCAGACTGAATAATTGGAGGCACATCTGCTCCAATATATTTCAGCAGCTTCTGCAGTGTCTGCATTGGGGTGTGACACCTGGATGAGTCGAGATTTGCAAAGCCCCTCTCATTCTCACTGTCTGATTTTGGACAAGATGAACTGTGCTTTCTAAAGGCTCAGGCTGCAGTAGCTTTCCTTCACAACCATGCAAACTGCTCATCCAGAGCTTGTGTGGTTCTTCCTGAGCAAGAAGTTAAAATTGCCATTTGAAAAATAAAAAAAGGAGCTAAACTTTACATTCTGACTCATGATAAACACCTGCCCGTGTAAGTGGAAAATGGGTTCAGAAATTTAGACTGGATTTTAGGGAAAAGTTCATCAATGAAGTGGTGGTCAGGCATTGGAACGTGTTGCCCAGGGATGTGGTGGAATCACTTTCCCTGGAAGTGTTTAAAATCCACGTGCATGTGGCACTGGGGGCCATGTGGTGAAAGAGGTGGTGCTGGGGTAATGGTTGGACTTGGAGGTTTTTCCAGCCTGTATGATCCTATAACAAGTCTCTTCATCCATCCATGGGCTCCCATTCCCTCACAGTGGGGTGAAGATGCTTTACTCTCTCTAATGGGCTTTGACCAGAGTATCTCCAACCCAAGCATGGTCTGAAAATGAATAACTACTCTCAGCACAGGAAATGGTCAAATATAATGGTATTTCTGCCCCTCTGAAATCGAGAAGGGACTAACCCTGGCATGGGTCTGGCTGGCACACTGCTCTGCAAGCACCCTGACCCCCAGGACCCCTAGAGGGGGTGTGTGGAGGGAGTTGTGGACACAGCAAGGCCCTTCCAGTTTCTGCACCAGTTCAACATTAGAACTGCATGCACCAGAGTCCTCTCCCATGGTGTGTAATCTTCCCCATTCCTAACAAACTTCAAGCCCATGCATGGAAGAGACAATGACTTTTCCAAGTGTATCCCCCAGGGAGCTTGGATTCAGAGCTTGCCTTGCCCCCAAGAGCAATGATCATTTAAATGCCTCCAAGGGTTGTAGATGGTTAAATCCCAAACTCAGGTTCAGTCTAAGCAGACAGAGCTCACTGCCAAACAGATATCACTCTGCAGTTCTGAGTTCCCTCCTCTGCATACATTTGGTTCTAATTCTGTACCTTGGTTAGAGCTGTGCTGGCATTGCATCCCTGCATCCCTGCTAATGAGGTAGCAGGGTTGATGCAAGTAGAGGACTCCTGTATGGATGTTGGCAGCATCCCAGAGAAGGTACTTTTAGGCTCACTGGAGGAGTGCCAGACATCACAGCTGATATATTTATACTAATGATGCTTTATCATTGGTGAAAGCCAGGACAGGCAAGGTTGTCCTGGTGTAGGCAGGTCTAGGTTTGCTTTTTGCAGCAGAAAAGCAACATCACCTCCTGTGAAGGGAACAAGTTGTCTCCCTAACCAGAAACCAGCACTTTTATAATTGGGAATATTAAACACTTCAGAGAACATCACTTTGCCTAGGGCAAATCTCATCTCCTCAAACCCCTCCTCTCCCTCTGTCCTTTCCTCCTGGACTTGGTGGTGTAGGTCTGGTGCTTCAGGCTGGATGCTGCAGTTTGCTGATGCATGCCCTGACAATTGCAACATCAGAGGTTCCAATTCCTCCTCCTCAGAGGGCAGAGGGTGGATATGCTTGCCCAGGACAGATGAGGCTGCTCCACATGGGTGTTTGGCTGCAGGGCATTAGGGGATGCTGATGTTCCCTGTCTGTGGCACTGCCATGGGAAGCCCATGTTGCTGGCAGGAACTGTGGTGTAACTCCATTGCACACAGCTGTGTGGAGGGAGAATCCAGCCCAGTGCATACACAGGAGTGCAGAATAAATGTGAGTATGACCCAAACTAGGACAAGGAACCCTGGATAGGCCTCATCCATGTTGTCCAGTCCTGCCCCAAATGCAAACTGGATTGCATGTCACAAACATCAGCTGCTTTTCCTTTATTTCATTGTTTTCGGTCCTCATACAACTACAAATTTAGCACTACTGCTAAAGAAAAAAAAAAGAGCAAACTACAGCCATTCACAGGGTAACATAATTTTAAATGTTGTGAGACAGCTGATACTGATTAAAAATCATGGCCCCGTTATAGGCTTTCATTATTGATGGCTACTTGAGGAGACATACACTATAAAATAGAAAGATAAAAAGTGAAAGGCTATTTAGATAGATGTTCAGCTGAATGCTGCTAGCATCAAATCAGTGGCACTGGAGAAATGAGAACAGACACACAGCACAGCCTCTGGACCAAGTGTGTGCACATTACGGGTCTGCCAAGGCTTCGCCTTTACAATGTACACTTTAAATCAAAGCAACGTGAAAGTCAATATTGATTGTTCTTGGAGATATATTTTACCTTCAGGCACTGCTGTTTCCCAAAGGAGCGTGAGCAAGGACGTAAGTCTCTGTGCAGTGCTGGCTGCTCGTGGACAGGGATCTCCCTGAAATCCTCTGGAAGCGATTCCTCCTCTGGAAGTACCCACTGCTGCTGCTGAGGGACCTCTGCCTGTTCTTCAGATACTCCCGGTAGTTTTTGGTGAGCAGGGTGTAGAGGAAGGGGTTGATGCAGCTGTTGCTGTAGGTCAGGCAGGTTGTCAAGTAATTAATGTTCTTCATCACCTTGGGAGACAAAGGGAAGGATTCATAGTACTGGAAGAGGAGCTGCCATATCCAGAAGGGCAAGAAGCAAGCCCAGAAGACCAGCACTATGGTGAAGATTAAATAGAGCACCTTTTGGTTGGGCAGCCGCTTGGTCTGCTTGAAGGAGGCAGTTTGTGACACCCAGTAAATCTTGGCCAGGCGGATGTAAAGGTAGCCAATGATCACCCCCGGGCCCACGATGCTGGTGCCAAAAAGGATGGTGAGATAGACTTTGTAGGACAGCTTGCTCCAGGTGGGCAGGCAGATGCTTTTGTTGTCCCTTTGCACCAGCTGGATCATGATGAGCATGGGGAGGGTGAGCAGCAGTGACACCAACCAGATCACCACAGCAATGGCCTTGCGGTAGCTCTTGGACCTCTTCACCGTGTCCAGGGGCTTCAGCACAGCAAAGTAGCGCTCCGTGCTCATGACTGTGAGGGTGAAGATGCTGGCGTGCATGGTGAGGAAGTCCAGGCTGAACAGGATGCGACAGCCAACGTCCCCAAAGTACCACTTCTGGATGAAGTAGGTGCCCACGATGAAGGGGATGGTGAGCAGGTAGAGCAGGTCGGCCAGCGCCAGGTTGATGATGTAAATGTACATGGAGGCGGAGGAGCGCAGGTAATGGCACATCACCAGCAGGGTGTAGACGTTGCCTGTCACCCCAACCACACACATGAGCGAGAGGATTGTCCCGATGGTGCAGATGGCAATCATGTCCTCCGTGGAACCGGCGGCCGGCGCACCGTCCCTGGTGCCATTGCCGGACACGTTGGGCCTGATTCTGAACAGGTTGTCTTCACTTGTGCCTGTCACCATGTAGGGGGTGGCAGAGAAGTGGCTCTCCAGCTCGTCACTTAGGGACATCCTCCTGGGTTTAAATGCCAGAGGCTTTGCTCATGTCACAGGGGTCTGAGGGGGTTCTTTCTGCACCGAGTAACGCGGCTGCTGGGAGGTGGTGAACCATTTCTTAGTGGGGTCTCATCCAGGGACAATCTGCCTTCTCCACTAGAGGAAAGACATCAAAACCAATGTATTAGAAATCTGCCAGAGGAAAACAAAAGTGCATTTAGAAGTTATCTGTCCCTCAGCACGTATCTGCACTGCCTGCATGTACCAAAGGTCTTTGGCACTGAGGCCGCTTGTCTAAGGCTCGTGCTCTCATTACAAGAGCCCAGCTGTGAGGTGTGTCCATGGAAAAGAGACAAAAGAGGTTGTGTGAATCACTGGAACCACTTACTGCAATCCTTAGTGTGGGATTGGAGGAAAAAAGCATCCTTCCTGAATTCATAACAATGATTTACAGAGCTATCAGTATGATTGCTTAAACCTCTTTGCTACGTGCTTAACTCTGAAGGAGCGGAAGACACCCAAAAAGGGAAAACAAGCTTTGGATTTCTCACTTGCAGGCAGATTGTCTGTTCTGTGTTAGTGATGCACTCAAAGTCCTGTCCAGCATTCCTGCAGAACAACTTCCCTTGAATGCGAAGTTCCTCCTCCGTCCTGCCCTGCAGTTTCAAACAGCATTTGAGTGATGGAAAAGGCACTTTTATAAAGCAAAGTGTGGGTTTTATATGTCTGTAAGCATAGGGGTGTTCATGCTCTCTGTCCACTGTGATCCCACAGATTTCCATGTGTCCATGCACAGATCTATCTCAGCCAGAGCTGGGTGTGAAGCTGTCTGAACAGCCTCAAGCAGGAGGTGTGAGGTTGCTTTGCAGTGTGTGAAGCAGCTCTGTATGTGGGAGCTTCTGGTCAGCTCAGACTCACTGCTCACACAAATCAGGACTGTTGCTTTGAATTCATACTGCTCTGGGTGTAGGCAAGAGGAGATCAAACCTACCTCAGAGAAATGCTGAAGAAGTAGCTAAAATAAGAAGTAAGAATAAGAAGTAGCCCAGATTTTAAGGCATATCATAATGCCATCCTAAAGGTCACTGCACACAGAAGTGCATTTGCACTGTGTGTTTTACAGCACTCAGACTGTCTCTTTTTTTTTGGAAATGCTGAGGGAGAAGTGCTGAACTGCCTTGTCCTTGTAGGGCTCAGCAGGAAATAACTCTTCTCTGTCTCATTCCACTGGGCAGGTTGGATTTGTTTTACCCTGGGAATCTGAAGCTTTTCCCAGTGTATCCCTTTGTCTCCATACCAGATCTGACTCCTTTGCCTCTTTCCCCTGCAGCTCCTTGGCAGGAGAATTACAGTCCCAGGCCCTCCTCTGCTGCCCTTGTGTCACCCTGACAGTGACCTCTGTGGCACTTGAGGATGGACAATTTTCATCCTCTTGGTGCCTTGTCCTCACCTTCTCCCCGTTACCACCTGCTGAGGATGACGGGTTATAAAAATTCTGTGTAAGAGAGGACAATCCAGTACAGAGGGAGACTTCTCCTCACCTAGCAAGTGGGATAGAGGTGCAAAAAACAAAAACCAGAAGCACACAGAACCCATCTTCCCCCCAGTCCCTGGAGTGCAAGCATCCAAGTCAGAGAGGTGCACGTGGTTCTGCAGTGGTCAGTGCTCCTTCAGGGCTGTGCTGCTCTGGGCTGGTCCCCAGCATCTTCACCAGCATTGAGGTCCATTTTCTTTCTTCTTCAGCAACCCCAAATCTGTCTCGTGCTGCCTCTGCTGTGCTGTGCAGTCCCCTGCTGCTTGGTGTGGGGCAGGTGTAGCCAGCCTGTCCTGCTCCCTCGTCGTCCCCTTTATCGGTATTTGTGTGCGAGCTGTGCTGGCAGTGAAAGTGTTTCCCTGAAGGAGACACAGATGCTCTGGGAGCTCTGGCTGCTCCTCTGCCACACAATCACCGGCACCCTCAGTCAGAAATGAACAGCTCTGCATGGGGTGCTCCAGCTGAGCCTGGAGCTGCTCCCACAGGCAGCAATCGGCTCGGTGCCTTGGTGATAGCTCATTTTCAGGAGCGTATTTCCATGGCTCAGGTGCTGTCTGCTTGCAGCTGCCTCACTTGGTGTCCCAGGGACCTGTAGCAGATTTGTGCCATGCTGGTGCCTGTCTGTGCAGTTCCCTGGAGTGACAGCTCCTGCCAGGGAGAGCTGAGTCCCCTTGCATCTCCCTGCTCTGCTCCTCTTCCGCTGAACCTGCCTTTTGCTCCATTCATAAAATTCCCACAGCACTAATTCCATTCAGACACTTCACCCGTTTCCAGAGAGAGCCCACAGCTAGGCAAATCTTTACTCCTAGAGAAGGAAAATTAATCCAAATGGGGAACCCTTGTACCATTTTAAAGTTACAATCATTGCTGGACTAGTACACAAGCACACACACTCACACACATGCACACACAACAGAGATCTTGTTATTCCAAGCAGACATTCAAGCATCTTACAGTCCAAGCGATTTTCCCCGCCAATCCTGCCATTCCCTCTACGATATCATCACACAGGAGTACCATGCATATTCACAGCTGTAAAGAGAAATGAATTCTTCCTGCTCAAACCTTGCTTTTAAATCCGGCAGGTGAAGTTTCCTACAAGAAAGAAAACAAAAAAGATCTAGTACTGTCAAAGCTGAAACTTAAAGAAAGAAAAACAGAAAAAGAGCTAAAAAAGAAAGAAGAGAATCCTTCTTCATGGGCAGAGAGTGAGAGATCCCGCTGCTCTGTCGCATCTGGAGCGGCAGTGGAGGCAAGGGAGCGTGCTGCCAAGCCAAGTATGTTTGAAATCTGGGCGCTCTTAATACTCACATTCCCCTCCCCGCACTCGTGCCGGCTATTTTTGCTCCCTGGTGACGTTAGGCATAGCGTGGCTTCCACTGCAGCCAGTGAAGAGCCTGTTTAAAGAAGCAGGGTCTGATAACCATGGCTTGTTCAGCTGCCTCCCCCCTGCCTGGCTGGGGTGAGAGAGGTTCAGGGTGTTTCACTCCAGCACTGGTGAAAGGCAGAGCCACCTTCCGAACACTGCACTGGAGAGGGCAAATTCCTGACGCTGCCTGGGCTAAACCATCACTCCAGGGAGAGTGAGTGGGCCAGGGAGGGTTAAAGTCCTGCAGGAGGGTCAAATTCCTGCGGGAGGGTCGGCTGCCCTGGGAAACAGCAGAGCTCCTTGATTTGGAGATCAATTCTGAAGCAAAGCCAAAGTTTCTTTGGGTTGGATGGTGCATCAACACACGAATCTGCACGGGGCTACCACGCACCACGGCACCTCAGACCTTTCAGGCTGGCAGTAACAACATGTTACCTGCCTTGTTTGGGTTTGGATGGGTCCCTCTCTCCAGCGATATTCAAGGAGAGTAAAGACAGAGTGAGATCAACCCAGCACCTCAAAACAACGCAGAGAGAGGACAGGGCTGGTGCTGGGAAATGCTGAAGCTAAGCCTTGGATTATTCTGTGAGCAGCTGAATGTTGTGCTTATTGCTTGCACACAATGGCATTGCTTTTCCTCTCAGTTTTCTGCTCTGTCTCTGTGGATTACAGGGAATTGCTCCCGATTTATTCCAGTGGGAAGCGAGGAGCACTCACCTCTCCCAGGTGTCTCCTGCAGGACTCAGGTGTGTGGGAGGTGCCTGTCAGGCCCATTGCCTGCTTCACTGGCTTGCACTGGGCACCCACAGTGATCAAGGGGTGCTTCCCAGCACCGGGCTCCTGGGAGGCAACAGCACCTGGCACAGCAGCTGGCCCTGGCACTTCCATCCTGCATCGCTGTGGCTCAGTGCTGTTCCTCCTCTAACTCCTTCCCTGGGTACTTCTGTCATTTCTTCCGTGTTCTCAACCTTCTGCACTCTGGGTGCTTTCAGGTACATCTTGTGTATAAGGTCTTGTCCTCCTGCAGTGGAACCCCAGCTTGGCTTGAGTTGCCCAGGGTGGCTGTGGTAGCCCCTGGGCAGTTTGGTGATCTCTGGCTGTGACTGTCCCCACAGTAGGGCAGCTGGTGGGCAGAGCAGGGGCCTGCTCGGGGATAGGATTTAAAGTGGGATGAGGACTTGGCTTGGGAGCAAATTCTCGTGTGGAAGTTGGATTTTACAATCAAAATAGATCTTAAGTTAGCAGCCCTAACAAGGGCTGGCTGAGAACCCCCCAGCCCAAACAATCTCAAATGTACGGGTTTTGCCTAAAGATTTGCTTCAAATTTGCGTTTTGTGTTTGGCCCCTAGAAATCTTTGGAAAACCATGGGATGGGAGCTGCTTCTCAGGATGTTTTCTGAGGAAGACTGAGCTTCCCATTGCCTGTGTGACTCCAGAGAGCAGGAGCAGTCCCTGTGACCACCGAGAGTGAAGCCATTGGCAGAGTGCTTTATTTGCTCCCACTGTGAGTGAGGAGGTCACTGGTGTGCAATGCCCTCCTCCCAGGCAGAGCAGGGACAGCCTGCTGCTGTCCTTGAGTCCCTTTCCTACTGCCTGCATGTGGCTCCAAGGGCTGGGGAGTGCAGGGATGCTGATGGGGACGTGGGTGCCTCTGCTCAGCACCCCCAGCACACGGTAGGTGTGTGCAGGTCTCCTCCAGGCACTGACACTGGAGCTGCCACACTCCTGTCACTCCTCTGTCACCAAAGGGACACTTGGGTTGGTGTTCACCCATCCCAGGGAAAGGAAGGAGTAGTGGGATGGGGGAAGGCTTCTGGATAATCCATCAGTTTTCTGGACCTGTTGATCCCAACTTGATACTTCCTTTTGTGGCATTTAAACTTTTCGAAAAACATTGAAGTGGTGATTTCATTTATCAGGAGATCTTGGTGCCCACGAGCTGCCATTAGGGGAGGCTGGACTGCCACATATCTGTGTCCTGCTGGAGTCATTAGAGGAGGTGGCTGGGAGCAGAGTGGATGGTGTCAGGCTCACAGCCCTGGCTCAGAGGGTTGGTGGTGGTCGTAGTTTTGCTGCTTCTGTTCCCCTATCTGTAAAGCAGAGGTCTTTGTACTCACTGGTCTCCCAGTGCTCTGAGTTTCAGGGGGTTTAACATTTGTCTGATGCTTTCAGAGCTGCAAACAGGGATGCCAGCCCCTGTGCTCTGTAACAGGACTGGGAGCTACACAGTCAATGCTGGATGAAGAGAGGACTCCTCTGAGATATGAAACAGGTCTGTTTTGTCATTTAGACACCATCCACTGCTACAGGGCTGGAGTTCTGCATAGGAGCTTCTGAAGTTACTGCAAAGGGAATACCCATAATTATTCTATTAAATACAGGGCAAAAGAGACTCCTTCTCCTCTTTGATGTAGGATTTATGCCAGTGCTATGTGAATGTAATTGTGTTTGCTTACTGATTCAAACCTCATGGAAGCAGTAAAATTTCTTGTGTGCCCCCCACAAGTTGTGTCCCTCCCCAGCTGTTTGCTGCCTTCCCAGGTCTGTGAGGGCCCCTTGGCCTGTTCCACTTCTGCTGGGGCACTTTTGAGTCCAGGTTTGCCAGCAGCCAAGATCTTCCTTCTGCTCCATACCTTTGTCTAGGTATCACATTTTAAAAATCTGGTAAGTGCTGCTCCCTCTTTGTAGGGAAAAGCATGTAAATGCAGCCAAAATTGATAAAAGAAAAGAATCTCATGAATGTGTCTGCATTCCTGGTCTGGGTCAGGTCTAGAAACTTGTGTAGGCTCAGGATAAGAGGTGATTCCCGTTTGCCTGACTTGGTTTACTCATCTCCAGACCCTGTAACACCCACAGGTAGTCACGGCACAACACCCATCTTGTCTGCACTGCAAATGTCATTGTGGTCACACAGAAATGCCAATTAGCTCATGAGAAGTCGATTTTGGGATCAGCCCAGAGGAGACCAAGGATTTCCAGCATTGTGCTGAGCTTGGCTCCTCCTGGAGCTGCTCTGGCAGCCAGGGATGCACAGGAATGGCAGCATTTTTTGAGGAGGAGCACTGGGGAGCGGGATGTGGATCACCATGCAGGACATGGCAGTCCCCTGGTTGCCTCTTGTTCCCAGGAAAGCTGCATTTAAATCCCTCTATTCCAACACTCATGGTCTTGGACACATGCAAATGTGATATTCAAATTCCCAGCTGGTCCCCAGTTGCTCTTCCTGCTGTCTGTCCCCACCAGGGGAAGAGCCACCCAAACTCAGCCAACGCATTTGGAGACTTCACTGAGCATTTTTGCATTTTGGTCTCCTTTCTTCCTGTTTTTTTTTGGTTTTTTTTTGCAATATGAGACCTCAATTGTCCTTTCGGAGCTGGGATGGCTTTGCACTTGGCTGCTTTGTGTGGAAATGAAATTCTGGGGGCTGGAATCTCCAGTTTGCTTTCCCTCCTCCAGGATCGCTTACACAGCTCTGGGGTTTATAGCTGCTGTGCCTTTGCCCTGCACAGTGGGAATTCCATGGACAATTCAAGGGGTGATGCTGGAAGGGGATGGAGGGGGTCAGTCCCAGGTTGTTGGTTACCATGTCTGTGGTTTTTCTGGCCCAAGTGGTGTCACTGTCCAGGTCAGGGGAAGCAACCCAGATATTCCCCACCTTGCTGTTTCAGGGATGCTCTCAAGATCCCACAGATCACCTCTGCTCTTGCACAATTTTTGGACTCCTATGAGATCCAAATCTTGCTGTAGGGTGCTGGAAGGTGCTCTGGGGTCCGTATGGGTGTGGGGGAGCACAGGGAGCCAAATTGCACCCCCAGACTGATGTGGTCAGGGTCTGATCCCTACAATGAGGGGTTCCCTTTGAGGCTGAGGTCCCTGCATGACCAGGAAGGTGTGTGATGGGAGCTCATCCCATGCCCATCAGGGATGGGGTGAATTGGGGTGAGTGGGGGCACTTTCTGAAGTGATGGTGGGATAGGGAGCAGCAAGGCTGAGCTGCCCCAGTGCTCCCCAAGGCCCCACACAGCTGGAGAGTGGAGGGTCCACAGCTCATTCCTGGGGAGGGCAGGTACAGAGTCACCTCAGGGAACTTCTGCCCTGGTTTTTCTCCTCTGTCCTGATTGTCCCATCCCACTAAGAGGACTCTGGGCTGTGATTAGGTCAGAAATACTTGACAGACAAACCATATCAGGACTGGGTGATATTCCATCTCTGCAGCTGATGTGACTCCAGCCCTGAGCTCTGGAGAGCAGACAGGATGGCATTTGTTTTCCTTTGACATGCATGAGTGGGCTCATCTGGCCCCTGTTTTGGCAGCCTCAACATTTGCAGATGGGTCTGAGTCTCTGTGAGGTGTCCTGGTGCCAGCCTTGGGGCTGGGAGTGCTCCCAGGGCTGTGCCAGGGAGCCCAGGATTGGACACTGAGATTTAACATCTGGTGTTTGATATGTGAAGGGGATGATATCACCACGCTCAAGGACTGCTCTGCTTGGGGTGAGCATGGAGCTTGGACAGGCACTGCTGGTCTGTGGGAAGGGAGCTGCAGCTCCCTTGTGGCTGCTCAGGATCAGGGGAGCTCTGGAAGGAGAGAGCATCACTTCCTCCTGCATGGGTCCCCCTGCTCGATCCCTCTTCCTAAGCACTGATGTGCAGGCTGTTCTCAAGCAGAACTGAAACCTACACAGCCTGCAGAGCATCCAAATCCTACTCCTGTCCCAGGCCCTGGGAGGATGACACTGTGCTGCTGGCTGAGCACCCACCAGGCAGGAAGAATTGATCCCTTGTCTAACTCTGCAGGACATTGCAGAGCTGTTAAATAGAGATTTCAGTGAAACTGTGTCCCAGCCAGATCCCTCCATGCTCTACAAGGGTGGGAGGGGAGCCTCAGCCACCACATATGGCCCAGAACACCTTGATGGTTGGTGATGAAGGAGTTCCAGCCTCCTTCGTGCTTTCTCTTCCTGCCCTCCAGGAAATCCACCTCTACATCTTTATAAATATTGCAATTCAGAAAATAGTCACTATATCTTCACCCTCTTCATCCCATCCTCCCTCCCTCTCTTCCTCCCTCCTACTGTGTGGTTGCCCTAGAGGGCTGTGATGAGTTGCCATCCAGTGTAGTTTAATCCTCCCTCCTCCTCCAGGCTCACTGACATTAAATGACCAACTACAACATATTTTGACTTTACAAGTCTGCTTTGCCAAACCCATTTACCTCTCAGTGCATTCACATGTGCAAACTGCATGGCTAAGAACAATAATTAGCCTCAATCCATGCACTGGGATTTTCATCCAAGTACCAGCAATGTCTCCCTGGAGCTCGTGTTTCCAGAAACCTTCCCCCAACCTGATTACATTGTTTGCATTTACATGCAAACTTCACAACCCATTTGTTCTGCTCTTTGTGGGTTTTTTTTTGTCCTGAGCAAGGTCTCAGTTCTTCTACCAGCATTAGAAATTCTCACACAACTGCTCGAGCCCTGGATCTGAGATGTCAGGAAAAGGCAAAGCATCCAGGAGCTGCTGAGGAGAAGTTTTCCTCACTTCTCCACTGCTGTAGGGTTGTTCTTTGGGGTGCAGAAAACTGCAGAGGCCAGAGACAAGGAGGCTGGAAATCTTTGCTCATAAGCCTGTGTTTTACACAAGTATAGAAACCCACGATCAGCTGTGAGAGGTTTTATATCTCCCAGCAGTGCTTGACATGTCTGCTTATGGATTTGTCACAGCCAAACAGCACCTCCCCAGCCAGGTGCTGTTGTCTGTGGTGGCAGAGTGGGTCCTGCCTGTGATGGCTGAGCTGTCATAAGCCTGTCTTAGCCTCAGGTGGTTTTAGGAGAGGTTTGAGCAAGACTAAAACTCTTTTGGAAGTGCTTATAAATGGGTGCTGCTAATTCACATGAGCTGGTGCCTTTGCTGGCAGCCTTTTGCATCATACACTGTGGCCAGTGTGGCACAGCTGCCTCATTAAAACTTTAAATCAAGCCATCTTGCCAGATCTTTCAAGATTTTGTGAAGACAGTTGCCCTCTGAGTCTGCACAGCTCCATTTACATTTCATTAGCAAGGTCTGAGACGTGCTACTTGATCTTCTTTATTCTTTGACCTCCTCACCTTCTCTTCAGTTCCTGGAAGAGCTGCAGTGAGTGTAATTATCAGGGGGAAGGCAGGCAGGCTGTGGGAGGCAGAAGAGGTCATTGCTTCCCTCCAAATGCTGAGAAAAGCTTCCCACTCACAAATGCCTGTTGGGAGAACCTCTTCAGGAATAGGATTTGGCCTGGGTAATCTGTCACATTTTCCTCTCTGTCAGTTAAAACCTGGTCATCTCTTTGTCAATATTTTGTGAGTACTGAGATAAGGGTCACAGACAAGTTACTGAAGTCTCTTTAGTGCAAAGCATGCAAAATTAACCAAGAAAAAGTCACAGCAGACTTCTCCTGGAAATCCTTGAATCATCATCAGGAAAGCCATGGGGAGTACAGACAAACTGAGACACACACCTTCCACGGGCCAGAACCTGTTGCTAGACTGGAGACAAAAGCTTCTTTGCCATTGTTTTCTATCCCATATATCCTGTACAGCATCTCCATGCTCTGGTCTGCCTGGTGCTACCACACCACTGCTTTGCAGTTTGGGTCAATGTCCTCAGCCATCCTCTCCTGCTCTCCAGCTGCCCTGTTCCTTCCTGGGAGACTATTTTGTATTTCTCAGCCTGGTTCCTCATAGCTGGGAATTAGAAGATTTAGGAAAGTGCTCTGGGGCCGAAGACTTGTAGGGAAAAAATCAGGCTCCCATAATTTCCAGCTAAAGCTCCTACTGCTGATCCCAGGTGTTTTCTCAGTGCAGAGGGCAGCACACATTCTCAGCTCTTGCTGCCTCTGTCTATTTTCTGCTGGAGCTCTCAGAACCCTCTCACAGGAGACAAGAGGCAAGAGATGAAGTGTGAAAAGTTGTCTGGCAGTACATAAAGAGCAGCAAACGTCACATCACAGAGTTTGTGCCACTGTGGGCTCAGTGGTGGCATTTGCCAACCTGCACACGGTGGGGTAGGGCTTGTAGGACCTGGGAATAGTGAGAGCTGGTGCAGGTCATGCTGATTCAAATTCTCCTTTAAAAAGCTCCTTTTCCATAATAAATTACACTCCCACATAATACATGTTCTTGCTTGCTCTGATGAGTAACTTCCATTCTCAGTGATGACAGCTCAGTGCCGACTTCTAGTGCCTGTCTTCACTTTGCTGAGAAGACAGTAAAGTCCTTCTTTCCTCCCTTGTGGCAGTGTCACCAAACTGAGCCAGGGTCCCCATGATGCTGTGTCAGCCCCTCTGGGGCTGCCACCCCTTTCTGCTCTGCACCGTGTTCCTGTGAGTCTTCCAGGGCATCAGAAGCATCCAGCCCCTCCCAGCACGAGGTGCCAGGGCAGAAGTTTGGGGGTCACCAAGCAGGGGCAGGGCTGTACAGTGTGGATGTCCCCAGCTGATCCTGCTGCCTCTCCCCTGGCCCAGCACTTGTCCCCATGGCCCAGCCTGTGGTGTGGGGGCCATCGCACTCACAGGATGGGTCAGGCTGGAAGGGACCTCAGTGGGGCATCTGGTCCCACTTCCCTGCTCCAGCAGGGTCATCCCAGAGCACAGGGCACAGGGTTGTGTCTGGATGGTTCTGGAATATCTGCAGTGAGGGACACTCCACACCCTCTCTGGACAATCTGTTCAGTGTTTGGTCACTGAGTGGGAAAAGTTGTTCCTCATGTTCAGGTGATGTTTCTTGTCCTGTTACTTGGCCCCATGGAGCAGAGCCTGGTCCATGCTCTGACCCCTCCCTGCAGACACTGACAGAGAGGGATGAGGTCCCCAGGTCATCTCAGTCATCTCTTCTCAAGGCTGGATTGATGGAGAAGTTCCTGCCACCCAGTCATGGTGGTGGCACTGGGTACAGTCTGTACTCAGAGAGGGCTGCAGGACTGGCTGGGTCACCCACTGGCTGTGTGATCTGAGTGACATAAACCCTTGCTTCTCCTCAAAATCCAGTTGCTGAGTCTCTCTCCTCAGGGATTTGTGCCTTACCTCCTGCACCACATGCACTGCTGTGAGCTCCCTGCTGATGCAGGTGGGAACAGCTCTGTGCAGGGTCATTGTAAAAGACAAAATTTGAGCTAAAAGCACTGCCAAAACCAACAGGTGCTAGTTAAAAGACTCAAAAGCACGTGCCACTTTTAAAATAAAGCATTGTGCCCTCCATGAATTGCTTCCTGGGATGAAGAACAGAGAGCAGATGCATTACCTGTGCCAGTGAGACCGACCCTCTGCAGGGACATCTGCGTCACCAGAACCAGGTCTGGGCAGCAGCAATGCAACCCACAGGGCACAGGGGACCTGGCTGTGCAGTGTTTGCTCCTCTGTTGGCACTTCTGAAGTAGGAACAGGCTGGAGGAAGTTGGACGGAGTGAGCACTTCACCTGTGTCTTGTGGTTTCTTCCTTTCTTTCATTTCCCTTCTCTCAGGGTGCAGCACTCCCCTGCCCACTGTTCCTTCCCACCACTGCTCCTGTGTTTTGAAAACCCTGCTGAAGAAACCCTCCTGGCTGTTGGCATTTTGTGTCAGAGGGAAATTCTCCAGGAAATGGCTCTAATGTAGAGTAAGTGCCTTAATGCCATGGTTGAAAGCAGTGGGAAGACTGAGCAGGTGCCTGGTTTCACAGCTGGAAGGCATCTTTGATTGTCTCAAAATGCTTTTCTTTGGCCCGGGTTGGTCCAAGGTAACACTTTGCTTAATGGAGGCTTTTTTGTCTCTGGGTGCTGCCCCACTCAGTGGGAAGGGGCTGCTCACAGCAGGTGGTGGGGAGTGAGGGTGGGCTTGGGGTTGCTGAGGGCTCATCCCAGTGTGAAAAGGGGGTGCAGGCAGGCCCATGACACTGCCCACTTGCAGCCCAAGCAATGCCAGGCCCATGACACTGCCCACTTGCAGCCTAAGCAATGCCAGGCCCATGACACTGTCCATTTGCAGCCCAAGCAATGCCAGGCCCATGACACTGTCCATTTGCAGCCCAAGCAATGCCAGGCCTATGAGACTGCCCATTTGCAGCCCAAGCAATGCCCTTCTGCCCTGTCAGGCTGACTGGTCTGGTGTAACTCAGTTTATTATGTGTTTGCAACACTGTGGTGACCAGGGCCACACCAAGGGAAAAGCCTGACCTGTCCCAGCAGTGCTGCTCCCACCCCTGCCTTGTTTCCTGCTCTCAACCACAGTGAGCCACTCTGACAGTGCCCTCCAGCACCATGAGATCATCTTCTTCTCATTCTTGAAGTTCTTGGTAGTGTTCAAAGCTTTCACCTCACTCTGCATGTGGACACAGCATCTTACCCGGGTTGCACTGCAGATATTTTCTCTTTATTTCCCAGCAGCAGCTGAGCCGTAGCATGGAAAAGCTTGTGTCAGCAGCCACAAAAAATCACCACAAAGACTCTGCATGAAAATCACCACAAAGCTGCAGTAGAAAATACTCTGGTGGTACATTTTTACTGTGCCAGTGCTGCATATTTGGAGGTCTTGTAAAATCTTTAAATTTGACACAGACGGTTCCTAGTGGGCTGGGAACTGCCCTTGCAGTGTGCCATGGCCTTTGGATGCTGCATATGGCTGAAGATGGGGAGGAATTTGGGTTTTGGAAGGGGTGTCAAAGCTGTTTTATTGGTGAGTCAAAGGGAGCAGCATCCCTTGCTTTCCAGACTGTAAGTGTCAAAATACACAAACACCTGCATCAATGAAAAAACACCAAAGGGAAAAGATAAAAAAGATCAAAGATAAAAACCCCCACTCAGAGCAGAAATCAGCAGGACTTTGAAATTCTCTTCTCCTGTGTCTCCAGACCCTGAGCACGTCGTCTCTCCATTCCCGTCAGGGGGATGTGGGATGCAGTTTTTGGCCAATGGTTGATGTGTTGTCTCTGCAGGTGGCTGTTCCAGCTGCACCTGGGCTTTCTGCTCTTTAACCCTCCTGGTTTGCATCCTGTCTCACGCTGTAGCATCCCAGGGCTGTGCAGATGAAGAGATTCAGAGTGAAAGGGAGCACCTCACACCCTTGCACACCATGGCTGTGCTCAAAGCCACTCTGACCCCACCGTGAGGGCTGCTCCAAGGGTGAACAGGGAGGGAATATTGCCTCTGAAGTGTGTGCTCGGAGCTGCAGGGAGGTTTCCCACGCACTTTCTGGCCTCACAGTGCTTCAGGCTGGTCTGGTTCCCCTGTGAACCCTGGCAGAGGGGAGCCTGTCCCCTCCCTGCCACCCAAATCCCCACTGCTCCTTGGTAGCCACACCCTGGCTGTTCCCGTGTTGCCAGCACTATTTTCAGCAGGGCTAAAAGCCAGCACTGTGTTTAGCAGGCTGTTTGGACTAAGATGGTTCTCCAGGCTGGAACACTGAAGGTGAGAAACACAGACAGGCTCAGGGGCTGGGCTGGCAGGAGGCCTTGAACACTTCCCACTTTGCAAGTTGGCTGTGCCCAACACAAATGAGAGAAGCTGGGCACCTTTTGCATGAGAAGATGGTGGTTGTGAGCCTTTAAACACCTCCAGTGTTAAGTGCAAGCAAAACACTCAAGGATTTTAGTGGCTTGAAGCTCCTTTTGCCAGCCTGCATTAGCAGTGTGTGACTCAATTAGATAATGACAGCAATTAGATATCCCACAACTTTTTGCAGAGGCTCTTGGTGACTTGTGCTGACCCTGGCTGGGTTCCTGTCCCCTTGGGACATTATCCAAGTGATGGTCCAGGACTCTGTGCCAGTGCAGCCTCTGGCTGTGTCTCCTTGCAGCACAGCACACAGAAACCTCTTGGTGCACAGAAAGCCATGGGAGCTCACAGCACTTCCCTGGGGCAGGAGGGAAGGGCAGATTTTGGCTTTTGCTACCTGTACCACCTCTGCCCAGCAGTTTGACACATTTCCCCTTCAAATTTTCACTGCCAGACCTTCCCACGAGCTGCCCCCTGCCTCAGCAGCCCCACAGCCGTGCCCAGGGCACTCAGGGCAGAGCTGCTTTCATTGCCTCACACGAATTACACTGCCCAGGGTTGTCCTGGCCTTTGTAAGGGCAGAGGAGCATTTGCTGCTGGAGCCCTGCTGTCAGTGCAGCCCTAGCTGGGACACTCAGATACTATCAGGACCAAGAAGCAAACAAATTTCATGTTTCAGTTGGACTTTATCTTCACTCTCCAGAACCTCTCTGCATCATCAGCAAACTTTGTTATTTTCCCTTTCACTCCTTCTTTTCCTGGTCACATATGAAGGCAGTGGGTGGTTGGACACCACAGGTGATCATCTCCTCTGAAAATTGGCCATTTACTCCCACACTTTGTTTCTTAGCTTTTAACCAATTATTTATTTGTCTGATGTTCTCTGCTCTTGGCTCATGGAAGATTAGCTTCTGAGGGACCCTGCTTTCTGATAATCCAAGCAAACTGCTGGATTTATATTTCCCTTTTCTGTACCTTCATGGGCTCCTTCAGAGAGCTCCAATCTGTTCCTGAGGCAGAGCTTTTCTTTCAAGAAGCTGAGCTGCCTTTTTCCACTCTGTTTATTCAAGTGCCTGTTCACTCTCTTTACTCCAGTTTCTCCTAATCCATCATCCTTACTGCTCCTCAGTCCCTTTACTCATCACTGAAACCTTCTGTGGAAAACTGGCATCACATTCACCACCTTCTAATTATTCACTACACTGAACTTGAAGCAAGAAGCAACACTCAACAGTTAAAGCTGAAGCTGTTTCATCCCTGGGCTTCTTCACAGCTTTTGGGTGAATACAGTCCTGGCATCCTTGAAATAAGCTCATACAGGAGGGGAGACCACGGTCAGGTGTATTTACTTGGTTGATTTTCTGTCTTTTAATTCACTGTATAAAAAGAAATCTGTGTTTTAAGGCTTGCGGCGAGTTACACTAAGTTAAGAATACTCGGATTGGAAATGTTGCTTTTAAAAAAACATTTGAATATATCAAGTCTGGACTGTTGACCCCAGGTCCTTTCAGGAGGGATAAAGGAGCTGTTAAATGCATCAGAGAGCATTCTTTGACATGTGCAGCTCAATACATAACCCCTGGTGTAATCTGCAGGGATTTAGAAAGAAAAGGAGCAATGACAAGGAAGGGAAAAAAAGCCCCTCTCTACTGTACAAAACAAATTCTTCCGTGCAAGGTCTGATTGTGCCCAGGCTCTCACTGTTCCAGGCTGCCTTCACAGCTCCCTCTGGTCATAGATCTTGTCATGAATCTGAGTGTTTCAGTGTTTTTATACATCCTTAGAGGCATTTTCCGTCAATTTTGCACACGAGTCTGGAAAATAAGTCCCCACAGGGTCTCTTAATGCAAATTGGTGAGCTTAAGCTCAGGGACGGTGGGGAGCTGTTTGCTCAGACCTAAGAGCATCCAGTGTCCCACCAAGGTGGCCAACCTGCCCCTTCTCTCCTGTTTAGCAGCTGGATGGGAGGCAGGTCCTTCAGCAGGTCCCTGTGCTGGGAAATCCTTTCTTCTTTGTCTCTCTGCAGGGAAGTTCCCTCTCAGGGGCTTGGTTTTGCACAAAGAAGCAATCCTTTTTGCCTTGCACAGTCTCCACCTGTTTCCAGGTGATTTTGTGGTATGTGCAGCCTTCTGAATGCTAAAGTGCTTCAGCCTCTCCCTCCTGAGTCATCTCTCTGCTTTAGGTTTTCTGCATTTGTCATTTCTGCTCATCAGGATTTTCTCCTTCTCTTCTTCCTGGGGTAAGATAAAGTTGACCCCAGGGCTTTTCTCTTGATAATCTCATGTAAAAGTGCAGCTGCTGTGGTTGCTGAGACTGTGACAAAGCAGATCAAAATGCAGGGGATGTTGGTTATGTCAGGGGTGCCTGGATGTGGGGTTTAAATCTGGCAGGCTGCTCACACCCTTGGTCTGACAGCAAACCTGTGTGACAGCAAACCCACAGCATTGCTGTGCCTCTGCTGGCTCGGCTTTCCTCACGTCTGGGGCACGCTGAGATGGGGAAGGCTCCTGTGACTCCTCCTGAGCAGAGTGTGTGGAAGAGCCTGGTGAAAACCTGTGGCAGTAACAACATGAAAGAAGGAGACAGACACCTGTTGAGATCAAGGAACAAGGACCTCGGGCCTTGCCAGTCATTATTATATCTGTGCCTTATAAATCACTGTGGATTGGAGGAGACAAAGAGCCTCCCCTCAATCACACTGGTCACAGGAAATGTCCACCAAACTTCTGTGCTCAGGAGAAAGGGATGTAAATAAAAAGATACCATTAAATAACATGGCTGTGTTTACAAAGAATGTCTGAGAACCAGTTACAAAAGAATGGTAACATCCAGAACTGCAAAAGTCAGGGCAACAAAAACCCATCCCCTCCTAATGTGGAGCTAATGCTCTCTCCTTCTTCCCAGCCAGATGAGGCTGGAACAAGAGACGTGCACAGACTCGTGACTCTTTCCCACAAGAGCATCCTATGAGAATAGTTTGCTAAAAGAACAAGTAAACTTGCAGACACTCCACTCTTGGAGCCTTTCCCAAGAGTTGCACTGGATGTTCCCTGGAGCTGTAACTCACTGCTGAACAACACAGACCTTTTCCATCAGGGTAATTTTCCAAGACTTTAAAATATATAGTGGGAGAAGTGTAAGGAAATGGGTTTTCTCCCGTTCTGACAAGAGCTCCTGCCTGCTCTCTCCAAACTGGCAGCACATTGAACAGAAATATCCCAGCTCCCACTGGTCAGCACTCCTTGACAAAGCTGCCTGTCAGGACACTTGATGAGTTTTGGTGTGGTTTGTACTGGTGTGTGCCAGTACCTGGCAGGCAGCAGTTCTCAAAAGCTTTAATCTGTATCTCTATTTCCTCTCTCGTGTGCCAGACTCCCACCTCACATGTTTATCTCTCGTCTTGCACAGCCCTTGCCCTGTGCCAGATTTCTCCATCTCTGTCACTGCTCCTTTTCTGCCACTCCCTGTGCTCCTGGTGAGCAAACCCCAAATGAGGGTGGGTGGGTGGGTACACAGTAACTGGGCAGCACACACAGTGTCTGAGCCTCCTCTCCTTTGTGTGCACCTTTGGGCAGCTTTCTGTGTTTTTGTGGACTGCTTTGAGACTTAACCTTGCCAAGAACTGCTGTTCCAAATCTGTCCCTGGGTCTGTGACATCTTCAGTAGCAGCAAAAATCTGGTGCCTTGGTAGATGGCACTGAATGGCTTGTAGGAGAGCACAGAAAGAGGTGAGAGTGAAGAGAAACCGTGAAGTTATGGAGTGAGGAATGATAGGAAAAGGAGAATATCTGGTGGATTCTTCTTTGGATTGCTCTAGTCAAGAAAGTTTTTCAAATGTCCACTGGCTTCTCTAAAGGTTACTAAAGTCAAAAGTTTATTGGCATCTTTAAAAAGCCCACCCAGACCTTGGTGACACCTGCGAGCAGTGCTGGACAGTCACAGGTGTAGTGCTTGGGGACCCTGGTGTTGGGGTTACAGGGACCCCCTTGTGCTTCCAGCCCAAGAGGAGGTGAAAAACCCTTGTCTGAACCAGCTGGGCCAGCTGCTGTCTGTCCTGGGCTGTTCCTGAGGGTGGGTGGAACTCTGGTGTTTCTTACACAGTGTCTGTGGGCTGCACCCCTGCCCTTGGTGTGGCTCCAGGGAGGGATGAGCAGCAGGAGGGAGCTCTGAGCAGACTGCTGTGTCTGGCTCTGCTGGGCTCCAGTCCCCAGAGCAGGACAGGGACACCAGTGCTCTGTGGTGCCAATTAGCCCTGCAGCCCCCACCAAGTGGTTAATTTGGGTGCAGGCCTGCACTGATGTGATTATGCTGCTTCTGGTGCCCAGGCAGGCTCGTGTGCTCAGTGTGGCATTGCAGCAATTCCATGGGGCTGCAGAGCACTGAGCAGGGAGGAGGCTGAGGACTTTACAAGAAGAAATGAGAGGGGAACTGCGGGAGGGGGGAGACTGAAAGGATTCAGTGTTGCTCCACTCTGATGGTGTTATCAGCCCAAGCTGCCAGCTGTGGGAAGCATCCTTTGCCCAAATCCTCCTGCCACTTCTTTGGTCACTCTGTGGCAGTGACGGCTGTGCTGACATCCCACATCTCCTTCTCCCATTGCTCAGGTTAATGAATCCAGCTCTCAGCCCTATGTGCACTGAATAACAGAACAACCACAGGCTAATTTTTGCAGACAGTTCTCTTGCATTATTTATAGATGTGGAATAACACACTGTCCATGAGGGAAACATGTGGACCCTTGGCTGTCAGCATGTCACACAACTTCTCTTCTGCTTGGCAGCAGCCTGTACTCAGGTATCTCTCTTTTTTCCATCTCCCCTTTTCAGTAAAGTTGTTGAAAAAAACCTCAAAAAATGATGAGCTAAAAATGTAGCTAACAAGACTTTGACTTCAGAAAGACAAGCACTTGTCCCACTGGTGCTGACTTACCAACTCACACCTACCTGTGCTAGTGATTTTCCTTCAGCCTGAAATCCTTCCTGTGGTTGCACTTAAATCCCTTCAGCAGAGCAGTCTACACATCTCAACTTGTCTTCTTTTTGTAATTCCCACCTACAGATGATGCAAAGATGACACAAATGCCCTGTTCAAATGCTGCTTTCCATCCCTGAGTTTTCACAGCTCGGAGCTCCCCTGCTGAGTTAATCATTAATTCATATGCCTCCCCCAACATCCCAGCCTTCTCCAAAGCCTCTTGAAACCACAGATGAGTAATGTCAGAGTAAAGAGAATTCTGTAATTAAAAAATGTGCTTCCACTGATATTTTCCATGGTAAATATTTATTGAGACAAGAACTTTTTAAAGCTTTTCATCCTATTACTTCACTTGTAGCCTAAGGGTGTTATTATTTAGCAAAATACTGTGGTTCTATTGAAAAGAAACATTTAATTTCAATTTTTCTCATCCAGGGCTCCCTGATGTCTCATTTTCCAGTTCATGAGCGACCTCAGCATTCCAGCTTTCCATTCTTGTTTGGAATTGAAAGTAATTCCAAACGTCTTAACTCAGGTATTTTCTTCCTGGTTTCAATTCCTTTTTGGGGCTAAGTGATGATTTTCTTCATAAAAGTTACCTACTCTCTCTTCTGCTTGGTTTTAACTGAGTGCATGTAAGCATTTCCCTAATTTAAAGAAAATCAGTATCTACAAGAAAATTAATGTCCTTCCTTTTACCCTGTGCAGCTTTAATTTCACCCAGCACCGGCTCCTGTCTCGTGCTTCCCAGTGGGAATTGTACTGAAGAAGCTGGTGGTTTTCTCAGCATTAGCTCCAACCAGGCAAATGATCCCATAAAAATAAATTGGTTTATTTAATAGCCTTAATAATTTTTTTTATGTGTAGAGAGAGAAACACCGAATCTGTCAGACACAGCTTTCCTCTTCCCCCTGCACCTGGAGCCTGACTGATCGATTGTACCTGAAATGCTGGAGCTGGGAGCTGCCTGGGTGGATGCTGGAGGTGAAATATCTGGGATGGCAAGTCAGGGAGCAGGTCAGGGTATGGAGCCTGTGAGTGTGGAACCCGATCAGACAAGGTTGTGGAGAGCTCATGCTGGTAACCCATGGCAGTGTCAGCCTCGCACTTGATGGAAACTGCGTTAATGGATGTGGAGGTGGTGGCTGCAGATGTCACCTGTTGGTGGGGTGAGGGAGTGGAGCAGTGAACTCTGAACTGGAAGGATTTGGGTGGGATGCCTTTCCCACAGCTGCCCACATCTTTCTTATGGGCAGAACTGCAGCTGCATCCCCTGTCAGAGCTTCCCAGCAGGAAATCACTCTCCAGGACAGCCTGTGACCAAATGGAGCCAGCTCTGTGCGAGGAGCACGGCTCTTCTGCACCTCCAGGTGTGGTAAGGACTGGTTGTGCCCCAGCCCTGCTGGACAAATGCCCCAGCTCTGTGTGCTGTCTGAGCAGCTGGGCAGCGTGGAAGGGGAGGGAGGCAGCTGCTGTGTTTGGAGATGCCACAGCCACAGGATTAAAATAGCCAGGTCAGAGCTGTGGCAGCAGTGACAGCAATCCAGTCCCCTGCTATTGAATTCAGATCTGCAGGCATCTCCCTTTTCCCATTAGGAATTCTCCTTTCCCAGTTCTCAGTGTGTATGGTGTTCAGTTCCCAGGGGCATCACCTGCCCAGTAAATCAGGCAGCTGGGGGGGCATCATTGCTGGGAACAGCTCCCCAAATCCAGGTGCTCTGAGTCCCTGCTCTGCTCTGTGTGTCTGTTGGGTGGGTTTTGTGCTGGCAGTTGGATGGGCTCTCTGCCCACTCTGCTGTGTTGGGCTGGGCTCTTGCCAGCTGCTTTTCTCTTTGAGGCACAGGTGAGACCATGGCCAACTGAAGTTTCGTGTGGTTTCAATAGGGAAACATCTCTGCACAGACCCACATCCAAGGGAGCAAAAGTTTGTGCTTTCCAGGCTTCTACTAACAGAGAAAGAAGGAAAAAAAAGGTATTCAAAATTTCACTCTATAATTTTCCATTTTAGGGCATTAAGACCTGTTGGACTTTGCTCAGGGCAGCAACTGATGAAGAATTGTTGTCTGACAAAAGCTTTAAGCTTCTGGGTTGCTCAACTCACTCAAATCCTGTCTCTGTATCTGTATTTTTTTGGAAACTGCAACTGCTTTGGCCAGCCAAGGTTTTATCTGTGCTCACACTCTGAGGGTGAAGCAGTTTGTCTTTACCTTCTGGAGGTGTTGCCCTGCTTGCCCAGGGGCTGGGAAGGCAGGAGATCTGAGGGGCTGTGGTCATACAGGGCTAACTGCTGACAGTGCCCCAAGAGCAGCCCTGGGAGCTTCCCAAAGGCTTTCTCAGGTATCATTGAACTGGCAATATCAGAGGGCAGTCACTGTATGCCACTTAGTGATGTGCATCCTCTTTGCCTCACAGCAAGAAGTTCAGAAATCAAATTCCATCTGTCTCAGTTGTCTCTCAAAACAGGAGTCCATGCTAACTTGCATCAGTCCCACAGCAGCACCTCATGGGTTTCTCACAGGTACATTTGTCCTCTCCAAAAAGCCCACGTTGCATTGCAAGGGCACTGCTCTTTCCTTGTTTGTCCCTTGCAGACCTGTCAGCTTTGGGACCAGCCACAGGGACTGCAGTTTATTGCTCTGATGGGAATGACCAGGGAAGGGGGAGAGGAGGATGGGTTTTGCCTTAATTTATTTTTTTCTTTCCCCCCCCCAAGTTTCTCATGATACTTGGGCTGGCAGAACAAGGAGTAGCTGGGGAGAGGTTGAGCATCATGGGGGGCAACTGTTGCTGCTGCTGAGGTGGCTGCAAGGCTGGTCCAGGAGCCAGGCACAGGTGAGGATGCTCAGACTCCCTCCTTTCCAATTTCATGGTTCATTTAGATGCACAGAGAGGAGAGGAGGATTACTGCAAAGCCAGCCCTTGTCTCTCCTGTCTGCAGAATCAGAATGGAAATGGAAATCTCTGAACCCTGAACTGTCTCACTGAAACCTTTTTGTGGTGAAGAACCTGGAAGTATTCCCTGTTCTGCCTCTTCTGGGAAGGCTCTTGAAGAGGGGATATCTCTCTTACACTGAGAAGAGAGAGATTTTTGCATATTATGCTGGGGATTTAGCTGCAGCTGTCTCTTAAATGATTTTGGGAGTACGAGCTGACTTTTTTGAATGAGAATCTAGAATCTGAGCAGGTGGAGGAAGGGTGAAGTGTGGCCATCTCCCTAGAGAGGATTAGGGAAGATTTCCTGGGTTTATTCTGCCTATGGAGCAGAGACTGGAAGGGGGACAGGGAGCTGCTGATGCACATTGCAGGGAGGTGAAGGCAAGAGTGAAGGTGAAGGCAGCTCCCTGCCCTGTTCTTGTCATCCCAAGAGGATCAGCAGTGCCCAGAGCCCAGTCCTGGCACTGGTAATGTCCATGGAATGGCTGTGATTGCTCCTTTCCCATAACTCAAAAAGAGTTTGGAAATCTCTCCTCATCTGGAGCTCATCCCTGGCTCTGTGAATCTTGGCACGTTTGACTGAGTAATTCCCTTCCTAAGCTGGAAAACCTTAATCCAACAGGGCAGAGGAGTGTAGTAGGGAGAGAAATGTGGGGGTCAGAGGCTTTGGAGTTGGTTTCGTGGGGTTTTTGTGTGTTTGGGTTTTTCTTTTTGGGGTTTTTTTGTTTGTTTGCTTGTTTAGGTTTTTTTCCCAGGATTTTCTGTTATCAGCACATGCCCAGCAGTGGTACTTGCTTGTGCAGCCATAATTTCCTCATTCCTTACAGTGTAAACCTGCCCAGCATCTGAATGCTGCCATTACATGTTTCCTCTGAAGTATGAGAGGCAGCAGCAATGAAGAAATCATCCTTTATATTGGTGGACCTGTTAGTCAGAATTGTGGTATAATCAATTATTTATCTCTGCCACCTCTCTCAAGGTCAAGATTTACACAGTTTTGTTTTTTCTTCTTTTTTTCCCCTCTTCGGGAGATCTGTCTCTGCTTTAAAAAGCCTTGCCAGCAGGTTATAGCCAGTTTCACTTTGGAAGGTGCTGAATTTGAGGCAGCAGGCTGAAGGCACCAAGATATTAATTTCCTTATTTCTATGCAATTATGCAACCCCAAGATTTGCACACCAGGCTGCTTTTTTTTTTTTTTAATGCTTGTGAGCATCAAGATGCAAGGATGCTGTGCTGCCAGCCTAGAACCATCCCCCAGCCTTGCACCCCCTGGCAGCATCCCAGGGAACAGGGATGTGGTGCTTCATCTCACCTGGGCAAACCTGTGTGGGATAAGGGAGAAGACCCCATGGGGCAGTTTGTGTTTCAGTCACCTTGGGATGCTGCATTGTGGGCCAAGATTGTGACTCTGACTAGCAAAGGATTGTAAGGAAGGATTGAAATTGCTCTGCTGGTTTTTTGGAGGATTTGCTTTATTTTGATATGTTTTTAGTGCTTTGCAAAGGCTGCTGCCCACTGGGTTTGGTAGGACCCTGCATTGGCAGCTGGTTCTATGGCAGGGGATGTGAGGGCTGCAGGGGAATAGCAGGGCTGTCCCTGCCTCCTGCACATCCAGTGCTGGGGATGGGGTGTGCTGGTCAGGAGCTTTGGGTGCCACAGTTTATGTTGCATCAAAGCAGATTTCAGTGCTCTGAAATCTCTCCCTAAGTTTCTGTGTGGGTACAGCTTCAGTCACAGGTAAGCAGCTCTTGGGTGGTTGGAATTTACCTCTACAGCAACTCTGGATGCTATAACAAGAATCTTTATCTATAGATGGGATATTAGGAAGGAATTTTTCCCTCTGAGGGTGGTGAGGCCCTGGCACAGGTTGCCCAGAGAAGCTGTGGCTGCCCCATCCCTGGAAGTGTCCAAGGCCAGGTTGGACGGGACTTGGAGCAGCCTGGGATAGTGGAAGGTGTCCCTGGAACTGGATGGGCTTTAAGGTCCCTTCTCATCCAACCCATTCTGTGATTCTATGATATTTCTAAATAGACAGAGATGAAGATGACTGATTGGTTTAATGCCTCTGCCAATTTTGGTTTATTCCATCCAGCAGCCCTACCCTGCTCAAGCTCAGTTTCAGTGCTGCTGGGCTCAATGGTGCTCTGTTACCCTAACCCTGCCCCTCTTGCAGTCTCTTCTCTTAATTAATCCCGCATCCGGGAGGAGGGGGGAAATTTGAAACTGAATTATCTCTTTAATTTTTTTTTTTTTTAATATAGGAAACACTCGTTCAGGAGGGACTGTTTTTCTCTTGCAGTGGAGGGCAATTTGTGTGGCTCTGTGCAGCGGTGACATAAAGCCTCAAATTCAATGTTTCCCGTGCAACACTGCTAATGTTTCTATCTGCTAAAATAGGCTTAATTTGATTGACAAAAATTTCTTAACTATTGTTAGACAGTGAGCTGACAATGGCAAAGGAGTAATCCGTAATAAAATCCTTGTGGATTAGTTCTGTATTCAGGATGTGAGCATTCTTTTTATTACTATTTTTACATTTTCTTTTATATGAAGATTTTTCTTACTGCAGAGAAAGCGAGAGGCTGACGTGGGGAATGAGGCAGTGAGCTGAGACTCGGGAGGTCTGTGTCCAGCTTCCAGCCCCGTTAATCCTTTTGTAAGCCTTATTGGAAAGGATTCAGGTCCTTTAAATTGCCTTTGCAAAAGCTGCAGGTCCAGTTGGAGTTTCCAGGCTTTGTCTGTGAGCTGATGCACAGATAGGGCATCAGCTATCTGAGAGTAGAATTTGCATTTTAAAAGTGTCAGGCTGGAAATAGGCAGCCGGGAGGCAGCCGAGCAGTCCATGAGGAAGGGTGGGATTTGCGTCTCCCTGGGGTGACGATCCTGACATAGCTGTTCCCGTGTCTGCAGCCCCCCAAAGCTCTGACTGACCCCTGTGGTGATGATTTCTATGTTGGGGGCACTGCTTGAGGGGTGGCTGCCTTGGCTGAAGAACAGGGTGGGTGCTGTAACAGGAGTTTAAGTTGTGAGATTCAGTATGAAGGTTGCAGCAATAAATAAAATGAAGTGAAAGAATGGAGTGGTGACCTTATTAGCAAGAAGAAATTCAGTCTGCTCGGTCGATAATCTTTACAGGTTTGCATTTCCCTTTCCTAGAAGGAAACTTGGATTTCTCTTCCCTGGCAAATTCCTTGGCTGTTCACTGGGGCTATACAGGAGCCTTTGGGGTACTGAAGACCTGGAGTTTCCTCCTGCTGAGAGGAATCCCCAGAGCAGCACTGCTCATCCCAAGAGGGAAGGAGGAGCAGGCCTGGATGTCCTCTCTGCAGCTCTCCCTCTGGACAAAGGACAAGAACTTGGAGACAAAGGCTGCAGTGAGCCAAATGGGCTGTGAATCTTCCCAGGAGCTGCAAAAGGGAAAGGGAAGGAAGGTCCAGGTTGTATGATGAGTCAGTCTGAGGCTCCTCTTGTATCTGCTGGTTCCTGGTAGAGGGAACTGGGTCTCTGCCAGGGTTTGAGTCATCTTCCTATCTCAGCTGTGGTGATGTTCCCTCTGGGGTGCACTCTGCTTTTGGGTGACTTCCCAGTGAGATGGAGACACCTGGAATCCATCCCTGCAGGAGTCATTGGAGTCTGATCAACCATAACTGGCCTGTGGCCCTGGGATGGGGGAGGCAGAGAGCAGAAAGCAGGAGAAGGCACTGCCTGCAATGTGGAGGCAGTAATGGTGATCCCTGGAAATAGGGTGTCTTTCCTTAGAAACTATTAATGCTACAAATAAATCTGTCCTTTCCTTGCTCTCTGCAGCGCAGCCAGACCTTCCCCCTGCTCAGAGATCCAGGGTTCTGTCTCCCTCTGGGCTCGTGTGGGGGGGATCTCCCTACAGAGCCACGTCTGTCCCTGCCCCTTGTCCGGCAGCTCCAGGTGAGTTTGTTTGCTCCTGCTGCTGTGTTATGATGAGCTGGGCTGTGGGGACAGGTTTGCATCACTGGTGACTCAACATCCCACTGAGTCATGGCATATTCCAGAGTGAATTAGCACATAGGTAGGAGTGTGTGCACGAGCCAGGAGAAAGTTATTCAGTGGTGATATTGTAAAGGAAATGATCTCATTAGCAGAGTGGTGTAAACATTTTCCCATTCTGGGACCTACTGAAGTATTTCTGTAGGCCTGCTGGAGAATAAATATACAGAATTAATTGCAAGGCATTTGGGTCTTCTACCATGAAGTACAGCAATCCTAATCTGTGATGGTAATGATTATGAGTGCAAGTTATTACAACAGCTTTAATGTCAAAAATAAATTGCATTTATGATGGAGGGAACACTATACTTGGCTGGAGAAGATAAAAATGTCTGTGTTCAGTATGAACTGCAATTGTTGAAACATTTTTGAGGACCACTCAAGATTTAGGGTGCTTGAAATGCTCTTACTCCATTACAAGTATTTCTATGCAGGCTTGTGCAGCTTTGAGTTTGTAGTGTGTAAAATCCTTCAGTGGATTTGTGCCCTCGTGGCTCATGTTTTGAGTCATCAGCCTGGGCACCTGCTTAATTTTGAGGAGAGATCAGAGGCATTCTTGCCTTTTACATAAACGCTGGTGGCCAGATGAAGTGAGGTCATCAGTGAGAAAGTGCTTGGTCCTCGGAGGAGGTGTTATCCTTTGGGATTCATTACTCTATCCTCTGAGCATGCCATCCTAATTTTTTCTAGTTAAATGTCCTTCTTGTTTATTTTAATCTCCTTTAAAGTGTTTGTTTTGTGTTCCTGCCCCTCAGAGGAGTGTTGCATTCTACCATCTATATTTATTATTTGCTGTCCCATCCTTAATCTCTCTTTTTCCTCAAACTCTGAATTTGGGATGAAACAAATCTTTCAAATATCACATGATTAAGAAAATTAGTTGCTTTCCACAGATTGACCTGTTATTGTAAAGCCTCAGCTTTGCTCCAGAGGACACATTCTGCTGATAACCAACTGCCTGTGACACTCCAGGTGTGGGCTGAGCAGGTCTCAGCTGCAGTCACCTCTTTGCTGGCTGTGATTTTGTTTTGTTGAACTCTGGGACAGCTGCCACCTGTATTTAGGTCCCTCACTTTTTTTTGTGTTCCTGCTGGTGTATTGACTGAGCTGGTCCATGGCTCTTTCCATGGTTACAGCCATGAAAGCTTAGGGACAGGATTGAGCTCGGATGTGGCACTAAAAGGATACCTGACCAGGGAGAGATGATGGTTCTTGGTAAGGGCCAAACTCGGGGAAAACTTCTGGAAGAGTCTTTTCCTGTGATTGGACATGATTGAACTAAAACCTAGCAGAAAGTGAGAACAGGTTCTGGGAAGTGAAGTTATTGTTCTGCCTACATTGTTTTTGTTATGACCTTAGCTCCTGTTTGCTTGCTAAGGGCTGAAGTTGTGGTTCTTTCATTATTATGTTTTTGGAAGTGATCTGATAAAGAGTGGGTTTTTTTCTTCAAGGTAGTAATTACCTCATTTCTTGCAGAAGATTTGCAGGTAAATGTTTGCAAAGTCATAATTCAAGGAAGTGATTTTGATCTCTTGTGACTAATGTGCTAAGTGTTTTTTATTTTTTTCCTTGTGCATGATTCAGTACAGACAGGGTAATACTACACTGTAAAGAACTGCAAACACAGGTGGTTGCCCTGCATTTCAGGGTGATGGTATGGTTAATCTTAGTCTTGGCTTGGAAGGAACCCTGAAGACCATCCAGTTCCACTCCCTGCCATGACCTTTCACTATCCCAGGTTGCTCCAAGCCCTGTCCAAATGGCCTTGAATGCTTCCAGGGATGGTGATGCCTTAAGATTTTAGCTTTTATATTTTTTATACATTTGTAATCCTGCAATTCTTTAGTGTGTAACTCTAAGCTCCATATACAGAGTGTTAGCTGCTGTTTTCCCATTTGGTTAGACAAAATAACTCCTCTCCGGACCCGAGACCCAAGGACATCTTACAGCCTCGGGCCTCAAAAAATGTAAACAAAAAGTGGGATGGAGGGAGGAAACTGGGGGTAAATGGCTTCATTACCTGAAGCTGTAATTGAAAGATTAAACCCCATTATGCTAATGTACCAAACTTATAAAAATACAAAATCCTGTGACCCACTGTCCATTTTGGGTGTAGCCCCTAGCGGGGAGTCTGTCTGCCCTGAATGTACCTTGCACGCCCTTCAATAAATAGAACCGCTTTTTTACTCTCCTAATTTCCTGTGGCTTCTGTTCTAGGTCCTAACGGATAAGGCATCAATGGGGCAGCCACAGCTTCTCTGGGCACCCTGTGCCAGGGCCTCAGCATCCTCAGAGAAGCATTGCCTTGGTCACCCTGATGGTCCTTGGCAGGTCCCTCCTGTGGAATTTGCCTTGTCCTGCCTTGGCATAGGAAAGAACAAACTGTTCTTTCAGCACCCTTCCCATGTGCTGTTCCCAGCAGAGCAGCTGTTTGTAGGCATGGGTGCTGCCTTCTTGGTCAGCTCTTCAGGAATTCTCTAAGACTTTGAAGTGCTCTGTTTGGGAATTAGCAGCTTCAATATCTCCGTTCCTTCCTGGCTCAGAGCTGTTAAAGAATCAGAACTTTAAATCTGTTTCTGCCACAGCTTTCTTTAGTGACCTAGGGCAAAAAAAAGTTGTTTAGACTCATCTGACAGCGGCCTCTGTGCAGCCAACAGGAGTTTGGGCTTGAGCTGCCCATGGGGAGGGCACCTCCCAAATGACAAGTCTCTTGAGGCTGATGGTCTTTGTGCTGAGCTTGGAATGCTGATGCAATGTCTTTAGTGCACTGAGGCTGTACTGCTTCTCCAGGAGCCAAGCAGTGTGCTTGGTCTGGAGTGCAGTCTCCAGGGACCTCATTGAAGTGTTTAACACACGCTCCTCTCATAAGGAGGTCAGGAGCTCCAGCTGTCAACAGATACATTATCCTGGGTTTTGCTCATGAAAGGGAGCAGAGCCTGCAATTAGTGGTGGGGGAGACTGCCAAGGCCAAGAAACCTCTCTGAGTCCCCCAGCCAGGATCCTCCTAGTCAAGCCCAGCTCTTGCAAACTGGAGATGCTGTGGAAAGGCTCTGCAGTCCCAGCTGCCAGCAGAGCTGCCGCAGAAATGAGTGGCATCTTCCCTGGCTGAGCCAGACAGCTGCTCTGTGGAGACAAGCATTCCTTTTATGTTACATCCCTGCTGGAGTGTGGGTTTTCTACCTGTGACTGCCAAAACATCAGGCGTTGAGGGGAATAGGGAAAATGAGGGAAATGGCTCAAGCTTTCAAACCCCAAAGCAGCTGAATCCCATTCACATACTGAATCCCATTCAGCTCTGCTGGGAAGTGTTTACCTGGAAAGCCAGCAGTAAAACCTTTAGAAAGTACAACAAGGCAACAAAACAAATACACAAGCACAAAGTGTTTTCTTCCCAGCAATAATCTAATCACCAAAAAGGGAATTCTCCAGTTCAGTGGCTCCTCAGGCTGGTGAAGTGCAGATAAAGCCAAAGTTGGTTAGAACAGCACAACTCATGTTTCCTCTAACAGCCAGTTTTAATTTCACCTCCTGTTTTCCTTGGAAAGCAAGGAAAGTCTTGTTTCTTTTGGACATAATAGGTCTGGGGAATGCCATAACACTTTCATTTTTCAGTTTTCTATGATGTTTAAATGTGCAAGCAGTGCTGTTGCATGGTGGGAGATGTTTCACCATCACAGTTGGTTACTGAAGCACGTGGGGCTGGATGAGCTTTGGCAAAATTTTTGGCTCAGTTGTTGACTTGCTGCCTCTGGTGGACTTGTGCATTGGTAAGAATTCTTGGATCAGGAGTGAGCTGTGGAGCTGGAAGGGGAAAACACCAGAGTGGCTCATCTGGGATGGGTGGGATCTGTGGACAGAGCATCTGCTTTGGAATTAGATGGTAATTTTGTCTGGCTCGAGTCATACATGTCACATGTGGTTTCTGGTGTGGTGATACAGCATCATGAAGGTTCCTGGCTGTGACCAGGACCCCACTAAGAAGGCCCTGTAATGAGATGAAATGAGAGATAATCCTTCATTTGAGGCCACAAGGGACTTGTTGTGATTGAGACTTCTTGAGCAGAGCATTCAGGGAGAGTGAATCACTTGGGAAAGGCTTCTGAGGAAAAAGCCAGACCAAACTCCCAGGACATGATGTGACTGTGATGACATTTCATTTAAGGACACTTGAGAAATGGCATCTGTTTGGGCTTCTTGAGCAAAAACCGGTCCTTTGGAAAATTTATCAAAAAGAATGTTGGAATTAATTACTGGCCTTTTTTAAAATTTTTTTTTAAATGAAGTTATCTTCCCCCACTCTCCTGTACACACAGGGGTGAAAGCATGGCTGGGCTTTATTCAACATAGTAGCTGGTCCTGAGAAACATGATAAAGATTCATTAAGCTGTGAGGATCTTGGAAACCACAAGCCATTTAATGAGTAGTTAACAAACCCAAACTGTGAAGCAAAACTTCATTTTTCCTTTTCCCCCCTCTCTTTTTAGTGAGACAGCTTGTGCCTGTAAGAAGGAGAACTTCTGTCCCTTCCAAAATTCACGGCATTTCAAAATCTATATATTCATGAGCAGTGGATGTTCTTCAGAATGTGTATGAATATTTCACCTTGACTCCTCAGGAGCTCCTGGTGGCCACTTGCCCTGCATCCCTCTGCTTCACCCACCTGCAGATGTCTCCTCTCTGGGTGTTTCACACTCCAAGCAAGGGGAACAGCCATCCCTATTACAGGAACTCTCAGGAGTTTAACATCTTTAATGTGCTATAACACTCAACATGCTGCCCAGGTTTTTAATTACATCATGCTGATTAGTAGTCCAGAAAATCACTTGAAACCAATTAAATAATGTGCACCTAACTGAAGACTGCTGCAGGCTCTGGGGGCTGCTTCAGAGCAGTCACAGTTGACAGGGTTTTAAACGGGCCCTCTCCCCCTCTTTATTTTGCAGTCACCCTGTAAGCTGTTTACCAACTTCATTATTTTTCAACTCCAACAGTAATTATTTTTTATGGGTTTAATAAAGCTGCTATTATTAGTAGTAGCAGTAAAATTTTCTCCTGTGTGTGCTCCCGCATCTCTGGGTCGAGGCCCTAAAGTCAGCTGTGGCTTTTGTGATCACTGAATTACTGCCTGTGATTCCAGTGCTCTTATGTAGAGAACCACAGGTTCTGCTGCCTAACCTCCCCCCAGTAAATCAGCTCTACAGCCCAATCTGACCTTGTAATGGAGCAGCAGTTGATGATGCAGTTGAGATAATTACTAATAAATATCCAAAACTCTCCAGGAGCAGACAGTGGGATTGAAAAGGCTGAGAGCAAAAAGTGTTTTTCTCCTGCAGTTTTTTTCAGTATGTAAATATCTTTGAATGAAAAAAAGGTCCCTTCAGGGGCAGATGCCCCTGTCCCTGACCAAAGGGGCTGAGAGCAGCTGTGATGCCCAAGGGAAATCTGTTTCCTCCCACCCTGCAGCTGCCCCGTGAGCTGGCTTGGCTGCTTCTGCAGCCTTGGGGATGCCCAGTTCAGAGCAGCCAGAAAACCCTCCTGGTCACCTCCCTATGCAGAATCACCTGGAATTGTGGCTTGTCCAAGGGCCTGGATTTATTCTGCTACCCATACGAGCTAGCAGAGAACATCAAGGTGAGAGGGACACCCAGTGTTCTGGGGGGGATCTGCTCATCCCTTGTGGGTCCCCTGCATGAGGCCTCGAGGGGCTGCTCGCAGCACCAGGGTCCAACTGTCCCTCCTCTCTTCCTGGTGGAGCTTGGTGGAGAATGTCCCGGAGGGCAAAACCAAAAGCCTCCTCTCTGCATGCTTCTCAAGTGTCTTCAGGCTTCCCCCAGAAACGCAAATGGCACAGCAGGAAGCTTCCCTCTACATCAAGGTAAGTGCTGGCTGAGGCTGATGGATGGGTGCTGCAGGGACCAGCGGGCAAACTGGGGCCGGTTGCCCCCACAGCACCCCAGTGAACCTTTTGATGTGCTCTAGAGGCCCCAGTTTGCCCCCTGGTTCCCGCAGCACCCCACACCAGCTGTGACTGCTCAGCTGGGCTCTACCAGAGGACAACAGCTCCCAGCATGATGAGGACTATGGCCCTTAGAGCTTTATGCTGGGGGTTTCCATCCTCTCCCCTTCACTCCTAAGCCCCCCAGACAGGTCAGGCTCTGCAGTATCCTGAAAGGAAAGGGTTGTCCTGAAGGCACACAGGAGTATCTGAACACAGGGCTCTGGGATGCACTGGAGAACACCAGGGATGTTCCGAGGGGACAAGAGGGCAAACTGGGGTCTGGGGCACCCTGGGTGCCCAGGACTGAGCTCCATGCCCCAGGAGACACCCTACCCTTCCCTGCCTGTGCAATGGGTCACTGGGACCCATTCCCGGGGACAAATTCGTGTCAACAAGCACTGGGACATTGTTAGAGGCAGGTGCCTTGTCACAGTGGTGCCCTTTGTGACACCTCATGGCAGCTTGTGTAGTCAGCATGGCTGCTGCCCACTGTATCCACAGCATGGTGACAGGCAGGAGCCTGGGTCTGCCGAGAAGCCACCAGTGCAGCCAACTTCTTGCCCCACAATCTCTGGCAGCTCCGTGGGGCCAAAGGGTTTTCCTGAAGCGTTTTGCCAGAGCTTCCCACGACACCACCCCAACACCCACCCTGGCACCCCCCATATTGTCTATCCCACAGGATGTCAGAGACACCCCCTTCCTCCCCCAGGGAGGCCTGGGAGGAGGACAGCTCTTCCCAGTGGAGCAGCTCTTCACTTGACCAGTTGCCTAACATGACCAAGATGCAGCCACTGAAGCTTGGTGAGTGAGGGGCCCCGTGGGGCTGGGCAGGGCTGGGGCCTGCCAGCACACCCTGCACGATGCCAGGATCATGTTTTCCTGGCACGATGACAACAGCGGTCCTGGGGGGACAGGCATGATGTCGCCTGAGTGGCAGGGCTGCTCAGGGCTGGATGCCAGCCCCAGCACAGCCTCTCCCAAGGAAGAACAGAGCAGAGGGGCTCCAGGGTGTGGGCAATGAGGTGCAGTGGGACTCTGAGCCGTTCCTGCCCATCTGCCAGCGTGTTCCTCAGCCCGAGGCACTGGGGCTCCAGCAGGGCAGCTCCTCTGCCCAGCACTCTCCAGCCATGAGCTGCACAGGAAGGCTGTGCCAGGGGAGTGGGCATGGGGCTGAGTGGAGGGTAGGTCTCCTTGGCTCTCTCCTGTGCCCAGAGCTTCTGCACCCCTCCCTGCTCTTCCCCCTGGCAGATGCCAGCTGGTTGCCTATATATGAAGAGTCCGAGGAAGCTGTGGATTTCATCGTGGACTATGTCCGCAGCCTTGACAAGGTAACTGTGGCCAGTGGGACAGTGGCTGCGCTGGCATTTGCTGGCAGGGGCTTTGCTGGGCTGCTGGAGGGGTGCTGGCTGGGCAGAGCTGCCTTTCTCACAGGGCACTGCACCTCCAGTGCTCTGGTCCTGCTGGCTGTGTCTGCCCTCCCACACTCCCTGTTTGTGACTCTGTCCCCTGACTGCCAGAAGAGGGTCGAACACAGGCTCACGTTTCTGAAGAACATCCGTGTTCTGTGCAAAACTGCCTTGAAATCTGGCTTGACCCAGGGCCTGGATTTATTCTGCCAAGCATGTGCAGTGGTAGAGAATATCAAGGTGAGGGGACACCTGGTGTTCTGGGGAAGAGGACAAGCACCCCTGGCACTGGCACCCTGTGTGGACAGCACTTGGGTGGTCAGGGACTGGAGGCACTGGGTGCTGGCAGCTGTCAGGTCCCATCCTGGTTGTGTTCTGCAGGTGATCCTGGAAAACGAGACAAGGGGCCATCTGTCCATGCAGGTCCGGCATCTCGCCATGCTTGCCATCAATGAATTAAGGTGGGCCCCTGCTCCCGAGCTCTGAGGCCACCTGCATGAGGCTCCCAGCACCAGTGTCCAACTGTCCCTCCTCTCTTCCTGCAGCTTGGTGGAGAATGTGCTGGAGGGCAAAACCAAAAGCCTCCTCTCTGCATGCTTCTCAAGTGTCTTCAGGCTTCCCCCAGAAACGCAAATGGCACAGCAGGAAGCTTCCCTCTACATCAAGGTAAGTGCTGGCTGAGCTCCCTCTGGGCTGCTCCCTGGCCACCCTGTGCTGCCCCATGAGCAGAGATCTGAGGCAGGGCAGGGTGTTGGTGTTGCTTTCCCACCGTGGTGGCTCTGTCCCCTTCCCGTGGGCCTGGCTGCTCTGTTCCCAGCAATTTGTATATCCCTGTGTCTCTCCTGGGCAGTGTGGGCATCCTCCTCTGGCACTGAGAGTTCAGGTCAGTCTCCTGGGGGCGTGAGGAACAGCAGAATCACAGCCACTGCTCTCTGTCCTCTTTGCAGACCCTGAGATCCATGGACACAATGCTGAGGACAGTGGTGCTCAGCTTTCCTGCCTCCAGTGTCAGCGAGGAGCTGCAGGACATCTTTGAGGTCTGGCACAGGCAGAGTGGGGTGCCAGGGCTGTTCCTCTCCCTGGAGGGGAGGGGCTGCCCAGTCCAGTGCTAAGCAGGCAGAGTGTGATGTGGGGAGGCTGTTCACCTCCTGTAGGGAAGCAGGGGCTGGCACCAGGCTCCTCTGGAGCACAGTGGCTGCAGAGGGTGGCATCTGCCTGGCCAGAAGGTTGTCCTGGGACCTTTGTCCAGGCCTGTGAGGGACCCCAGGGACAGGCACCCCACTGCAGGCTTTGTGTGAAGTCAGAGGAAGTCTTGAGGGATTGTACAAGTCCAGCCCAGGAGCAGAGCTGTGTTTGCTCCTGGTTCTCACCAACAGCTTTCTCATCCCAGGTGCTGCTGAACTTCACCACATCTGAGAAAGAATTTGTGCGGGAGAGGGCCATGGGGAGGATTGGTGTCCTGACCCGTTTGCTGTCCAACTATTCCACTCTGAAGGTAAGGACCCAGCACCCTCCAGCCAGGCCATGCTCCCCTCTCTGCCACTCTCCATGCCAGGGCTGTTGCCCAGCTGGTTGCTCTGAGAGATGGGGCCATGGAGCCCTACAAAATCTGGATCCACCAGGAATCCAGCCCTGGGCAAATTCTTGGGTACAGGTCTTTGGCACCAACTTCCTTCTCTTAGCCCTTCTCATGCCTCCCTCATCCAGGCCTCTGTCAACTTTAGAAAAGACACTTCTGGACCTGTCTCCCCTGCAGACATCCTAATCCCAGTCATGGGAAAGCTGCTGGGATGTCTCATCCTTTTCCGACATTCCAAAGAACAAGCAAGCTATCCAGCTTTCCATGCTCTTTCTTCCCTTGCTGAATTCATCCGTAAGTATAAAAGCAAGAGCAGCTGTGATTTTCATCCCTGTGCACACAGATCTCTCTTGATAGATCTCCTTCCAGACCTCTTTTGCCCCTCCCAGCTGCTTCCTGTAGCATCCCAGCTGTCACTCTGCTGCAAAAGCTGAGTGCTCACCTCAAGTCCAGGATCTGTTTGATACTGCTCTCCTTTCTCCCCTTCCTTTCAGGACCTTGAACCCTGATGGCTTGAGGCCCCCACAGCCCAAGCTACAATTGAGTCCCCTGTCCCAAAGCCAAGGAAGAGCAGATAGGGAAGAGCAGATCTGTTAGGGAAGAGCAGATCTGCCACCCTGGCTGGTCCCTCTTGCCTGTAGCAAGAAGCTGTTCCTGACACCCTCCAGAAATCTTGACTGATTCTGTCCTGCCGTCTTGCAAGCAGATTTCAGGGTGGTTTGATGAGCTTGCTGGCAAAGCAGCTCTGTCTTACTGACTCTTCTGTGTTTGCCCTGCTATTTAGTCCAGTCAAGGCCAAAGGACACGTCAAGCCAACTCATTTTGGAAACTATGACCACCTACTCGCTGTGTTCTCTGACCATCAAGGACTGCACCAAGGTAACGAGCTCCCCCCTTGCTTGGGACTCTTGTTGGTGGCACTTGTGTGAGCAAAGGGGCCCAGAGCCAGTCGGGCTGGCAGGGCCTCACTGCCCTGGCATGAAATTTCCTGCCATCCCCGAGTGAAGGCAACACACAGGCTGCTCTCCAGTGTCCTGGCAGCAGCTCCAGCCCCAAGCAGGAACTCCATCCCTCCTGCCCCCCAGCAAGCCCCTGGTTCTCTGTAGGGCCAGCACCCCATGCCCATGAGCCCTCCTCCCCGATGTGGAAGGCTCTCTCTCCTCTCCTTCTCCCATGCAGGGACTGCAGGCACTGCTGCCAGCTTTCCTGTGGGATCTGCTGCCAGCACTGCCAGGAACTTCTGCCCAGCCAAGCAGCACCATCAGGACACTCAGTGGCACATGTTTTCCTTTCTTCCTGCTGTAGGCCTTTGGAAAATACCTCCAGTCTAGTGAGAGGACAGATGTCGTCCTCGTGGCCATCGAGGCGATGAGCAATGCCAGCATCATGGACAAGCAGGTGCCCAGCAGAATGCTGGATGTGGCCATGGAAGACCCAGAATTCTGGCTGACAGATGTAAGTGCCCTGGGGCTGGATGGCCCTGATCTTCAGCCCTGTCCAGCCTTTTTCCTCTCTCTCTCCCCCCCCACAAATCCAGGTGACTTGGGCACCTGAAACCACCCGAAGGCAGCAGAGAGGAATGGGAAGGGCAGCTGAGGACATGGCTGCTCTCCAGTGGTAGTGGCATCCTCACCTGTATCCTCTCCAGGTGCCCAAGATAGTGAACTGCATCACTAGAAAGCTGCCATCCATCAACATGGAGTCAGGCTGTGAGGAAGTGGAGTCACTGCTTGTCCTGCTGACCAACAAGTACAGCTCGGCAGTGGTCATCACCCTGTGTGAGATGTTTTGTCAAGGAGACAGGTACTGGCCCTGACAGTCTGAAGGGCTTGCTCCATGTGGGGAGAGGGACCCTGAGACACTGGCTGCCAGATCCAAGGAATGCTGCAGGATACCCTGTGGAGTCTGGCTCCCCATCCCACAAACCTTTCCAGCTCTCTGGCCAGTCGGCTGGGCCCGCAGCAGCCAGAGCTGGCCAAGTCAGTGAGAGCTCTCCCTCTGCCTCCAGCCCCATAGGGAACTCCCCCTCAATCCTGTCCTGCCTGCCTGGGCAGGGCCCCCAGAGACCCCTGGCATGGGCTCTGTTCTGTGGGGCTGGTCCCAGCCACAGAGCCATGGCTGAGGCAGCCTCCTGGCTTCCAGCTCTGTGGAGGGACTCTGGGACACTCTGTCCTCCCTGCCTGAGATTTTTGAGAAGGTCCTAGTGGAGTTTGCTACCTTGCTCCAGAACGAGTGGTGCAACTCTCCCAAAGAAGGCACCCACACCTCTCAGGAAGATGTGAGTTACCAGAAAAGGCCCTGATCCCCTTCTGTGAGCCCTCTGCCAGCACCTCGTGGCTGTGTTTGTTCCTGCAGCTGTCGGAGATTGACTCGGAGCAGTTGGATGACAAGCCCAACATCATCGACACGCAGAATCAGGAGCGTTACAACATAGTGATGGCCTCCCTGCTGCTGCAAGGCCTCATCAGGCTGTTGGAGAGAGAGGAGCTGGTGAGCAGGGTGGTATTGGGGCAGCCACGCTGTCAGCTGGGGCCTGGGGCTGTGTGTAAGGCAGTGGCTTGGCCTGGGCTGCCAGTCAGGATGGGGGGTGACTGCTCCAAGCACCCTCCTGGCCATGGTGAGGCCTGGGGTGGCTGCCTGGGGACGCCTCCAGACAAAGCTTTTTCAGAAAATGGAAATTTTCTTCTTCTTCATAAAGGCAGAAAAAATTGAAATCTTCCTACCAAGCATGATGGAGCTACTGCAAAGTGGCTGTCAAGATGATAAGCTGAAGATCCTTGTGGTCTTCCAAAATGTCCTGGGTCAGCTGAGTAAGACAAAGGCCAGCTCCATCGCTGTGCAGCTGGTGGGGAGGATCCTGCCCCTCTTTGACTCGGTGAGGCTGTCATGGGAGCCTGAGCCCTGCAGACGGGCACTGGGCAGTGGCAGCTGTCCTGCAGCCCTGAAAGCAGTGCTCAGAGCAGGCTGAGCTCTCCTGGAAGGGATTCCAGGAGCTTTGCAGCCCAATGCTGCTTCTGCCCGCTCTGGAATCTGATCCCGGAGCATCTCCCCTCACCTCAGCACAGGCAGGGAGCTCCTGTTTCCAAAGTTCACCTTTCCTCCTTCCTCCCAGGAGTGCAGCCAGTTGCGAGAGCTCTCCCTCTGCCTCTTCAGAGACCTGCTGAAGTACGTGCTGAAGAAGGACGAGAAGAACATGAAGAGGGAGATGTATAGTGCACTGGTCCCGCTCCTCTTCCGTCTCAATGACCAGGTCCCCAGCGTGGCCAAGGTATGGATTTCAAGGCTGAGCACTGAAACTGGGACTGGCACCCCCCAGGGGTCCTGGGCATTGGGGCAAAGGCTGCTGGCAGCAGGCAGTGCTGTCCCAGTGCAGCCCCTGGGAAGGGTCCCTGCAGAACCAGTGTGAGCAGGGGCAGAGAAGCTGGATGGCCATTTCCAGCACCTGCCCTGCCTCCTGCAGCAGGGCTCGGCAGCAGCAACCTGTGGCCCCTGAGGCAGCACCAGAGGTCTGAACACATGTGTCCTCAGAAACCCAGAGGCTTCTCAGCTCCCCCACAGGTGTTGGAAGCCAGGGCTTCAAGCCTCAGTTTCTGTTGTCCAGGGCTGTCCTCAAAAAACTCCAAGACACTTGGGCTAGGACAAGTCACAGCTTCCTAAGGGCAGGATCACTGCAGCAATAAAGCCAAGAGGTCTCTTTCCTCAGGCCCTGGTGCCATCTCTGAGCTAATGCTGTCCTGCAGGCCTCCAAGGAAGCCCTTGTAGCTGCTGCAGAGTTTCTCAAATGGAAGATGCTCAAGCACCTGCTGCAGAAAGAGAGGATGTGGGAGCTTGGAGAATGCTTGGTAAGGACCAGCTCCAGTACCCAGGCTGGGGGAGGGCTGTCCCTGGCCCATGCCTGTCCCCATGAGAGCCTAGGGGAGCAGAGCCTGCTCTGAGTGCTGCTCACAGGGCTGTGTGGGACCTGGAGCTGCAGCCTTGTTCCTGTCCTCGAGAACAGAGCCCCAGGGGCTCCTCTCCAGACCCCTCTCCTCCCTGCACCCAGCAGGAGAGAGGGCTCAGCACTGGGGAGTGTTGGCAGGAGGGACTGCTCCAGCCAGCTGGGGGGCTCTGTGACGAGCCTGGAGACATCCCTGGTGCTCTCTGCAGCTGGTGACGAGCAGCAGCAGGGCTCAGCAGTACCTGAACCAGAGCCTGCCCTACCTGAAGGACCCTCAGGCCAACGTGCGCCTGGCAGCCGTGATGTTCATCGGTGAGTCGCAGCCCCTGGTCCTTTTGGGCCAGCCTGGCCACATCCCTGCCACTGCACCTGCAGCGAGGGGCAACCCTGTGGCTACTCCATCCCCAACCACCCCGGGAGGGGCAACCCTGTGGCCACCTCAGCCCCGGCCACCCCGTGCAGACCCTCGGCCTCCCTCTGTCCCCCTGCCACAGGGTGGGCTTGGTGGCCACCTTGTTCAGTCCCACTCCCTTAGGCTGCTGGTGGCCCCTGGCTGCTGGTGGCCCTGCGGAGAGGGAGGGTGGCAGGGCGGGGGTCACACTACTGGGAGCAGACTGGGAGCAGGGAATGACGGAGCTCTGTGCCCAGGGCGCGCCATGAGGCACGTGGGGGACCAGATCCTGGAGACTCAGGCTGATATCCTCAGAGGTGAGTGGGCTGTGAGGAGTCTGGAGGGGCTCTGCAGACACGTGGCTTCACCTTGGCTCTTTCTTTTGGCCACAGCCCTTGAGCTCTTGGAGGAAGACCAGGATATCTCTGTCAGTTCCATGGCAGCTCGTGCTGGCTTGATCCTGAGATCCAGGGTGCAGCGAAGATCATGGGGCATCCTACAAACGCTGTGCTGCTGGCAGTGGTGAGCCCAGCAGAGGTGTAGCTCTCTAAGGGCTAATAAAGGTGGAAAAACGTGCCCAAACCCATGATGTCCTTCAGATGTGTAATGCCCTGAGCATGCTGAGCAGACCGTGTCCTTCCTGGCCTGTCCCACAGGCAGTGAGACGCTTCCTCCTCAGCACACCTGGCCGAGGAGTCTTTGGCAAGTTGATGCCTTGCTGAGGATTTCCCTGGGAAAAGCCACTGTCCGAGAGTTCTCACACGTTCAAGGGCTGCTGCAGCTGCCTCGCCCTTCCTGCCTGAGGCTTTTGTCACAGAAGGGTTTGGGCTGGAAAGGATCTTAAAGATAATTTTGTTCCAATCCCCCTGCCACGGTCAGGGACACCTTCCACTCAACCAGGTTGCTCCAAGCTGTATCTGGTCTGGCTTTGGATGGTTTCAGGGAGGGGACAGCCACAGCTTCCCTAGGCAACTTGTGCCAGTGTCTCACCTCCCTCACAAGGAACAATTCCTTCCAGTATCCCATCTAACCCTGCCCTCTGTGAGTGGGAAGCCATTCCCCCTTGTCCTGTTACTCAAGGCCCTTGTCCAAAGTCCTTCTCCAGCTTTCTTGTAGCCTCTTCAGGCACTGGCACGGGTTCTAAGGTCACTCCAAAGGCTTCTTTTCTCCAGCCAAAGCTATCCTTGTGTTCCCCATGTGTTGCCTCACGCTGTGACCACTCTGTCCTCCCAACCCCAGCAGGGGACATGTCTGTAACCCCTGTGTTGTGGCCACCAGAGGCCCGGGAGCTCACCCAGAGACTTTCCCAGACTCCAGAATTGCCCCAGATCATGGTCATTGCCCTCAAACCTCCCCTACAGCAGCCCTGGAGTCTCCCATCCCTGAGTCCGTCCCCCCCAGGCCTGCTGAGGTGGCATTTCAGTGGCAGTCAGGTTGTTTTTGGCAGTGGATGTGTCAGCAGCTCTGTGGGATGGAGGGTGGCAGGTCTAGGGAGAGCCTTGGGGTGTGTGGGGCTGTGGGTCATTGGCTGTCTCCCCAAGGGGATGGCACAGCAAATTGTGCACAGGGGCCCCAAATCACACCCCTGCCACTCCAAATGCTCCACTAGGACCCAAATTGCCAGCTTAGGGTCTCAGATTTTGTGCAGGGGGCCTCAAATTTCATCCCTGGTACCCCAAAGTGTCCCCATAGGCCTTGAATTGTATCTGCAGAGCCCCACAGTGTCCTTGACAGTTTTAATTCCATTCCATGTATTCCAAAATGTCCCACTGAGTCCTGGAGTGCAGCTGTGGGGCCCCAAGTGGCCTCTGGCAGCCCCCCTAGGTATGGAATGATGAGGGAATGCCCAGCTCTGAGTGGACTGCAGTGGGTCCCAGAGCTCCCCAGAAGTGCCAGCAGCTTCAAGCTGGAAATGAGTGAAGATCTTTCCTCTGAATGTGGCATTTCTTTGTTTTCCACCCAAACAAGCCTCATCCACGCACTCTCTGCAGGGCACAGAGGCTGGGGAAAGCCTCCAGCTTCTCACTGCACATCCCGAATGATGAGGAGGTGATGCCATCCCCAGGCGCTGGGAAAAATAGCAGAGGGTTTGAACAGCGAGAAGGAGCTGGGCAGCCGGGACAGCTGGGGGAGGAACCAGTGCAGGTTTCCATGGCCGGCTGCTCCATCCCACAGCCCCGGGGCTCGGCATCCCCCAGCATCTCCCGCTCCCTGCAGAGCTGCCCAGTGCCCTTCAGGAAGCCCGGCTGGTCTGCACCAACACGCAGCTCCCCTTGCTCTGACACGGCTGTCACTGAAGTGCCTGAAACCCTCCCTAGGTCTGTGAGAGTTCCCAAGTACTGTGTCCTGTTCTGGCCCCCTCAATTCAGGAAGGACACTGGGGTGCTGGAGCAAGTCCAGAGGGCAGTGACGCTGGTGGAGGGTCTGGAGTGCATGTCCTGTGAGGAGGGGCTGGGGGAGCTGGGCATGTTTAGCCTGGAGAAAAGGAGGCTCAGGGGTGACCTTATCACTCTCTGCAACTCCCTGACAGGAGGGAGGAGCCAGGTGGGGGTCAGGCTCTGCTCCCAGGGAACCAGAGATAGGATGAGAGGACGTGGTCTTAAGCTGTGCTGGTGGGGGTCTAGGCTCGACATTAGGAAGAATTTCTTCACAGAAACATGATTAGATATTGGAATGGGCTGCCCAGGGCGGAGTCCCCATCCCTGGAGGTGTTCAAGGAATGATTGGATGTGGCACTCGGTGCCATGGCCTGGGTGACAAGGTGGGGATGGGTTGGAGTTGGTGATCTCAGAAGTCTTTTCCAACATAAATGATTCTGTGGTTCTGTGAGACTGTGCAGAGCCTCTGAGGAGAGACCCTGAGTGCAAGTGCCCGGCTGTGAGCTGAGGTGTGACCTGGAGTATTTGTCCTGCTCTGGAGACGCAGAGGGAAGCTGGGCTGGTGCTGTGTGGTTCATGGAGACCCAGAGAAACACAGCGGCCCAGACTGAGCTGGGGAATGGGCTCTGCACACAGAACTGGGGTCTCAGAGCCTGCCAGGGAAGAATGTGTCCCAGATTAGACAATTTGGGTGTTTTTCACTAGTGTGAACAGTGCTCTGAGCCTCATGGATGAAGCTCAGCTGAGGGAGTTGCTGGCACAGGTGACTCCAGCTTCCTTTGACACAGCTCAGGAAACTGTGGGCAGACCAGGACACTGATCAATGTAGGGCTGCAGACCCCCTTCTCCTGGCTCCTGCCCTCTAATTCTGAAGTCTCCAGACCTTGTGGACCTCACCCAGGGACCTTGGCAGTGAGGTGGCTGGGCTGCCCCAGGTTTTGGGAAGTATTCTCAGACCAGTCCTTTAAACAGGACTGTGCTCCTCAGGTACCAGGGGTCTATTTCCTCTCCTGGGGTTTAGGGAACCTTTAGCTCAGTTCCCTCTTTCTTGAGGTCCTGAACCCACATTGGCAGGTACAGCCAATAATTCCCACTACAGTTTCCCTTCTCCAGCTGTTAAAGATCTTACTAGAAGTTAAAGGGGGAAGGACTTTCAGGGTGAGGAGGCTTGGGGTTTTCCTCCTATTTCAAGGCTCATGGGACAGTGTTTTTCCAGAACAAGTGTGTAGCCAGAAGTCTGCTAAGGCAGATTTTGGGAGCTTACACTGAGCACTCAGCTTAATTAACTGGCAATATTGCTAACGATCTGTGCTGCAATGAGTAGTGCTGGGAAATGCACAGCTCCCAGGGCTTGGGGGAAGGGATTCTGATGGCAGGGCAGGGTGCCCCTCCAGCCAGGCTGCCTCCCCCTGCACAGACAGAGCTGCTCCCTCCACCTGGCCTCTCACAGAAGTACCTGACCCCCACTGGCTCTGTCAGGACTCTCTTATTTGTCTCTCCTCCATCTTATCCATCTCTTGAGATCCTGCAGTGGCTGCAGTCCTCAAAAAATCTGGGAGAACCTTCCCTGGTCACTGGCTCTGAGGTGCCACCAGCAAGACCATGGATTTCCAGGATGGTCCAAACTTGTCTGGGCCTTGCCTTGTGGCAGAGTAGGAGTGGGGAGTGATCATGGTCCCTTGGTTTGGCCATGGCTGTGCTGGACTGTGGCCCTGCTGGACATCACCCTCCCTCAGGCCTCCAAGCTCGGGGACCTCTGAAATGAGCAGTCCATGGGCTCCCAAGGAGGGGTGGAGGTGCCCAAGGCTGAATCCTGGGGCAGGAGGGCAGGGAAGGAAGGATGCTCAGGAGGGTTCCCTGTCCCTGCCGAGCATCCCCCAGGCAGAGAGAAACTGCAGCAAGACTTGGGCAAGTGCCCTGATGACTGGCAACCCCCCAATCCATCATCTGGGGACACTGGATGCCTTTGTCTCACTTGTTTCATACTCAGATTATGAAACTCTCTTCTCTCTTCTTTGAGTGTCAGAGAGTGAGGTGTTGCTTTTTTCTTGGCCAAGAGGGGTGTGTGGCTGACAAAGTCCTGGCCTCCACACTGATGCCGATAGAGAACTTTTCCACTTATTTATACGTGTTTAACAAGCAAAGAAATGAATGTTCATTGGTTCTAAATTGCTTCATTCATTTCATTAATTAGTATTTCATCCTCTGTTGGTTATTGATTTCTCACTCTTCCTGCTACTTTGCTCCACAATCTTTAGTCCTTTTATCATCTTTTTCTCAGTCTTCAGCTTTCCAGGCCCTCATCTCCTCTGTATATGCTGGTTACTCCAATGTCCATTAAAGGTCAGAAATTTAAAATATCACATATCTAATCTTTAATTTCCTTTGTCTTTGTTTACTGGAGGTTGTCAGGATTAGTTTTAACAAACAAAGTTCTGGTGATGTAATGATCAAAGTAATAGGAGCCTGAGAAGAAACTTAACTCATTATGGCTAAAAGCAGGTGCTGATGTAATTAATTAAAAACTAGTTAGGACTAACACTGTGGAGTCATAGCTGTATTTGATTACATTAAAACACATTCTCACTGCCCTCTGGTTACTGCAGGCAGAAAACCACTAAACAACTTTTATGTATATCAGTTGCTAGTGTTCTAAGTTCTCATGTCTTGCTGGAGTAGAAACTTCTGGGTGTTGGTTACTGTAAATGCTTGTGAACTGTCAGTTCTACACCTTCATATAAAACTGAACTATTCTGCCTGCCCTGCTCTGGAGTGACCAGCTTTAATCCTGGCTTCAGCCTGTGCTCAGTGGTATCCTTCACCTGCAGATCAGGAATGGGAGGTAGTTCACTGGGAGGGCACCCAGGAGGAATACCCAAAGGCTTAGGAAGTCCATTGAGGATTTGGAACAAACATGATTTTGCTCACACTGGTTTTGTGGTGGTTCTCAAATATCCTTTTACCTTGATGAACTGAGTTCCAGATATCTTTGCTCTAAGAAAGGAGTCTGGTTCTAGTTAGAGGTTTTGGGTCACCAAGGTCTGTAGCTTCAGTGTGGAACCCACTTTGTTTTTATAAGGCCTGCGTGTAAAGTGACACTGTGGAGACTTCTGGATATCAGCCCTAGATTTTGGGTTCTGCTTGAGTCATGTCAGCACAATATAATTTAATGGGGAGTAAATAATCTTTGAATCAGACAATGAAATGGGGACACCCACTGGAAAGAGTGGATGTTAAGGGTCCCTGAGCCTGGGATGCTACAAAGTTCTGAAAGTCATGCTTGATTTAATGCTTTGCCACAAGCTGTGATAGACAAGATTACTGCTCCAGGAATTCTCCTTGTCACTGCTTCAGGATGTTCACAGTTTTCATGAACCAACTTCCAAACCCTTCATGGTCCAGTGTGGCATTTGACCACAGGAACCCCCTGACTGGGATCCTCAGACTGCTGTACTTTGGGCTGTGGTGTCAGGAGCAGGTTTGCTGCGGCTCAGAGGTTTGTGCTGTCACTTTGCTGTGGGCTGTGTGAAGCCCAAATGTCCCAGCCATAGCTGGAGCCCTGGGATAAGGGAGCTGCCTGGAATGGATCTGTGGTTTTGGGGGGAAGGCTTGGGAAGTGGCAGGGGAGGTGCTAAACAGGAAGGAGGATTGAGTCTGAAAACAAAGTGCTTGGGGGGCAGATGCTGCAATGGACAACATAGAGGGCAGGGATACTTGGGGGCTTTGCTACAAATAAGGTCTGAAAGCGGCAGACCCAGCTTCCACAAGGTGTGTGTGTGGGGGGAACTGGGATGGAACTGGATGGGGACTGGGGAGCTGTGCAGCAGGGGCTTCCAGGGGAGCCCAGGCGAGGGGCAGCACCACGGGGCAGCTGCTTGGGGCTGTCAAGGGACCCCTTGGCTCCGGGCTGGTCAGCTCGGGGCTCTCTGCAGGTCCACACCCTGCTCTGGCCCCGGTGTCCCTGTTCTGCAGAGCAGAATGGCCATCAAGTGGCTGATGCTGGCACTGGCACGGGAGCTTTTCATCCCAGACTGCTCCAGGAGAGATGCAAAATCCCAGTCCTGCTCTGCAAGGAGTGAGGAGTGTCAGGCCAGTGAAGGGCTCTTTCTATCCCAATCACTGGGCCAAACTCGAATCAGTAGCTGAGGGGTGATCTGTTTTTTCTCTCCTGTGCTTGCCCAGGAAAGATGCTTCTACAGGTGTATAGCAAAGAGTGCACAATCCCTGCCCTGAGCAGCTATTGCCTGCTCTGGAGATCAGTTTTGTTGGAGCTGAGCTGGTAGGGACTTCCATCAGCTCAAATAATCAGCCCCCCCCCCC